>VYZM01018750.1:270756-304496 GCA_013398915.1 Dromas ardeola | reverse complement strand
GGGGTGTCCAAATCCCACCCCAGCCCCTCTGCGGGGTGCGTGGACCCCGGTGCCATGGGGAAAAGCTGCATCTCAGGGGAAAAGCTGTTGGGGTTCAGGCTTGGGAAGGGACAAGATATCCCCCAGCTAGTGCCAGGGGACATGCCAGGGGAACACAGCCCCAACAGCCTCTCTGGCTGAGCCCGGGGAGACCCAGGCAGTGTTTGCCCCCCACCCTCAGGAGGGTGCAGGAGCACCCACATTTGTGCCACTTCCCAGCATGGCCAACCCCAGCCTGTGCAAAGGCGCTCCCCAAATCTATCACCGCTGCCTGTGTCACGTTAGCGGCAATAAAAAGATTCAAACAGCAATTCCTTACTTTTATGAACAAATGGCCCTGGATGGATGATTCAGGCAGCATTCAATTCCCAGCAAGAAAGTGTCAGCAAAACCCCAGCCTCTTTCATGTAGGTGGATAACTGCAAAATAAAAGTAGGGAATTATTAGCACTTAATACTTGGTGGGTTTTTTACTCCCTAGTGCTCTTCTCTGGTGGATGTCAAGCACTTTAGATAAACTAACAGGCAGGGGGGCCCTCGCAAAGGGGAGATGTGTGGATTGTGGGGATGGCTTCGGACACCGAGACCATCCCCATCCCGCTGCCGGGGTCTCCTCCAGCCTGTCCCCCCCCTTTTCTCCTCCCATCTCCTCCCCACCCCATCCATCCCCTCCTCGCCCCTGCCCTCCCGTTCACAGCTCTCTGCCACCCACTGGAAGCCTTGGGACCCCCAGCCCCACCGTGGCACAACCCCCCCCAGTCCAGGGGGGTCCAGGGTGGCTTCTCTGTGAACCCGGGGCTGCTCGTGGCTGCGAACGGCCGTGGAGAGACACGCGCCGGCCTCCTCCAGACTCTCTATTTCTCCTTCATCAAGACCGCCTATATTTTTCTTGTTCATCAGACTGACAAATGGGCAGAAAACAGACTTCTGGCTATTTCCTGCGCGAGCTGCCCACTCCTCCTCTCCCCTTGGCGGTGACTGAGAGCTGAAGAAGCAGGAATAGCATATAAATTTCCTCCCTCCTTTAATAAATACCTCTATTACCTAGCACTTTCTCTCCCAGCTCTCTCCGGCTGGCTGCTGCAGGCTCCTTCTCGCTCGCTTGGTGGCTTGCTGCCTGCCAGGCAGACGTGATAAACTGAAATCCTCATTTCTATGGGGAATAAACAGCAGGACAGAGCCAGGGGGGTTGCAAAGGGCTGGGGGCAGCGTGGGAGGGGAGAAAACCCTCCTCTGGGGTCTGTCTGCAGCTTTGCGTCATTACACGGGGAGGCAAATTAAATAATTTATTAGGGAAGGTGGAGTTGGGGCTTTTCTGACTGTCTGGTCCTCTCTTTGGACACCCTGCCCTGGTCCCGAGGGGACGGGGGGTTCCAGTCCCCGGGGTCCCTGGTGCTGCGGGTGCAACTGGGCTCATCCCAGGCACCACTGTGCACCTTGGACTGAGATTTGACACAGGAAGGGAATAAGGACAAACAATGCTTAAAATCTCACGGAGACGGTGCAGGAGGGTTTGATGGCAGAGGGAAAGGCGTCACCGAAGTGGTTTGCACTGCGGTCAGCAGCGAAAGCGGGCTCCCGAGGCAGCTTCTTTCTGCTGGGGAGCAGCAGTGATGCAGGTGGCTTCTGCTGGAAAAACGCTGATGGCAGAGAAAGCCGTGATGTCTCGGGAAAGGTGAAACGCCTGTCTGCCACCCTGCAGAAGGCTTCCAGCATGGGGACAAGGCGGGGGACCCAAAAGAAGAGGCACTGTTGAGGTAGGGGGTACATATGGAGACCCCATACCCATGCTGGGACAACCATGTCCAGCTTGGGACCTCTGGGAAGTGGAGAGCCCACGCTGGCAGGGCTGGGGCGGCAGGGGATGGTGTTTTGGTAGCACTGCAGCCAAACAGCCTCCTCCTGAAAACCCAGGGTGCCTCAAGCTCCCAGGTCCACACGTACCCCCCTTCTGCTGCGGGCACGGAGCAGGAGAGACCCCCCTGACTCACCCCCGCAACGCAATCGGGAGCATTCAGGCACCGGAAAGTGTACAAAGAGAGCCATAAACACACAGAAGCCACATGAAGCAGCGAGCTGCAGACCTCGGGGCACAGGGCAATCTGTAGGATTTTCAGCGAGATGGGGGTGTCCCTGCAGTGCAGCCCCCCGCCCCGGGCGCCGCTTGGCATCAGCGCAGCTCTGCGGGCACCGCTGCATCTCTGCTCCCTGCCGAGGACGTGCCAGGAGCGCGACAGCTTGTTTACCGAGAGGCCCTGCCCGGAGGCGACTCCTAAACACATTTCACTCCCTGTGACGCTGCACAGAGACATCAGAGCGCCAGGATTTGTCCCTTGCCTTGCCTTACTGAACGGCTTTCGCGTGCGTGCTTGAGCAGGGCCACTGCAGCACACGGCCAAGAGCATCCCGTGGAAAACCCAATGCACCGCCCTGCTGAGACCGCCCGAATCCCCATCCTCAGCTCAGCGTCGGCACAGAGCGAGAACAAGCCATGAGGCTGGCAGCCTCATCCCTCGCTGGGGTTTTCCTCCCTGTGCCTCCTTTCATTCCTAACCCTTTCCCACAGCCGTCGGGGCCGCCCAGGACAAGGCTCACTTTGCCAAAAGAAGAAAGTGCCACTGCACGTTGGCCACCAGCCCCCTCGGAAGTGCAGGAGACTTCCCGAGCGTCTCGAGCATCGCAGCAGGATGGCAGGGACCTCGCTCCAGCCCTACCCCAGCTGGTCTGTACCACAACAGGTAAAAGCCATCAGCTTTCTGCATCACCGACAGCCCCTCGGGGCATCACGCAAGTGGAGCTGCTGCAGTGCCACCATCCCATCTCCCACCCACCGAGCAGGTGGCACTGCTGTCCCCATCTCCTACGGCACAACACCCTGCTGCAGCCCACAAACCACCCTCGGCTGCCTTCGCCCTCCCAACTGGATTGATGGTGGTGCTTTGCAAAGCCTGAAAAAAAAAACCCACCTTAAAAAGCAGTATCAGGGGGTGGCAGCCACCCAGCTTCCCCCACAGCCAGCACTTGGTGCGTCTCATCTGCTTCCTGGAGTCTATTTAACTTCTAAATTTAACAAGCTCCCAAACAAGTAATAGCAGCAAGTGGCAGCGCCCGGCTCCCAACCTGCAAGTGGCATTTCAGGGGCCAGGCCGCCATCAGCACGAGCAATGGGAAATTTCTCAAATGTCTCTTTGATTTATGGCTCTAGTTAATTCTCCAGGAGGCCTGTGAGCTGCCCCGGGTGCATGAAACCTCAGAGGGATAAATAATTTAACAGGTGGTTAAATATTCTTTAAGGTCTAGAGAACATCAGCAGGAGCACAGATTTCGGGGATAACACAAAACTACAAATTGAGCACAGAAAGGGGGGGATGGCCAGAACTGGGCACTGCCACCGGCCTCGTGCTGAAGCAGCACCAGGATGCAGCAGCGGAGACGATGCCACAGGAGGGGAAAGACCAGGACATCCCGGCGCTGCTGCACCTCCATCCAGCGGGATGAGACACAGCAGGGAGCAGGCTCAGCCAGGGGTTTGAGGGGAATATCCCACCCAGGCGTGCCCTGCCAGCTGTGCAATGCAGATGTGCAGCGTGGGATGCCCTCCCTGCGCCAAAAAAATTTATTAAATGGAGAGCAGGGAGGGCAGCAGGGGGAGGCGAGCGCCCAGGGGATGCTGCCTCGCCTGGCAGGGCTGGAGCAAAGCCACGTCTGGCTTCGGGTGATGCTGACACTCAGTGTGGAGCAGCCCCGAAACGTGCCTGGCACAGCCTGGTGCCCTTGGGGGCCACGCTGGAAGGACACGGCATTTTGGCAGCAGGTGCTTGATGAAATGGGATGTCAAGGGGATGGTCTCCCCCTCCTCTTGCTCTTTCTCCCCCATGAAACCCTCCCGAGGCAGAGAGACGAGGGAGGCACGCACACCCTGCGCTGCAGGGGAGTGAGCAGCCTTTGGGCTGGCGCCGGAGGAAGACTACGGTGCAAGAGCTACCACTGACCGAAACGGAAGGATGGAGAGGAGAAACCAAAGTGCTCCCCTTATAAACCTCCCAGCACCATTCCAGTCTCAGGTAGGGATGTTTTGGGACTCCCAAGAGCAGCAGGGCAGACCTGAGCCCCGCTAGCAGCCCATGGCACCCACAGCCTCCCTACAGCACCCACAGCCTCCCCACGGCCCCGGGGCCGGCTGCCGGGGAGCCCGGGAGAGGTAGATGGCAGCAAAGCCTATTTCTTGCGGCAGCCGGGATGCGACAGCCCGGTCCCCACTCAGGCACCATCCAGCCGCACGGGCCATGGCACCGAGTGGGTATTTACAGATGGGTCCTGTCCTCCGCTTCACCCACCGCCTGAGTTTTCCACCATGGCTCCTTTTCCCCAGGTTTCTCTCCTTGAGCATGAGTTCAAGACAGATCTTAATTTCTCCCTGGCTGGGCTGTGCCAAGCCCATGAGCCAGCTGTACATAAATGCCGCTGTGCCCGGCACTTGGCTCCTTCCCTGCCTCCCTCCCTCCCTCCCTCAGCCCCAGAGCGGGGCACCCTTGGGTCGTCCCCCCCAGCAGCAGCCAAGCTGCCACCTTGAATTGAAGTTGGTGGGGGGGACAGGTCCCATCCTTTCGGGGAACACACGGTGCGGATGACCTGCCCTGCTGTCCCCTTGCAGGGAGATGACCGACCCCACTCCCTCCCTATGTCTCCAATCCCCACTTCCCAAGCCCTTTGCTGAATTTTTGGGGTGCCTGCCGTGGCTCAGCACTTGATTGAACACATTGAGCAATGCTTTAGGGAACAGATTCCCCTCAAATCCCTCCCTGGAAGAGCCCATGGGGTCCCTGTCCCCCATGGGTCCCACACGGATGGGGAAGATGAGCAGGTCCATGTCTGCGTAGGGCTGGGAAGGGGACCCCACGCTCAGCCCCTGTCCCAGAGGGTTTATCACAGCTGCCCCTGATAAATGGATAATGAATAATTCACTGTTAGCTTTCGCTTTATGAAGTATTCATTGCATTCAAGCTTCCCAAGGTAATTAACTATCCTACGAGCCCCGTGTAACAGAAGCCAGCCACAATCCATCTTCAACACTTCATTAGCAGGTCCCCACGCCACTTCAATAAATTAAAGTGGAACAAACAGACAAACAAAGCTTTCCCCTTCCCCGGGACCCCCCCAGCCCCCAGGAGACTCAGCCGCTGCGTCCCTGGAGGAGAGTGCTTCCATGATGGGAACACATGGCTGGGTGGCAGGACTAGACCAGCACAGGGCGGGCACCGTGGTGCTGGGAACGAGCCACATTTCCCCAAGATGATGAGGGTGGTTTTTTTGCAACTGGCTCAAAACAACTGATTTCCCCAAAGCTCTGGGCAGCCCCAACCCTGACCCGCTCCGGCCCGAGCTCTCCGCCGTTTCAGGGCAGTAACACCCCCAAAAATCCAGCTGTGCAGGGGGTCTCCTGCAGACACCTCCCCTTGCAGGCCAAGGCTTTCCCCTCTCTTCTTGCAGAAATAATACAAACTTTTACCCTTTTTCCCCACCCAGCTGCAACACCCCCACCACTGGGTTACCCACTCCAGCTTCCCAGTTCATCCATGCTGATGGCCCTGATGCACCAGTCTCATCACCACATCCCACCCCGCATCCGACAGGGCACAACGTGGGCTGATGCCTGCTGCAGAGCTGCATCCATACATGCAATTTTGCCCCACTTTGGGCAGCCCCGGAGAGGCACAAGTCACTCCTGCAGCCACCACCGCCACCGGTCTCAGCCCAGGGACGAGCCCACCGCAAGGTGACACAGCCAGCAATAAACACAGACAGGAGCGGGACGCGGCGCTTTGATAGATGTGTAAAAATTTCCTCCAGCCTCCGTTGCTGAGTCAGCCTTTCTGACTTCAATAATTTACAGCAATAAACAGCGAGATAAGAGCAGGCATGTGTGGGACGCGGCTAACCTGGGCGAGATGAGCGATGGCTCTGCCGACAGTCCTGCTCGCGGGGATGGCACCGAGCACGACACGTAATTAAAACCAACTTCTGGAGCCAAGCTCAGCTCGCACCAAAGCGCTTGAGCCCAGCCCCTGAGCGCAGAAAGAGCTTTGGCTCAGCTGGAGGAGTGAGTGCCAGACCCCATCGCTGGGGTTTATATATTGCAGGTCCTACATGAACTCTCCCAAAATCCAAATGAGCATCTTACCAGCCCCAAGGTCTCCACATGGCTTCACCAGCTCCTCTCCCTGCAAACCCCCACCATGGCCCAACCAGCCCTTTATCAAGGGGAAAGCCCCAGGTGTGCCCTGCTGCCTGCTAATCCCCGAATTGCCCCAGCTGGGGCTCAGCCCCTTTCTCACCCCCCGCTCTCAGCCCCTTCCCTCACCCTGCTCCCCCCAGCTGGGCTCTCCCCGCCTTCCTCCTGCCCTTCCCCAGCAGCTTCACGCTGGCTCTTCCAAGCTTTTTTGGAGGCAAGCAGAGCTGCCGGGCTTGTCATCTCTTCTACTGCTTACTGCCTCTAAAGATGCATATTCCCAGGATCCAGGCCTTTTTCCTGTTACGCCAGTTCTACCTCTCCCAGCATGTCCCTGGTGCAGCCACAACCTGTCTCATTTCTCCTTGCCTTGTCGGGTGCCGTTGTTCCCCTGATCCTGCCGGCTTCACCTTGCAAAGCCCAGGCTGGAATCTCCATTCCCCATGTGCTGCTCCGCTGCCTGCGTGCACGGGCATCCCAGCGATCCCAAAGCTGACTTCTCACCTCTGGAATCAGCTCCGGATGGGGTGGACAGTGAAATGTGACACCCCAAACAGGGGGACAAAGCACGTGCTGGTGGCCCCTCCATGGGGGCTGAGTTACAGCATGATGCCCATTGCTAAGAGTGGTGGTGGTGGTGAAAGAAACTGATACCCCTGAGCTGGAAAACCGATGGGGTTTTATCTAAAAGTACCCGAGCAACTCGAGGGAGGGCATCCGCCCGCGGCAGGAGAAACAGCCGATGCAGCTCGGCCCCTCGCCATCGCTGCAGGGGATGGGCTGTCCCCGAGGAGCCACTTCCCCGGCAACTCAAGCAAATATTGCCCTAACAGGGAGAGCATGTGCGCTAAATCTGGAGCCATGTATCCTGGCCCCAGGCTAGGTCATAATATACCTTCCTAGTCTGGGTACATGTGTCCTATCTTGTTATAAGCCACGTTAAGGAAAAAATTTAATAAAACTACTATATCGCAAAGAAAAAGCAGCAGTGCTTGATGGAGCTGTCTGCCCAGGCAGCGCAGCCCTGGGTGGAAGGGCTGAGCTGCACATCCCAGTGGGGATGTGGGATGGAATGAGGTGTGGGGCCATCCTGGTGGCCATGGGGCTACCACAGCCCCTCGGACAACCAGCTCCTGTGGGCTGGGGGCAGCGGGAGCTGCAGGTCGCGGTTTCCAGGTGCCCTGTCCCACGGCCACGTGTCCTCCCAGGTGCCACCATCAGCTGCAGCATCTGATTTAGGAGCCATGTGGGGCACAATCTGCAGATGTTGGTATTTGCTTTAACGCGCTGCGTTTGCCAGGCGGAGCCAAGGCATGCAATTTTCATTATATGATATCAACGTTTAGCTCCAGCATTGGCAATGTCAGCCCTCATTATTTTCAAGAAGTCTTGAGGGCTGCAGGGATAAATCAATATAACTAACATGTTCATAAACTCTGAATCATGTTCCTAACAGCATTATGACTTTAATTTGCATCTCAGAAAGAGGGAGTTCGGGTCAGGTGTCCCCCTGTCTTTTTCTTTATTAATCTTTGCTGTCTGTTTGTCCTCATCCCCCACATCCCACAAAGGAGGATGCTGCGGGGGGAAAGGGGGAGAGGAGCTCGAAGCTGGGATGACTCCATGCTTTTCAGCAGCCAAAAGGAGGCAGCGACCTGCCAGTGCCATCCCCGGCAGGCATATAGAATCATAGAATGGTTCCGGTTAGAAGGGACCTTAAAGACCATCTGGTTCCACCCCCCTGCCCTGGGCAGGGACACCTCCCACCAGCCCAGGTTGCTCCAAGCCCCGTCCAACCTGGCCTTGAACCCCTCCAGGGATGGGGCAGCCCCAGCTTCTCTGGGCAACCTGGGCCAGGGGCTCACCTCCCTCACAGCAATGAACATCCTCCTGATATCTAACCTAAAGCTCCCCTCTTCCAGTTTAAAACCCTTCCCCCTCGTCCCATGGCTCCCCTCCCTGATCCGGAGTCCCTCCCCAGCTTTCCTGGAGCCCCTTGAGGGACTGGAAGGGGCTCCAAGGGCTCCCCGGAGCCTTCTCTTCTCCAGGCTGAACCCCCCCAGCTCTCTCAGCCTGTCCTCCCAGCAGAGGGGCTCCAGCCCTCCCAGCATCTCCGTGGCCCTCCGCTGGACCCGATCCAATAGCTCCATGTCCTTCCCAAGGGACAGCCACCGGCACGTGCCCGGATTCGGGGCCGCGATGCTCTTTTCCCCGGCTCTCGGGCCACCTCCTCCTGGATGGGGCTGTCTCGCCTCCCCCGCCTGTGGTGCAGATGGCCCAGCATATGGGCAGCCTCCCCTCGCGCTCGCACCTTGTAAGCAGATTCTGTCAGGTTTAAAGAGGAAAAGCTTAATTAAGCAGTTGTGTGTGTACAATTACGTCCTTAATTATCTCCGCGTTTCACTTCTTTGTTGCTTTGTGTTTGCGAGAAGTTTGGTAACAATCAGAGGCGAAGGTTCCCTGAAGCAGGAGCTTTTCTTGCTCTTGTTTTCTCTTTCTCTCTCCCTCCTGCTTCATCTTTGGGATTTTTTTCCGGACCAAAGTGAGCTGCAGAAAGAGCCTCTGCCGAGCAAGACCCCGCAAGCCGCAAGCCCTCGTTGCCGGAGATCCAGGACCGGATACCACTTCGATACTCAAACCAGAAGCAGGTTTCCAGGAGTGCTGCATACACAAGGTGCAAATCTAGCTGGTAAAAAAGCTGTTTTAGCCAATTTTTATTATTCCACATGTTTATGCTACAGCAACACCAATGCTCCAGCCCAGCCCCAGCACAGGGCTGGCTGGAAAGCATCAGTCCTCACTCCAAACACCCTCGAGTATAAATAAACCCCATGAGAGCATCATTAGGGGGAAGCTTACTTGCACCCACACCCAGGGACTTGCATGCGAGGGGTGGCCCTGCCTAATTAATTCCTGCAATTACTCCATTCCACCCCATTTCCCAGCTCGGGCCACCTCTCCATCCTGCAGCGAGCCAGGCATCGTCCCCAGGGGTGTCCCGGTGTCCCCTCGCTGCCTCCTCACTCCCGGGCAGGGTTTAGAGCTGCCTGCAGAGATCAGGGACAAGAGGCAGCAAAAGCAACTGGCTTAATTTGTGGTGGTGCTTTTATTTTATGCGAGGAGCACTAAACAGTCATAAACATCCAGAGTTAGATATTGGAGCTGAGGGTACCTTTATTGTTTGTAAGTCCTCGAAATTTTGCCATGTTTATGAAGCTTTTATTAAAAATAACCCCAAACTCTCACTTCTCTAATTGAGTGTATTTCAAAAAACACATGCCCGCTTTTAATCCGTGGGTATATTTATATCACCATCAGTTAATTTTTATTTACCTTGTAGTGAAACTCATCTTCATCCTTAATTCCCAAGCCCATATTTGCTTTGAAATCAGAATTGGACCTAACAATCAGCCGTATATTTAACGTGCCATTAAATTCTCAGTTCTGCTTTCACAGCTTTCAAGCCAGTCGGCTTAAAATACAGCAGCGATCCCCCTTTTCCCGGCGTACCAGCGGGCCAGGCAGCAAAAATGAATCTTCATGCGGCTGAAAGATGTCAAGTGCTGGGAACGAGCCCAGAGAGAGCAACAGAAATGATTTGGAAGGGGGGGACGCAAAGCGAGACCTGCGGGCAGGGATGGAGAGCGCCGGGGTTGAGCGGTTCAAAGAAGACAGAGGGGAGACACGATCACAACTTCCCAAGATGCAGGAGCGCTGTGGGAGAGGAGAGATATAATCCATCCCCCGGGTGCACGGAAAGGAGTAACGGCAGGGTCAGAGATGGAGAGATGTAGGCTGGGCGGGAGGGGAAGCTCTGCGGAGGGTTAAGGAGCGGAGATGGAGGCAGACGGGAAGTCTGGGCTCTTTGGGAAGAGGCAGGAGCAACGCTCAACCTCATCACATCCCTCCGACCCTCGTGTTCCCTCCCAGCCCTGAGAAGGGGCTGCCTCCAAGTCCGGAGCTGCAAATGGGACACTGGGGCAATGGGACATACTTGAAAGGACGTCGTAGAGAGGTTGGTGCTGGTCTCTTCTCACAGGGAATTAGTGATAGAACAAGAGGGAATGGCTCCAAGCTGCAACAGGGTAGGTTTAGTCTGGACATTAGGAAAAAATTCTTCACAGAACGAATGGTCAGACACTGGAATGGGCTGTCCAGGGAGGTGGTGGAGTCACCATCCCTGAATGTGTTCAAGAGTCGTTTAGATGCGGTGTTGGGGGATATGGTGTAGGGGAGAACTTTGTAGAGTGGGGTTGATGGTTGGACTTGATGATCCCAAGGGTCTTTTCCAACCTGAGCGATTCTATGGGGTGGTGGAGTTGGCCACCCCTGCCATCAGGCTGGGGGAAGCAGGAGAAAATGGGGATGAGTCGGTTTTCCCTATTGCCAAGTTTCTATCAAACTGCAGCAGAGATTCCCACACACATTTCTTTGGACACGGAGGGATGTCAGCCTGTCCCCACTGCTGTGCTGGACCCAACACCTCCAAACAGTGCCCAGGGCAGCTCCGGTCCCCCCTGCCCCGCTCCCTGCTCCCCGTCCATCGGAGAAACCACCGCGATGGAGACCCAGATCCTGCAAGCGCTGACGAGTGGGGCCTGGGGACCCCAGTGAGCAGCGCCTTGATGTTGGCGAAGAGAAGATTAGGAGACAAGTGGATCACAGCCTGTAATTAAACACCCAGGGAGGAGGTCTGTGATGCGAGAGAAGCTTTTCATGCAGCAGTCAAAGCGCAACTTCCCAAGGGATGCGGGGAAGGCACCAATGCTTGGAGGTTTTCACTGATGTCTCCCCCCAACCTGGCTCTGGTTATGGGGTTCCAGGGGGGAAAGGCTCCGTGTAAGGGTCCCGCAGCATCAGGATGAACACAGCAAAGTACCTGCTGCTTCTACCCAGCCCTCATCATCACCACGCAAGGGGGGCTCGGGATGCAGGAGATGCTCACGGCTGGAACACAGGGTGGAGAAATGCATCCGCACCCCAAAACCATGTCCCCAGGGATGCCGAGGAGCTGAATTCAGGGCAACCAGGGCTTGTCTGACCCTGCCATCTCGCCTTCGCTCCGACGCCTGCCGCCGAGCAGCCCAGGCAGCGTTGCACTCTTCGGCCGAGCACGCCACAGAAATTAAACCAGGCAGCGCCGACAGCGAAAAGCAAACGCAATATTTTAAAGTCCTTCCCAGCGTAACAATATCTCGGGTACTATTAATAACACTTGTAAGGAGTTGTTCTTGAATAGATATGATTTTTATCTTGACGGCGTCTCTTTAAATCATTTTTATCCCCATGAAGTTTGCAAGAAGCATATTTTCTGTGCACCATTTATCTTGCCAAATATCCACCACCCCTGTTTATTATTCACTCCTTCTTTAACTGTTACCAATGGGACTGGTCCCCACCCTCCGCTGCTGCACTGGTTCCCAGCTCGTGATGCTTCACTTCCCTCCCTCCCTCTGCCCCACAATTCCCCTTCGACGTGTGTTTTATTGGTGGCAGCAAAATGAAATCAAAAGTTCAAATCCCTGTGGCTGAGAAGCCATCGGGAGGTAGGAAGGGGTCTGCACTCAGCTGCCAAACGTCCTTAGTGTCTTTACCCCCTCTCGTTTCTTCATCTAAAATTCAAGTTAATAAAAATGCGGAAAATCCTCCATCTCTCTCTGCAGAAAAGTGGCCACAGCCCCTTTCCAAAACAAGCCGATGCATTGCAACAGCCTCTCCCTGCCACCTCCCTCAGCTGCTCCGCACCTTCAACATTGATTTTAGAGGCTCCAAACCTGCAGAAGGAACCGCCGGAGTTATGATAAGCTGCGGGATGGAGGGCTTTGGGTGACTTTTTAACAACTTCTATGCAAAGGCAGCCTTGTGGCTCTTAAATCAGCCCCCAAGGGGTGCATCCCACGGGGATACAGCCCTGAGAGTGGAGAAGGGGGTGGCAGGGGGACTCACCGGGGCTCCCCTGGCACCGGCTGCATGGAAACGTCTTGCGCAGCTGTTGGGGAATCGATGGATGCAGCAGCGCCCGCGGACGCCGAGCAGTGAAGTGGAAACGTGACGGAGTCAGGGAGCAGCGTGCAGGGGAAGGGGACGGGAGGGCGGCACGGGGGCCTCCTCCAGCCCCTTTGCACAGCTGGAGGGGAGCAGAGCCCAGCCACGACTCCTTGGGGATGGGCTCCCGGCTAGCAGGAAATGGGGAATAGAGCCAATATCATTTGAGCCCCGGATGGGCTCAAATGCAGGGCTCAAAGGACATTTTGGCTCCAGCACCACCTTGTAGGGGCATGAACTGCCCCAAATCCACCCTCCCTGCCTGAGCCATCCCCTCCCTTCTTCACTTGTAGCTCCTAAATTTTTCCCCCACCACATGGATACTCCCGTAATCGCCGGGACGAGCAGCCGGAGCCGGCACACCACATCGGTCCCTCGTGCTCGGTGGGCTGCAGTCCTCAGGGAAGGACTGGGAAGATGGTGAGCGTTTGATCAACAGCTGAGTTCGCAGCCACAGCAGCGTCACTCGCTGTCCCCAACAGCGTCCTCGGTGCGGCAGATGGACAAAGGCACGCAAAAACCTTGGGGCAGGGAAGGCAGAGCCAGGCAGCAGGAGGGGCGGCAGCAGAGGGCATTCCTGCTGTCACATCCATCACTTGCTCGGAAATAAAGACTTTTATAGAGGAGAATGGAGCAGATTCTCTGATACAACTTAGAAAACACTGATTCTGCTTTCAGACAGACCATGCTACTCCCTCGGTGGGGCTGGACTCACCCCGATGCTTGAACTTTGGGCCGGGGAACCCAAAGGAGGGTGAAGATGCCCGTCAGAGCGGGGCTTGGGATTCAGGCACAGCGCCGGGACTCTCATCGTTTGAAATGCCGAGAAGAAGAGCATCTCCATCAGGGACCATGGCCTGGAGGATGCCACACAGCCGCTTTTTCTGCCCCCCAGCCCTGGGCTTGCCCCGCTGGCTGGCATCGCATGCCGAGACGGATGAGCAGAAGGTGGAGCAGCCCCAGGTGAAAGCCATGGGTTGCAGCACATAATTTAATTGGAGCGAGAAGGGAGGAGGGAAGGAGCGCCGCGCCGAACAAAAAGCAGATGAGAGCCGGGAGTAATAAAATATTCCAAAACTAGATTAAGAAATTACAAGTAGGGAAGGCAGAGCGCTGGCTGGGCACGCGGTCCCGCTGCAGCTGGGACCAGAGCACACACCTCCCCGCAAGACTGTGTGTTTTTATCGGATGAGGCAGCTTGCCATCCCGCTGTGAAAATGAATCTGCTTTTGGTGTATGATTAAAGCCAAGCACTCCCGCTCCCCTTGTTTCTGAAGGCTTCGGAGGCCTTTTTAAAGGAACACCTGTTACCAGGACGTGGTTAATGACTCATTTGGGGAATACTCGAGGCTCTTCTCTGCTTAATAGGTTTTGCATGAGCAGAGGCGGGGATCCAGGAGAGACCAGGGCGCCTGGAAGCAGCAGGGTTTGTTGGTCCCCATGAGGATTTGCTGCTCGAAAAGATTGCCTTCGCTCCCAGCCACGCTCTGCCCTGCAGGGACGGGGACCGCGTCCCGTGGCGGGGCTTCAGCTGGAGCACCGAGGAGATGCTCCCAGCCTGCTGGCGGCAGAGGAGCTGGCTGCACTGCCGATCAGCTTGGGAAGGGCTGGAAATTTCCAGGTGCCGAGGAAGCCTCGCAGCCAGCCCAAGCGGGTGGGTCGGCCGGCGGGCAGCTGACAGCTCCTGACCTTTGCAGCGCACACCTGGAGCGATAAAAATTACATCCGTTATCTCCTTCCTAATACGAATTTTTGGTGAAAGATGGGAGTCCCCTGAGTGTTTGCCTTGCCAGGCACAAGCGTCCTGCTGTTCCCTGCGCTGGGACAGCGAAAGACTGTGGGGTGATGCAGTTGCTGGGCGCAGGCTCCATCTCATCCCGCCTGTCCTGCCGAAACCCCATCCGTGGGGATGCCCATCCGTTAAGCAGGAGACACTGCTGCACGGCCAGCCTGCAAGCGCCATGCAGCAGCGTTGTGCTGGGGCAGCCAGCACTGCAGGGAGAGGTCCAGTATCCATCACTGTGCAGAGGGCAACGGTACTGGTGGACTCAGCAGGATGGTGCCTTGAAACCCCACCATAAAGAGCCACCCGCAGCCAGGAAGCCCACAGAGCCCATGCTCCGGCCATGCAAGGAGCTCGCACGAGCTGCTCTGCTGCAGCCACATCCTTTAGGAAGGACAAGAAATTGCTCCAGAGATGGAAGAGAGTGAGCAGAGGGAAATCACTTCCCTGGAAAATGCATCCTGGAGGTGCGGAGGGCCGAGCAGGGGCTCTGCCCACCGGCTCCAGAGCAGCCGGCGGAGGAGCGGACGCTTCTGCACATGAAATAGGAATGGCTCCTTCTGTAGGAAGTTTTTCCTTCCCAAGGTGTGGGCAGAAGGCACCTCCCTACTGACAGCAGCGCTGCCGGTGCCTGGCAGTGGGTAATTAAAGCCTTTTATTCAGTGCCTGGAGGCACGGAGGCATCAAGGGCTCTTATCAAAGAAGAAACCCAGCGGGCTGGCTTTGTGCAGAGGGGAGGGAAGAGATGCCAAAGCTGCCTGTGCCGGTTTAAAGAAAGTTTTGGCTTCATCCTCCTCTCCTAACTCTTTAAATCCACCTTGTGAACAACTAATACACATTTATACGCTGCTCCACAGCGTTTAGCTGGGTAGAGGCCAACTCCTGATGCTGCAGTCGGAGCCAGCCCCAGCACGTGGCTGAGCAGCTCCATCACCTGGAAGTGGTCCTCACCCTCCTCTTGCGCTGGATCAGGGTCTGGGTTCAAAGGTCCCATGGCTCTACGTGACAAAGGAAATTTCCCCCACTCACCCCAAATACTCACCCCGTACAGGATGGTGATGCAGGGGTTCCTCTGATCAGCTCTGCTGTGGTATCTGGAAACACTTGGACACTGTCTGCACCATGCAGAGAACAGCACCCGCTCAAGCTGGGCAGGAGGATCTGTGCCTGCGGATGGGAGGGACAAACAGCCCCCAAGAGCATTGGCAGAAGCCCTGGCTGCAGCCCTATAACAGACACACATACACACGCAATGCTGAGGCCACACACAACTCAGTGCATTTGTGTGGGCAGATGCCTGCTCTGCTCCGGCACTCCAGGCACAGCATCCCAAGAGCGGTGTCCCCAGCCCAGCTCTGGGGGACCTGCGCGTTCCCCGCAGGGTGACTGTGCCAGGTCAGGGCTCAGCAGCCTGTCTCATCTGGGAGCAGGAGCACGGAGGGGACGTGGTCAGAGCTCCAAGGTGGAGTGAATTTTCCAGCTCTCAGATATAAGGAAGAATCATAATGTCATTTATCATCTTTAAAGATACGCAGAGTTGGCGAGAGAATGAATTCTTCTTCATAACCCAGTTCCCAGGATATTTTTACTGTGCATCATAAATTATAATACCTTTTTATTTTTACTTTATGGCCTGTCCCTCGCCAATTCTGGTGATTTACATCCTCATTCCCCCCCAGTGCTTTAGGAACAATCCCTGCCTGTCTTTCTCCTCCTCCCACCAGCCCCCTCAATCTCTCCCCTTCCAGCAGCTCTTTTCCCCCTTGTCCACCCACGTTCTGCACCGGAATGGGGCTGGAGAGCTGGGAGCATCGCTGGCCCATTGGCAAATGTATCCTGTGGGCAAATATGGCCCGTGGCCACAGCTCCAACCCACCACTTTTGCAGCCATGCAGCAGCACAAGTCCCCATGCAGCAGAAGGGAGACCACTACTAGCCCCTGGTAGCACCGCGCCAGCCCGGCAGCTCTCTTGGGACCAACCCAGGTTGCTGAAACAGCCTCAGACAAACCCTGCCCCAACACACCTTGTTTTACAGCACAACTCCAGATGTTTTCAAGACTAGAACGGCTCTGAGCTTGCTTAGCTGGGCCCTGCTTCGATGCAGCCTTCTATGGTGCCTGGTTTTCGAGTCCTGTTTGATTTTCCCCACCAGTAGCAGCTTGGGGAAACGCAGTGGCGTTGGCCAGGGTGAGGATTTCAGCTCCGTTTGTATCTGAAATTCAAAAGGCAGCACCAGCAATGCAGGTGAACTGATGTAAAACTGAGCAGCTCCTGCCTGAGCCAGCACAAGTGGTCCCAAACCCTCGGTATGAACCTCAGGGGAGAGCAGCCCACCCAGGACAGCCTGTCACGCCACCACCGATGGCTGCTTGCTGGTACGGCGGTGCCCGGGAGCCCACGGAGATCCCAGTCCTCGGCTCAGCATCGCCGTGTCCACGGTGCAGCGACCTCAGCAGCCGTCACTCGCTGCCAGCCCCGCCAGCATCCTCCCATCTCCACCGCCGGACGGGACCAGCCCAGCTGAAAGGTGCTCAGGGGTATTTCCCCCAGCTCCTTTCATTGCAAAACCCTTTCCCATTAAAGAGCGAGCTGTTTGCACACCACGCTGGGTGCGCGACCCCGCTGCGAGAGAGGGGGGTAAGGCGAAACAAAGAGACTTTTTTAGTGACCTCAGCATCCCTCCAGCAATTACAGCCCGACGCCGCACACGCGGTGGAAAAATCAGTCATAAAGCAGAAGACAGAGGGAGGAGAGGTGAGTGTTTATCCCTGAGAAATATGGAGATTTGCCGCGATGAGGCTGGCTAAGAACATTACATTCGGCACACTAAGCCGGAGAGTTTCAGCAGGTTTATTCAGGGCTCAGGCATTAGGCTCCCTATCAGGAGAGAGGCTTTAAGCGTGTCAGGGATTTACAGGCAACAAGAGAAGAAAACAGCCAGCTCCTTAGGAATAGCCCGGCAAGGCTGACGTCTCAGACAGGACTGTATTTTCCTTGTGCTCTAAGTTGCTTAGGGGCAGCGACTGCCTTTCCGAGGCCGATACGGGATTTCTAGGACTAACACAAAAATTCTCGGTCACAGTCATTCACATTTTCCATCTTTTTTCATAGAAATTTGTAGCCTTAGCTATGTGCCCAGCAACGGGGAGTCTTCCTTGCACAGACCCGCGTGGATGCACCCTCTGTGCCCTTAAAAATCAGCCCGTGGGACGGGCAGGGAGGAACTGGAACTGCTAAATGCGTGGCTATGGCCGGCTGGCAGCAAGTCAGCGGCAGGATCGGAGCCACGCTTGGCTCCCGTCCTTCCCCACCGCATCTGGGGCTTCGCAGAGAAAAATTAAGAGTACGGGAGCAGGTTAACAGCCAGGAAAATTATTGCTAACAACACGACCAGGGGCTTGTTCTTTCCCTTTTTATTGGAGACTGAGTGATTACTTGTAGGTAGTTAAAAGGCAGGAGCTGTGTGTTATTGCAGGGGATGCTTGGGAGTAACGGGAGGCTAATTAACGAGCAGCTCTTGCTCGCTGCCGGGGGAATGTTCCCAGGGGCTGTGCTGCAAGGCAGAGAGCGATGCCGGCAGAGCGGGTTGGAGCGAGCGTGGTGGGGTAGCGCAGCACGGGGGGATGCAGGAGGCTGGGAACGAACCCGTTACTCTGCCAGTGACGCTCCCGGCTGAGGCTCTGCGTGGGGCACGGCGGGGTGAAACGCTTGGTGTCGGGCTGTAGAAGAACTCAGGCCAAATTGCCACTTCAGCCCTGGGAAAGGGAGGATGCAAGAGGCTCGTTGGCATTTGCCGGTGGGTTTTGGCGGAGGAAATGGGTCGGCTCAGGCTCGCTCAGCCCTGGTGCATCGGCATCAGCGAGCGCGGGGCTCAGGGGCTGCCTCTGAATGCAGCCGGTTCTGGGGGGTCCCAACCTGTGGTGCGGCTGTAGAGGTGGGGGCCAGAAGAAATGGCTCCGTGCATGCCCCAGGATGTTTCTTGGCAGATGGAGACAGGATAAGGCCTGCGGTTCCTGAGGACGTCGGCACGCACAGGCTGTGGGGCTGCCACAAGCAGCCGGCCCTGCGAGACGAGCGCGCTGGGAGAGCGCGGGTGGGAACAGGGCAGCAGTGATAAATGAGTTTAATTCCTGGGCAGACATGGACGCGAGGGGGTGATTAATGGGAGGTGCACCTCGCCGCAGCCTCAGGAGCTCCGGGAGCTGTTTCGGCGGAGGATGGAGCAGCAGGGACCGATGCTCAGAGGTGGCAGGTTGGGAACCGAGTTAGAGACCAGCCTCGCACCTGCGGGACAGGAGGTGACAACCATGCACAAAGCCCATCTCCCTCCCGCCCACTCTGTCCCCCTGACCATCTCCCAGGCCTGGATCCTCCACAGAGGTTCAGGGGCAGGATTGAGACCCTTCACTCATTTTCCTGCCCTCGTCTCTCCCTCTTCCCCCCATCAAACACACACGCTGGGACGTCTGGGGCTGGTCACACTTGCTCCGGGACCCTGTTGCTCCCAGGGGGAGATGCCAGCCAGGGGACAAGCCACCCCAAGCGATGGGGATGGCTGCTCCCGCGGGAGGCTGCTGGCTAGCCCTACAGCTGAAGCCGAGCAGCTGAAAGAGCAGCAGAAAATACAGGAGGCAAAATACATAATGCGGGTAGTTTCACAGAGGGCCATAAAGAGCCTGATTAACGCTGCAATCATCGGCTGCTATTTCACAGTAACAACAAACCGCCCCAGCTGCTGCTGGGTTTGGGTGGCCCCACAGTACAGCGGTGACCAGGTTTGCACAAGAAGGTCCACGTGTGCAAGGAGGAAACCTCTCTGCAAGCACCACTGCATCGCCAAGGGGTAGTTTGGGAAAGTCCCGTCCCCACAAGCCATGGCAGAACACTCAGACCTTGGATGTCCTCTCTTCATGGGACAACATATCCTCTAGCCTGGAGAGAGAAAGGGTTTTGAACCAAGTTTTTAGAGCAGTAAACTTGGTTCTTGCTAATTCAGCTGAAAGCCAACGGCAGCTGGAGCCCATAGGAGCTGGGACTGCAGGAAGCAATAAAAACTTACACCAAGACTGGATTTCACCCCATGGGAGAGGTCCAGGAGGTGCTGGGTGGGATGTGGCTCTGCGACTGCAGCACAGCCGTGGGACGGCAGCAAAACCACCAGACTAACCAACTGTCGGACTGAGCAACTCATTCCTGCAGCGATTCAGACTCTTAACACCGAGAGCCAGCTCTGGCCCAGCGACCCCGCAGCACGTCCCTGCCCACGGGCACCCGCCTGCTCCCCATCTGCAGAGGGGGAACTGAAACACAGCCCTGGAGACTGCAGCAGGACAGACCCTGCCAGGGCACCCCTCACCGCCGCACATGGCTCCTCGCCTGGGCTGATGCTCCGGCATTCGCCTGCCTCTGACCCCATCCAGCTCTGGCACTGCCTGCAAGACCGGTGCAGAACTGGCTAAAATGGGAGCTGTACAGCCTCTCCCGATGTAGCCACGCTGAAGGATTTGCTCTTCCCACAGACAGAGCGATGCCATCAGCACTGGCTGAGCTGGAGGACCGCGAGCAGCCTGGTTGGGTACCAGAGGGTCCATCCCTCATCCCTGTCCCTCCCTCTGGAGCTGCCGGTGCCCCCCACTCCCCCCAGTGCGTTAATCACCCTCAGCCTTGGTCCGACTCCAGCTGGCTCCTCGACTGATCGGGGAGACGATCCTGGGCTGACGGCTCAGGACGAGTGCCAGGAGCAGCCCCTCGTGCATTGGGCACAGCAGCTGTTAGCACTGATTAAAAAAGGAGAAACCCGCCAATTATCAGGCTGTGACAGCCAGTTCTGCTGCCCGCAGCCAGGGCTGCCGGAGCCAGAACGGTGGGGACCAGCCAGCCCGGGCAGGGAGGCTGGGTACCCGCGTGCTCCCCGGGATCCCCCAGCAGGACAGGGATGTGCCAGAACACACGCGTGTGTGCAGCTTCCACACCAACTGTGCCCACAGTCTGCACATACCCAATGCAACAAGCTCCCCGATCGGCAGGGACACAGCACCACGTAGGCTGGGGCTGCGTGTGGCCGCACACAAGGACGAGGTTGTGCCGTGCCGGGCAGGAGCACGCCAAGCACACGTGTGCCACCCTGTGCGCGCCCGGCTGCACAGCTTCTCTGCTCTGCAATCACACCCCTGTCAACGGGGACACGGCTGGACACGTGTGTTGCTGCCACGCACACGGCGAGCCCCCAGGAAAGCCCACAGACGTGTCCGCAGCCACCGCCGCGCCTCCGGCTCCTGGTTCTTGGCAGCCCCGCGTCTCTGCGGAGCTTCTGAGCAGCCTTCTCTCCCACCGTGCCTGGCCTCCTCATTAATATCTACCGCTTGAATTATTTATTACAAACAGATGTTAGAGTTTAAAGAGTGTTAAGAGGATATCCTTGGCTAATCAATTTTTTTTTAACTGGTTTATGTATTTATTACAAACAGAATTTGGACTTCAGCTGCCATTTTAAATTATCCCTCATTCATCATAGTGCTGCATGCGCTGCTTGGATGCTCGTGCTGTGTCCTTGGGGACCACGAGTGAGCCACAAATCTGGTGTTTGCTGGCCAGGGAGTGGGCTTGCTTATTCCCCCTCGTTTCCAAACACTACATAAAATTCAGACACGGATCTGAAACACACTGCAAACTCCCCGGCAATGAGCTTTGCCTTCATGGGCAGCGGAGTGCTGCAGCCAGGCTGGGCAGAGGGAGCAGGGGTCTTCTGGCGAAGGTGAAGGAGAGAGAAGGGAGATGTTGGCAACAAGCAGAAGGCCCCCAGGCCACAGAGGAAGGAGGGGAAGATGGACTTCAACTGCCTTCATCTCCCCTGTCCTTGCAGCCCTCCCCAGAGCCGTTTAGGTAGGGCCTTTGCCGTACCACCCTCCCGTAGCAGGGAGCGCTCCAGGATGCTCCTGATTCACACCGCTGAGAATCTGACCCTCCAAATGCCCTGAAGGTAATTCTGGGATGAGACCAAGCAAAAGCCAAGACAAATTAAGTGGGTGTAGTTTGTGCACTGCAGCTGCCATATGCAAACCTGATGAGCACCAACCCCGCGTGGTTTCCAACCCCTTGGAAATATTAAGAGCAACTGGGAAGGCAGGAGCAGGGATAAAGGAGCATCTTCCAGGCTCCAGCCGCAGCCAGGGGCTCCCAGTCCTATACTGGGCTGTTACCGCCTCTGCTGCAACCTCGGCCCGTGCTAGGGCATGTTTAGGAGATGTCAGCCCCAAAGGACACGGGCAGGAAGGTGGCTCATGTGAAAACACAGCCCCCAACCCCTCCGGATGTCACCGCCTTCACCAAACGGCACACAACCAGCAACAGATGCTTTGCCGCTCGCTGCTGCAGCCATCGCAAATCCCCCGGGCGAATCCAAGGCACCTCCGCGCCAGTTTATCACCCTCCGGGAAGCACCCAAATCTTAAAGAACCTGTCAGCCGCGAGGGACTCAAACTGCATTTCAGCTTTCAGCTTGTCACCATTTCCAAGAGATATTGGGGAAAAAACAAGAAGGGGAGACACTGTAGGAGGAGGAAGATAAATGGTGCTGGGAAGGAGGAGGGAGAAGGAGAGAGATGGGAGACAAAAAAAGAGAGGAGGGGGTGAAGCTGCGCATTGAGCACAGCAATTAAAACCACCCTGAGCTCACCCAATTAAACCGACTGGAGAGAGGAGGAATCCCAAAGGATAATTTCCTGACAAATTGCTCGTTTGTCTCTCTCAGTCTCTGACGCTGGAACGCTTTTGTGTCAGTCAAGCCATGGAGCTGAGCCCTGGGGAGGGGAGAGAGAGATGTTGGTAATTTAGCGGGCAAAAGGCATCTCTTCCTAGAAACCTCCTCAAAAGTGCCATCAATCTGAGTAAACCTTATCCATAGCTACTACAAAGCAGCGAGAAGGGACACAACCAGGAGGGATTGTGTCCACCCCTTGGAATGCTGGAGGGGCATTCTGCCTCCTCACTCCCATCAGGGCATGGTCCTCATCTGTGCCCGCGCTCCCGGGTGGCATCGCCCCTCTCGCCCGGGTCTGGCTCCCTCCACCTCAAGAACCAGGCTTGCTACACCTCATGCAGGAACTCCGTTCCCATCTATGAAAGAGCAAACGTGCTTATGTGTACAGGAGGGATAGAGGGGAGCTAGGGGATTACTGCTGAAGGAAAAACGCCGGGCAAACCAACAAGAGAGCAGCCTGTCCCGGCATCGTGAATGCTGGGCCCATCTTGCTCCTCTCCGTGGCGCATCCATAGTTCACAGCAACCTCAAGAGGGCACGGGGGAAGAGCATGGCCACAGCCCCGTGTGCCCACGGCTGGTCTGCTCCAGCCCACGGAAACACCAGGAGCGCGCTGGGGATGGGGAAGAAAGGGGGCAGCCGGCTGGGAAGGGCCATGGGGTTTGGGGGAGTTTCTGCTGAGCTGTGGTGACAGCCATGTGTCCAGCTCCCGCAGGACATCTCTGCGGGACACGGGGTTTGCAGGGGAGACACCACAGCATCCAGCCTTGTTCGTACAGCAGTCCTACCCCACAGTGTAGTCCCTACAAATTCCCGCTGCGTTGCAAGGATCGAAACATCAAAAACCCCCACCTGGTGAGCAAGGGTTGGATGAGGTCCCGCTCCTGCATTTGCCATCCGAGGCAGAAGCCATACCCTTCCAGGGAGCAGCAGAAAGGTGTCGCAAAGCCCAGACAAACATCATGTGCTGCTGGCCATCCCTCCGCACAGAGCTCCTCAGCCGTCTTCATTCCTCGCACGTGGCCCCGGCCGTTCCTCCCTGTGTCAATAATGCCAGAGGCAAACAAGGACCTGGAGATTTATGCTGTTCAGTGCTAAGGGCCATGCTGGGTGCTTAAACCCTGGAGTTATGGAACCAGTGGAGTGCTGTAATACCCAGCTAGACACAGATGAGCAGCTGCCATGGCAAACAGTTCTGGCTCAGAAAGTGCCCAGGGAGTCAGAGGAGATGCAGAACCCCAGAGCATCCAGAGACAAAACCCAGACCAGGACTAAAGGGAGGAGACAGAGCTCAGAGAAGCAGCTTCAGCTCCCAGAAAGCTGAAAACCACCCATAAACCAGGCAAGACCCGCAAAGCCTTCGAGGGACTTTATTGCAGGGGGGTGAGGAGCAGCTCAACAGTTTTAGCTTTCGGACACCCATGGGATGGGTGGGAGCTGGGTTAGATCCTGAGCCTCGCACAGCACATCTGAGCTGCCCCCCAGCAGCTCACCCAGCGGGCAGCCAGAGATGGGGGGGAGCCCCATGCAGGCTCCGACCCCCTCCCCAGCCCTCCTTCCCCGCTGCCCGCAGCGGGCAGATACCGGCAATCAGCAGGCTCCAGCCGCTTTGCCAGCACCAAGTCGCAGGCAGTCAATCAAAGCATCAGCTTGAAAGTGTTAAAGGCCCGTGTCTGTCTGTATTATAATCACAGCACTACACCTTGTCGCTGCGTGTGCCCTAATGCTGCAATATTTTGCGCATGATTTCACCAGCTGCTGCTGGAGGCATTAGGGAGCTGATGCTCCTTCGCTGCTCTGGGTGTTTGCTTGCTTGTTCGCAGTTAAGCCTCTTTTTATACCGACTTTTCTTTATTTATTCTCCTTTTGCTTTACAGAGCGGTTGCCCCATCCGTGGCTGGTAGCGCCTTTACCAACACTCAGCCAAAAAGTACACAAGACAGGGAACAAGCAAGGCTTGGACCCAGGGTAGGAGAGGTGGGTGCTGCTGGGGGCTTGAGTTAATGTACACAGACTTAATGTGAGGATTCGGCCTTGTTATTAGCATTTGCTGTAATCCCTGGCCCAGGAGGAGACTTCGGCTCCCCAGCGAGGCGAGCAAAGCAGGGACTCCATCCCCCCCAGCTCCTCTGCCCTCCCTCTGATCCCAAAAAGTGCACAGGGTACAGCCCAGAGCCCTTCCCATCCTGCGCCCTGGTCATGGGGGAGGAAAAAGCCCTATTCAACAGGTAGCCCAGCCTGGGTGTCTCTCCGAAGAGCTCGGGAAATAATAATAAATGTGGGGATGAACCGCAGAAACTTGATTAAAGTAGGATAGCACTCACTTGAGAGCTCCACAAACACGGGGCTCTTCTGCCTGACCCTAATGCAGAAAGATCTCGCAGGCAGCCGAAGCACCCAGGGGTGCAGCACGGCAGGGATGTGCGTAGCAGGGCACCCGTTGGCCACAGACGCGATGGTCCTATGGGTTATCCAAGGATGCCCATCCAAGGATGTGCACACCCCAACCTGAGGGCACAATGAAACAAAAAGATCTCACCTTTTTTCACTTTCCCTAAATGTCCCCTGATGGGCTGTCCTCGAAACTGCCCCCACTCCGGCCACTGGGCGCAAAACTGACTATTGCAGGAGATTAATGACCTTAGAAAAAATGTAATTACACAACAGGGCTCTGCTCTTAATAACTGCGTATTTTACTTGTCAATGTGCCTTAATTGAAAATGAGTAGGCGATACAAGTTGCAGTGGAGTTGGCTGGCAAGCCTTTAACGCTATATTAATTGTAGTAATTAGCAGTCACTTTATGTTGGAGTCATCTATAAATATGGGGTCCATTAGTTTAGCAGAGAGTGTGATTTAAAATGCAAATAAAATCCCAACTATACATATAAATCACTTCTTTCCCCCTGCCCCCCAAATTTACAGTCATGAAGGGGCTGTGATGCTGCTCTGGACGAGCTTTGGTGAGTTTACCCTTCGGAAGGGAAGCGGTTTGGTTGTTCGCCATGGCAGGGGCAGTTGGGATGATCTCAGCATCCCAAGGAGACCCTGGCAGAGGGGTTTGCCCCCAGCAGTGACTTTGCTTGGTGGTCCTGCAGCTGTGGACCTTTGCCAGGCTGCTGGGTGATGGGCAGCATCGAAACCAGCACCCCAGAACTCACCGTCCCACGTCTCGGGCTGCCCAAGGTGACTGGATAAATCCCAAGAGCCGCCTGGCGAAGCAGCAGACCACAAAGCCCAGTGCTCAGCATCTCTGTGCCGGAGGGGTGGGAATGCTGCAGGGACCACCTTTTGGGGAAGAAAAAACACCCAACAGCTGTAGAGACACAAGGAAAAGGAATACAAGCATCGGCCGGAGCGAGCCATCGCACCAGCAATGGGGGCCCCATCGCACCCAGCCACGCTCCAGTGCTCCCAGCCCATTAATGACATGCTCCACTTATTTGATTATTACCAAAGGAAGAAGAAGTAAGAGACAGAGAACGAATATTCTTTTATTAACACAGAATCCCATTAAGTTACAGGCTGCACTACCAGGGACAAAGTAACGCACTAAAATAAAATACTGGCTCCAAAAAATCAAAAAAGCAGAGCTATTAAAAATTAAAAAACAAACACACAAACAAAAAAAAAAAATCTTTTTCACTGCTGGCCAGTTCTTGGTTTAAAAGAGATCATCCCTTCCCCCCCTGCTGGCACGGCTCCTGCCCGCTGCTGGGGCGCGGATCTATTCCCGCACAGCTAATTCTTGAGCAGGGAAGAAACAATGATCTTGGGGAGAAAAAAAGGAGGGAAAAAAAAAAAAAGAAAGAAAAAGAAAAGAAAAGGAAAAGGAGATGAGAGGTCTCTATCTGCCGCAGGAGCAGCTCCCATTCAGGTGCTGTAAAAAGCCCCAGCACATTCTAATTGAAGATACGTTTTTATTACTCTTCATAGAACATTTCACCCATTCAACAATTTATCTTCCTCAAAAGTGGCTGTATCGCACAGATGAGAGGGGGAAAAGGAGCCGCCAGCTCCTTTTCCTCTCCACCACTCCCC
Organism: Dromas ardeola; assembly: GCA_013398915.1. Classification (NCBI taxonomy): domain Eukaryota; kingdom Metazoa; phylum Chordata; class Aves; order Charadriiformes; family Dromadidae; genus Dromas; species Dromas ardeola. The sequence continues at coordinate 278,600 of VYZM01018750.1, read as the reverse complement.
ATGGGCCCTGCAGGAGAGGGGAGATGGGTTGGGACCCCCGCACCCCCAGCTCCGCTCACTCTCCCCTCCACCCTGACCCGAGACCTGGGTGAGAGGCTGCACTCCTCCTGCCCCACCAGCTCTTTTTTGGCTCCTAAGTCTCTGGACTGAACAAATATGGACCGAATGAATCCCTCCAGCTCTCCTCCCATGGTCCCCCTCATCTCTTCTTCCTGCCCCCTCCTCCCCGTGCCATGAGCAGCTCCAACCGTGTTTCCCCAGGGAGGAAGAGGAAGAGGAGAGTGAACCCCAGGACACCCTCACCCCTCTGCACGACACAGCTCTCTGACCAGCACAGCCCATCTGGGAGAGGAAAGCTCCAAGTTGGCACTGGGAAAAGGAATAACAGTTCTCCATCCACTTAATGAAAGGCTTCCCGAGACGTAACAGACAGGAAAAGCCCCTCGGTCCCAGCCTTTGCAATGAGCTCCTGCTAATTATGGCTTTAGCTCGGAGCGTGTTCCCTCCTGCTGGCACTGGGGAAGGAGCTGCGAGTGCCAGGGCCATGCCGTTATGGAAAGGGGAGGCTATCTTCTGCGGTGACTCACCGGTGATGCCAGGTCAGGACACGGTCCCCCCTTCCCGCAGGAGGAGATACACAAAGTCATGTTGTCGCACGGAGCAGCAGCAGCAGCACGAGAGGATGTCTGAGTCTGGTGGGGCGGGAGGAGACAGGTCAGCGAGGGGAAAGCATCCTTCTCTGCGTGTCCAAACCACGGACATCTTAAGGACCCCACATCCGCCCAACCAGGAGGAGCAGAGGACAAAGACAAGAGTGAAAGGAAGGTGGAAGAGCTCACACGGATGTTTTTGAGCCCATATTCCCCGCAGTAGATCAAGAATCCTTTACCCCAGCAAATTCCCATTCTGCTGCTTGACAGAGATGCAAGAGTTTCAGCCGCTGCTTAGCAAAAGCTAAGAACAGAAACCAGAGGAGGGGACTGGGATCCAGTTCTGCCCTAGTGTGTCCACCAGTACAACCAAGGTCCCCGGTGTCACTGCTGTGAAATCCCGTCAGCTCCCTAGGGAAGGACCCGGTGGGTTTGCACTGGTGGTGCATCAGGCACAGGGAAACCTCAGCACCCCCAGCTCACCAGGTCCGTGGTTCAGGTCTGTCTGGAGCCACGAAATGCCTTAGCTCAGGCTTCCCCACGTGCCGGGGCTCGGCAGCCAGGCTCTGCGCTCCCCTTAGACAGCTTCAAACCGCAGGTGATCCCCTCTACGTGCGTGGGGTGATGCCAACTACCCCCGGCTTATGAGAGATCAGAAGCAAAGCCCTCGAGCCAGCGGAGCTGGGCTGGAAGCCTTCAGAGACCAGAATTTCTTATCAGGATTTTTTGCTAAGTCTAGAGAAAAAAAAAAACAACAAACACCCAGAGTATTTCTTGCGGTTTACTCACAGAGCAACCAGACACAGAGCAGTGATTTGTCTTCAAATGGTTTCCTCTGTCCCACGCTTCAGCCATGTCCACGGGCGAAGTTGAATATTTGTAGATCCATCACAGTTGCTTTGCCCCTGGCAGCCAGATGGAACTATCATATGGTGAAGAGAGGGAAGGGAACAATCAATAAAGATGGTTTTTCCCCCCCAAATCTTCCCCAGACTTGAAAGAAGAAGAACTCAAGGTTCACCAGACACACGCATACTCAAAGGAGGTGACAGGTCTGCTGCATGCTGCCTTCTCTGTAGGCATTTAATGGAGAACCTGGGATTTACGTTGCTAAAAACACCCTCAGGTGTGAGTCCTTTGAGGCAATGTGGCTTTCCCTGACCCTTCCGCAAGTGTGTCCTCTCCAAGGCCCGAAGTAAGGGAGCGATGGCTCCGTAAGTGGCGTGAGCTGTGCTTTGAGTGCTGCCTCTCGACGACATGCTTATCGTAAGAGGGACAGGGGGAAAAAAAAAAAAGATGAAATAACATAAAAATAAATACAGAAGCAACTTTGGCATGGAAGGCAAAACAGGATTGATCTTTTGCTTGACTTACTCTGAAAATTGCTTCTCCACTGCCCGTTTATGCACATTAATTGAACGTCTGGCCCGGCTGCGCATCTGTTTAAGTCCTCAATCAATCCCCTTTCGGATGACTGCTAGATCAATAGGGTGGTAATTTAATAAAGGACATTTTCAGTTGGCTTTTAAAAGCCACTGATGGGATTTAATTCTTTCCTGTTTTTTTAAGAAGAAAAGGGGCAGTGGGAGAGGAGAACCAGGGGTCAAACCACGATCTGGCGCTTTCCCCTCCCAGCAGCATCCTTTTCAGACAAGGCTCGTGGTGAACTTCTCAACTCTCCTTGTTCTTCATCCTTCTTGAGACGTGGCACAGCCACCAGCGATCAGCACAACAGCACGGTGGGACACTGCCTCTGTCAGAGCTCCCACAGGTTGGCAGCAATTTCTAAGAGGAGGTTTTAGGATCGTGCCCTCATGTACCTCCCAAGAGAAGCAGCAGTGAGCCGGAGAGCACCCGGGAGCCAGTCTCATCCTCTCCCTCATCAAATCAACAGGAGCACATTTGACAGCACTGCTGGGACACACAACAGCACCTTCATCTCTCCCCAAACCCCGACCCAGCCCTCAATGTTTGTGCGACAAGGATCGGTTCTCCAGCATCTTCCGATATTCTAGGACAAGGCAAGCTTCAAGCCAGCACACCAAAGTACTGGGGATGATACATCCATCTCCTGTGGCTTTTCCCAGCTGAAGGCAACTAACGATGCCTCAGGTTGTCTGTCCCTTGCAAGAGGTTTGTCCAAGGGAAGAGGCACGTCCATGCTGGATGTTTAATCGCTAAGTTGAAAAACCAGAGGCAGAAGAGCTCTACGAAAAGCTCCTTTGGATTCACGAAGTGTACACATTAGGGCTTCACCAGGCAGGAATTGACATCTTCCTGCCTCCTCCATCCCCTTTGCTCTTGTGCTGCTTGGTTTCAGCCTAGAACTGGTCCCAGTGCCGGAGCGCCCGGCTGGCCTTTGACGCACATAAGCCTCCTGCTCCGTTTAATGTCGTTCTCTCTTCCCAGCACCTGCACGGTTCAGCGATGAGAGCAATTCCCCGGCTCTGCAATGTGCCCTCGCACCAGCACGGCCAGATTCCCCCTCCCCAGCCTCCATCTCCAGCCTGTCCATGTTTAATTTCCTCTAATCGCTTTCTTCACAGCCATCCTCTCTAAACCCTTTATCTTCCTCCAGGCTGCAATTCCTTCCCTTTGCTGCTTCTCCATTTCCTTTCTGTGATGCTTTGCCCACAGCTAGCTGCATTACAGTGGTTTAACCAGCGCTGTGCTGGGAGAAAGGATTATGTCCCTGCTTTCTGCTCGGATGCCCCTGGCATCACGTCCCAGGACCGCCTTCCCTGCTACCAACAAGCGCTCATCCCAGAGGCCACGCCAGAGCCAGCCCTGCCCACGTTCTTTCTGTCCAGCACCGCTCAATCATTTTTATCATCGATATGAGGCTTTTAGATCCATGTTCTCATTAATCTGATTAATGGTCTCCCGGCTTCGTGCATCTCTGCGCCGCACTCTGCTCCCTGCATGGCTGTGCTGGACTGTGGTCACGGGGCAGAGCTTCCCCCCAGCCCAGTTTGCTCCAACCCTTAGGCTCAGCTGCCCACTTCAGCAGGACACGGTGGTGCTGGTGGGGTGAGGGACAGGGAGACGTGGCTCCTTTCCTCCCCATCCTGCTGGGTTGGGCTCCTGGAGGGACTTGCTTGATGGCGATACCACTGGAAAACCCTTGATTTGTTGGCAGGCGGGTGGGCAGCGAGCCGTGGTTGCTCCACCAAGACCAACCATGCGATCTGGCTGCAAAACTTCCCATATTTATCTTCTTAGAAGCCCTCATCAGCGTGCAGGGAGGTGACCCAGTGCCCGATCGTGTTCCTGCCGCAGTGTGATCCCAAAGGCTGTTCCTCGAGAGATGCTCCGGCCGAGCATCCTCCCTCTGCTCCAGAGCAGCAACCGCGCATCGCAGGAGAGAAACTGGAGGAGCCCAAACCTATAAATAAAAGACATGAATTAAACATGACTCTTGCATTTTCAAGGGTCAAATGAGTATTCGGTCACTTAGCAATATCATCTACTCCCGCAGAGGGGAAAAGAAAAAAAGGGAGAATAACAATAAGTGTTTATCATCACTTGCTGTTTATCAAGTGACATTTTGAAGGACCAGATCTCACCCGTGCTGCGAGCGTGGGAGCAAAACCCAGTCCCACGCACAGTTCCTCCTAAACACATGAACCTCCTCTAAAAAAAGGCAGGTGATGACTGTCCCCATTTTAAAGCTGGGTAAAAATTTTTGCAGAGAAGCTGCTAGATAGATTAATTTGACATACTTTGGCAGAGACAGGAATGCAGCCCATCCTCCTGCTTTCCAGGCAGGATGGTAACCAGACCCACACATCTCTGAGGGCAATAATGGATCCTCCTTCATTTGGTAGCAAACGCACCCTGCGATGGCAGTTCCCAAATTTCAGGTGCTCCTCTGAAACGTCTTATAAACTCCCGAATTTTTTTTCACTCTGCCCAAACAAGCCTCGCAGCACAGCGCGGTGCAAGCGCTACTGAAAAGGCCACGACCACCACCTCTCTCGCGCTCCCCAAACACCCATTGCCAGTCCTACCAAGGAGCACAGAAATAAAAGGAACGGCGATGGATCAGAGGTGTCAACAGCTTTTCTGCTCCATTGCAGTCGCTACAAATCACAGCCAGGTTTTTCATTTCCAGGCTGGTAATAGATGAGAAGGGAGCCAAGCCAAGCGCCCAACGCCTGAGACTCTACCCATCTTGCTGGAACAAAATAACTTCCCACAACCCCATCCAAGCTCATTAGTGGCGAATGAAGCCATAAAAAGTCGGGACCCGGACACCCAGCCTCGCCTTCCCGGCGTTTGTATTGCAGGGCTCTCTGAAGCACGAGAAACTCCTTCTCGTGATGCTGAGACTTGGCATGATCAAACTCGCCTGGAGTGAGCTGAGCTGGGGACTCCTGAAAACTGACGGGGCTTCCCGCTCTGGTGCCCATCCCCACCAGCTACAGCTGCACCGGTGTTGGGTCCTAATTGGTTTTAACACACAGGCAAGGTTGGATAACGAAGAGAAGCACCTATTTATCCGCTCACAGGGCTGCTTTATCTGTATGTCACTCCCCGCGTAGCAGAAATTTCATGTAACGTCGTATTTCCTTTGGGTTAATTTACTTACAGGTGTCAGATTGACTTGATTCCTGGTCTCCTTAATTGGCCCCACTGTTAATACCAGCTCGCATGCCTCTGCTTCTCTGAGGCCTCTCTTGCTCTTGCTGTAGCCGCCTCTACCTCCTTCTCCTTCGCCTGCCAAAAATATCCCGGCGCCGGAGATCTCCTGTGGAAGGTGAGACCACCCGTGCGTGCGGTGGATCAGCAGTGACCTGAGATTGAAGCTGCAATTAAGAACAGCAAAGGCACAATGAGATGTTCCCTCCTAAACACAACCCGGTGCCTCGGGAGTCTGGCACTCGGGACTGCACAGAAGGGTGCGCTCCAGGCAGCTGGGGGTTTTTAAGAGAATAAATATGCTGTTAAAGTGGGTATTATCAAGAAGCTGCACATCAGATTTGAGCAGGAATTAAGCCTTTGGTGCTGGGAAATCCTTGCCCAGGCATTGCAAACGCCCCCGACCTTCTCAGCCTGCCCAGGCGAGAGCCCCCGGCGCTCCAAGCCCCGACCTGCCTCCAGCACCCCCCAGGATTTGGTGGTTCGGGTGGCTACCGGGAGTCCAGCGCCGGCCGCGATGCAGCACCTCCTCCCCTGCCAGGGCACCAGCTCACGGATGCTGCGAGCACAAACCCGCCAGCACACAGAACTTTTCCAGTCTCAGACTCCTGAAAAGACCTTTAGCGTAAGCAGCACTGTCAACAAATGCATTTAAATTACAAAAAAAAAAAACAAAAAAAAAAAACAAAAACGAAACCTGATGCGCTTTTAAATTGGAAAATAAATGAATTGCACAGAAGACAGAACAAAAAATTATTACAATCTATGTAGTCTTTCATATTTTCCACCTAAAATTAGGAGGCTGGATGCTCAGCTGGTGTAAATCTCCTTTAAAGGGTGTTCACGTTAATGATCTCACCCTGATTTACATCGCTGGAGAAATTAGCTTCCTCTGTGCCTGGGTCTCTGTGCACATCTGTCCTTTGAGAATCAATAAATAAAACCTGAAAATAATATTCATCCGCCATTTATTCTACTTAATTATTTAAACTTCAGATTCTGGAAATAATAAAGGAGTAATAAAGAAGAGATTTACCATCCACCACAACTGCTGGAAGCATCCCGTGTTATTTCCTCCTTTACTTTTTAATCTCTCTTTTTCTTTCTTTTTTTTTTTTTGGCTCACCAGATTGAATCAATTTATTAAAGTTGTTGCAAAACTGATTTGCTCTGATCTATTGGTGGTGATGAAGAGAAATGGGCTGCTCCGCTCTCCCGTGTCCCCGAAGTCCCACTCATTAAGAAGGATAACACTTTACCACCCAGGGAGCAGTTTGCAGCGTGCCTGAATGGTAAAGACTGATTAAAGGCAAGACGTGACTTTGGTAAATGATACTTGTGATGACAAATTGCAAGAAGGATTCAGCCAAGAGATCCCAGCTCCTAGAAGACAGGCTGCAGAAGACAAATCCCTACAAAAATCTGACTGAGCTTCCAACTTTGGAAAGTTAGGACAGGCAAAGCCAACTTACTTTAAAAAAGAGACTTTTCTTGATCTCTGGTCTTCCTAGAGCAGCTGGAGCGGCGGCAGGAGGCAAATCACCTTGGCAAATGGCTGGGGATGGTCTCTGGGATTCTAGAGCTCTGGATAGTCTTGGACAGACACATCCCTCCAGGCTCCATCAGGACCTCACAACCCCAACTCCGCCTGGAAAATCACACCGTGCTTCAGCTGCTGGAGGATTAATGGACCTGCCGGCAGCAGGAAAAAGTTGCCCGGTAAGACAGGAGCTGACAGAGCTGAGTTTCTGAGAAAACGCGGGGACTCGGATCAGGGAAGGGTCCTGCCCTGGCTGTGCCCGGCGGGCAGCCGGGCTGTGGAGGGGGGACAGCCCGCGGCGTGCCAGCCCCGGCTCCCGGGGCCATGAGCAGGAGCGGCAGGCGGCTGTCTGAAATGAAAACGTCAACGCGCCGGCTGTGACGGGCCCTAACCCCAAGCGCTTTGACAGGCCTGTCGCCTGCCACGTTCGCCCTGTGCCCCGTGGAGACGAGCTAGGCATCCTCATCACACCACGATACGGCACATGTGCCCCAAAGCGCTGCGGCGGCTCAGGGGAAGGAGCCGCAGAGGGGACGGGATGAACGGGCTGGTGTTGGGCACCCGGGTCCACCGCCGCTCCCGCATCCTCGTTAGCAAGCAGGGATGTTATTGTGCGCCATGCCTGTGTTTCCCCGAGGCTTCGTCCGTCCTTCAGAGCCCCTGCTGAGATACCTGCAGCACTGCACCCCACTCGCATGGAAATCTTTACCTGCAAGGAATGGCTTTTGGCTTCCAACATGCATGGCAGAGCTGTGTCCATGCCAGGGCTTTGGAAACACGAGGATGTGCCATTTTTTTCTTGCCAACACAGAAACAGCATTAAAACACTTTATGCCAGACCAGGGCTATTTAATCCATACACCCACATCAGGTTAATTAAGCCTGCCATACGCTCCTCGGGCAGGACAGCTTACCCAGCGTGCTGTGCTGAGAGCACAGGTATGCCCCAGAGGTCCAAGCTACGTGTTTGCAAAGACTCTTTCTGGTCCCACCATCACCCTGCCTGGAGCATC
>VYZM01018750.1:257184-270714 GCA_013398915.1 Dromas ardeola | reverse complement strand
CAACCAGGAGACACCAAGAAATTCCATGAGACAGCCAAGAAGCAGCCAGGTACCCTACGATCTGCCAAAACTCCAAGAGGGTTTTGCTGTTGCTTGTCCTGGGGTGACTCCGCTCACCCCCACGGCCACCAGCTTGGGCAGCACATCACCAGTGCCGGACCAGCATGACGCATGGCTGGATTATGTCCACATGCCTCCCCCGACTCCCCAGCCAGCCTCACACCACCGGGTGCCTGCTCTCTCCCCAGTTTCTATTTCCAGCCGTCTGCGTGCAAAGCCCCAGCTCCCACCGGCAGCTGCTTTGCCAGATGGGCCGGCAGCTGCATCGCCGCCGCCGCACTCGGCACCGACCCGCCGGCAGTCCCACCGTGCTCCCACGCCGAGCCGGCACCGATCCTCCGCACCACGGCAGCTACGGCTCCTGCAGAGCGCAGTGCTGCAGAGGCCGTGGGACTTCGTGACACACAAAGCACCTGGATATGGTTTTTCTGGGGTCTTGGTTGCACATACAGCTTGCAAAGGCCAGGTCATCCTCAGCCTGCTGCTCTGCCCGTGGGGTGGGATGCTCAGAGACATGGTCCTCAACTGTGGGTGCCACCCTTGCAAAAGCAGGGGGACATTGCAGCACCCAGAGGCACCGGCACCTGCTGGCACCTCCTGGTGCTGGCTGAAACCCATTGTCAAGGTGGGCTCCCACCCCAGCAGAACCCCGGCAAAACCCCTGGCAGCCCCACGGCAAAAGCGATGGCCAGACCCACTGACGGAGCCGCACCGCAGCTCCCCGCCTGGCTGCGTTACTGCTGCGTTACTGCACGGCTTCCCAGCGGCGGCTGCCAGCGGGTCGGCTCCGGCAGCGCTGGCACCGCTCCCCTCCTCCTCCGCTCCCCGACCCATTTCCCCGGGACTGCTTTTGCTGGGTGCACTGGGAGTGACTTGCACCATATGCCGCGGATCCCAGCGCCCACCAGGTTCTGCCGGCTTTTGAGAAACAGGCAGCGAAGTGTCAGGACGCGCATGTTACACCACGCGCTTCGATAGCAGAAAGAGGACAAAGCTGCCACGCACCTCCCGGCAGCCTGCCCCCGGGATGCTCAGCCAAGGGAGATGCCAGGAGAGAGAATGGCTCTCAGATGCCTTGCAAAGGGGAAAAGCACCCATTCCTGCCCCTCCTGACCTCATCATGGCCCTCACAGTGCTCAGCACCTTTCTGCCTCCATGGGAAAACCAGTTAAACCCTTCCAGCAGCAAAGGCAGATGTAATACCCAGGGAGGCTGCATTTCCCAGACCAGAAAGGCAGAGTTTGGAGTCCTGGTCTCCGTGCATAAGCGGAGGGGGAAGCTGAGGCTGAGCTTTTGGGGCACAGCACTTGCTGCGAGGTGGGCGGCGGGGCTTTCCGAGGCCATAAATCCCACCCAGGGTTCCTTTTTGCTGTGCTGAAGGAACGGGCACAAGCACCGCATCCCTATTTTGGAAAGAGTTTCAGCGAACATTAGCCAAATGCACGGTTCAAAAGAGCAGCGGGGCATTCCCAGGTAACAGGTGCAAGCTAAAAACCGTGAAACCAAACCTGTTCATAAGACCACGGGCTCCAATTCCCAAGTCTCCAGCAACAAAGTTAAAACCAGTAAGCCACAGCCCAGCCAAGAGTGTGCCAGGGCCAGCGACTCCCAGTCTACCACCTTCCGTACAAGGTCACTGCAAGCTCGCCTTTCCTCTCCCCAGAGCCACAGAAATAAATAAAAAAATGAAAAAGATGGGAAATTATTCACCATGGAGATTTTGAGAGCCAGCAATTAATAAATAAAAATAAGTATTGCTAATACCGGCCTTTTATACAGCACTTTAAATTGCAAATGACTCTTGAAGCGTGTATTATTAATTAAATCATTTGCATCCACTATGGCCCTAATATATAATTATTTATCCTGATAAATAATTTGTGGAGAAATGTAAGGCTGCAGTAGACTTGCAATAAGATCATTTCAACAACCGGACTGAGTCTGCTTTCTGCAAAGCCTTGTCTCTATTCATAACCACTCAGTCCCCCCCGCCAGGCGGGTGGCCAGCTGCTGTCCCCAGGTACGCGGGGACCTCGGGGACGCTCACAATGATGGAAATTCTTGTAGGAGGTTTAGGTTTGTTTGTGCATTTTGGCTTCAGTGAGCCGCTGGTGGTCCCCAGACCAGCTGTGCAGGAAGGAAGAGGAATTGCCACATCAAGCCCAGCTACCAAAACCCCTGCAGCAGCGGCTGCTCCAGCAGGGAAAGCTTCCTGAATCCTTGCAGAAGATGCTTTTGCAACCGCTTCTCCCTCTGCCAGCGCTGCCCTGAGCGATGAGGCTGCTTTACAGCTCAGAGCATCTGATCTCCAGCTTCTGTGAACACAAACAACAATTTTCCATCCCACGCGCCTTTCACAAAAATGCCTTGGTTTTGGAGGTGCCAAGGCCCAGAGGCGTTTTGAGGGTCGGGCAACGGTGGCGAGCTCACGGCCAGATGGATGTTCCAAGTCCCACTAAAGGCCCCGAATCCACATCTGTCATCCTCGGACCATGCAAGATTATAAGCCACCGGAGGAAGGATGCTGTCCTGGCTCGCTGCTGGAGGCTCGGGTGGGCTCTGCAATGCCTCGCGCTCCTGCCTTGGGGCTGCTGCTGGACCCCGAACAGACCCACAGGGCAAAGATAAGAGATACGCAACTATCTGAAACCAAGAACAGACCTCAGGTGGGGCAAAGGAGGTAAAAAGAAGGAGGAATTCCCCTACATGAATTACTGTAGGCTCAGAGATGAGCCTCCATCCCAGTGCCCAGCATCCCGTGCCGGGGGCTCCAGCTGGGACCTAAGCTCTCCCCCGAAGGGGAGGACCAAGCAGCCCTCCCTCCGAGAGATGCAGGCTCACGTTTCGCTTCGGAAAATGAATCCTTTCAGCAGATCCATCCCCTCCGCAGAGGTTAATTTATTAGCAAGGGAGGGAGGAGCCCCGTTGTTTTAATGAAACGTTTTGGCTGGGTGCACAGAAAATGTATTCACCTAATAGACCTATTATTCCTCCTGTATAGCAGACCGACTTCCCCATTGTGTTTTATCCTTTACTGCATTAGAAATTTAGTCTTTTATTCTGCCTTCAAAGCAAAGGCTGCCAGGCAAATGAATGTACGGGAAGGTTTCAATGGATATAAAGCACAAGGCATCCCCGCGTGCAGTTGGCAGCTCTGCCAGGCAGCCCGGAGAGGCACGAGGGACGCATTCACCACAAACCTGCGCTCGTTTTCCCTACAATGTTCCTCAAAAAGCCATCTCGGCAGCCTCCCCCCTAATATACCCATCCCTGGGGCAGCTCCACGTGACAGCTGCAGTTAATACTTCCCTGCCACAAGACGTTCCAGCGTATCTGTCCCTTTGGTGTGTAAATTACAATTATTTTCGGTGCAAGGGGAAGGGGGATGAAGTTAGTTCTATTTTCTGGCTTGGAGGGCCTGGCTGAAAAATTACGCTATGCTTTCACAGCTGTCTCTCATCCATTAGACTTATCTATTTTAAACCGGTCCTCACCAGAAGCGATCGCTCACGGGGGATTTCCTCTGCCTCCCGGCCCAGTTTGCTGGATGCGGAGTCAGGATTCCCGTCTGGGAGGCTGATGAAGAGGACAGTTGCGAGCAAGGCTCCTTGCATCCACCTCCCCCGTGGCAGAATGGGGCAACCGACCCAAATTCCAGCAGAGAGGAAGCGTGGGGTGAATGCAGACCGGAGCAGGGAGGTGAGTGCTGCATGACAGAATGTCTCCAGAGCATTGGAAAGCTGTAGAAAACAACACAGGGAGAAAAAGGGGAGAGTATTCAGCATCTGCTCTTGCTTTTGCAACACCGCTGCAGCCACCTCCCAGCAACGATACCAGGCTTAAATCAACGCGTGCTCGCAAAAAGTCTGTCGGCATGAATTGCTCAGTGCCAGCGCCAGGTATCATCAAATATTTGTTCTGGACATTAAAAATATAGCTCTGATCGGAGGTGGTTTTGCCTCAGCCCTAACCCATAAGAAACCTCCGTTACCAATCGATAGGTTTTTAACTCCCTCCGCCTAGGGCGGTGGGGGGGGAACCACACAACGCAAAAACCAAAAAAACAACCCCACAACTAACAGATTAATCCTGTCAAAAGAGGGGGAAAAAACCACCTAACAGAATCACAGAGCAAAAAGTTACAAACTAGCAATAGGTGACAAGTAATTATGGAACAGGAAAATGTATAGGGAACTCATTTGGGTGAGCAGCAACTGATTAACAGCCGCAACATTTATTTTCTTTATTTATGGCCTGGCATCGCAGAAAATTGATACGAAACACCCCATATACTACACGGCTGGTGACATGTTCAGCAAATGAAGAGTCTGGGAAGAAATCAACCTGAATTACACCCACTGTTACTCAACCTCCCCTTCGCGCCTCTCCCATCCTTTATGGAAAGGAGCGGCGGTGGCACAGCACCCCTGCGGCATCTCCCGGCTCCGCAGGAACAGCCAGGTCCCATCTTCGTGGCCGTCATCTCCCGGAGAGACCCGGCAGCTCCTCAGCTAGCGATCGCCTTGTCGGCAGCGATGTGTATCCTCCATCCGGGTCGTGTTATAAGAGATACCTGCGCTCAGCTCAGCGGCTGCACTGCCTAATCCTCCCCTGAACCCATCTCCCCGGAGGGTGCGTGGCTCACTCTGCGGTGTGGAAGTTAATTGAGGTGGGATTTAGCCCACAACCCTCCCAACTAAACACCCTGGCATCCGACAGAGGTGCTTGAATAGGAAGCAATCCCCTTTCTCCCTCTGTTTTCACCTCATTGAAAAGCATTAAGCATTAAAATGAACGTTTGAGCTTTTTGCCCTTCAATGAATGAACAGCAGCAGCTCCAGCTCCCTCTTCGCAGGCAGGTTTTTTTGCTCCAAAGGGAAGAACGTGAAGGTGCTGTAGCCCATCTTTGTGGTACCAAGGGCTGGAGCATCCAGGGGGGCTGGAGCATCCAGGGGGGCAGGATGAAGCTCACGCCCCATGGGTCTCTCCCTCTCCAAGCACTTGAACCCACCTCCTCCAAGGAGACCCATCCCATTCCCAAGATAAAAGTAAGACCATGAAAGGCTCCGCGTCCCCTACATCAGCTGTGGTTAAAAGGCTGTTCTCACAAGCAGCTTTCCCAAGGGATGAAAGGCAGCAGCGGCTTTGATGGAAAACTCACTGTCTGCAAACAAAAGTGACTACAAGCAAAGGCCCCCGTGCAGAGTGCTCTCCTCGGGGTGCAGGGGGGGCCCTGGGCACCCCCGGGCGATGGGGAGGGGAGGTGCCGCTGCGGGTGGGCTCAGGAGGCAGAACAGGCAGCACCGAGTAACTTCAGCTCCGTCAGCCGGAGACCCAGCAAAGCATGTCTCCAGTGCGCTGGGTTTTCCATTGGAAAATGGCTTTTTATAGAAACTTCTCAACAGCAGTAAAAGTTCATTACGTTTGGAGGGGAGAAGCTCTCCAGTACGCTCAGAACAGAACATCTCCTCCTTGTTTGCCTTCAGAAGTGCCATCTCTTCTCAAGATCCTGCGTTTTGTGCTGGAGCGTGAACGGGTTTAGTACAAAAAGGAGTTGAAAGGAGAAAAGCTTCGCATTTGTTAAGAACAGAATACTTCGGTTCATCCAAAACAGTTTTAAAAATTTATCATTCCCTTACATTCTCTGCACTACAAATGTTTCCCTCTGCTCCTGTTTTGCAGTTTCACCCGGGTTTGGGCATGCCTGGACCAACTCTGCTTTTGCTTAGGTTGCAAACAGGGTCCCCCCTCCTTTGTCCGGGAAAATCCCCTCATCTCCCTTGTGCTGCCTCCACTCTGCCTGCTCCTGCCAGGGCTGCTCGGATGCTGTCAGTACAATTGAGGACTCCAAGATGCTCCAGCAGACTGAAATACATGGATGAGGGTCAGTAGGTACCACCTGTGAGCAAAAAATTGACATTATTAGCCCCCAGTTTCAGCCAGCTGAGTAAAAGTCTCCTCTAACCTCCCCCCTGAGTTAGGTAAAGCTCAGAGCGCCCCTTTAAGAGGGATGCTCAGTTATGAAACACGGTTGATTTAAATGCAAATTACCGAAAAAAATACAACTTTCTTTATTAAAATGCAAATTGCACTTCAAGCCTGCTGCCTCCTGCCCGTCTCCCCGGCTGCTCGACAGCCGCTCCAACCGAAGCCCCGGGACTCCCAGGTGCTGACAGCACACGGCGCATCGTGCCACCGCCCCGGCGTTTCGGCAGAGGAGCCGGCGCGGGGACAAGCCGAGGGGATGAAGTGCCATAGCCAGGCCGTTCTGGAGGAGCCGAGCAGCCCCGGGGAAGGTGGCACAGAGGAAAGAGCCGCTGCAGCACAGGGCACGTTTCCCAGCCCGACTGCCTCCCGCCGAGCTCCGTGTTGTGAAAGGTGTCAGTCTGCCACAGCCTCATTTTCTAACGAGAGGGGGAGATCAGGTGTCCCAGAACTGCTATTTTGAAGTGAATAATTATTGTTTTCACATTTCCTGAGATCTTTTCAGATAATTTGTTCCTATAGGAGCAGAAAAGGGAAAAAAAAAAAAAACAACAATGGTGACCAGGATAGATGCACAGAGACACTCGCATCTCGTAGCAGGGTTAGGTTGGGACCAGGACGTTGGGTTTGATTCACAATTCCTGTATCTCAGAGCCCCCAGGCTCACAAGTTACCCCTGGAAGAAGCCCGTAGGAGACTCGGGCTCTTTGCTGAGCAGGTCAGCAAAGCTGTAGGGAAAGGGGGAGCAATCACAGGCAGCAAACACCTAATGCGGGTCCTGCAGCAAGCACTGCATAGGCACAGTGAGGGCCTCCAGCATCACTGACACCGGATTTCAGTGATGCACGAGCAGCGATCCCTGCAATCCTCCGACCTCTCCGCATGGCGCTTGCGAAGGCTCACAGTGCCCAGCTCCCCCCGTTACCCTCCCACAGCAGTGGGGTGCAACCAGGGACTTAGTCCCAGCACAGCAGAGGGAGAGGAAAACCCACAACCATCGAGTGCCAGATCAGGAACGACTACGGAGCGGTGGAGGAGACGGCACCCTCCACACACTCACCGTATGGCTTCAAACACAGCCATCTCCTTGCTCTTCACTGGGACACCATGGGGTCTGGGTTTGTGGGACACTTAGGGACTGAGGCGGAGATTCATGGGGAGACCCTCCCTTGCAGTGAGCGTTTCCCCATAGCACCCCGTCCTTGCAGAGCTGTGCGATACCGAACAACCTGCTTGCAACCCCACGCTTTGCTACTTTGCCCAACTCTTCTAGGAAGTCCTGGCTGCTGCTTTCAGCCACCAGCTGGCTCAAGTTACTGGAAGATTATTAAAGATAGCAGGGACTGGAAAAGGTCCGAAGTGGCTCATTCTTTCCAGTAAGCCGGTTCCCTCAGGAAGGCATTTAATTGCCTTTTGAATGATCCCACAGCCTCTGCAGGAGCCTCGCCTGACCACCCAACCATCCTGGTATTTATTCCTCCACGGGGCCCGATTTGGACTTTGTTTTCCTTTCACTTCCTATTACTGTTCCCCTAATCCTCTCCTCCAGCCCTTTCCCATCCTTCACCCTGCATCTCTCCCTCTGTCCTTCCTCGCTCTGGCTTTCAAACATCCCTGTTCTGATATTTAGCAAGGGAAATGTCACCACGAGACACTGCGAGGCTTAGAGATGGACCCGAAATCAAATCCCTACATGTAAACAGCCCAGAGCATTGGTGGGGTGCAGCTAAGCAGAGTCCGGCAGATCACAACAGGGCATGAGCAAACCTCTAATTAATGACCTGAGGAAGGGGCAGCCCCAGGTACGACTTAACTCCCTGCTGCAAAACCGCTGGGACAGGGACTGACCATGCTTGGCTCCCGTCCTGGTCACCTCTTCCATCTTGCACCTTTTGTAGGAAGAGTGACTGTGTCCGGCTTTGGAGCCCTCAGCACAGGAGAGACACGGAGCTGTTGGAGCGGGGCCAGAGGAGGCCCCGGGGATGCTGGGAGGGCTGGAGCCCCTCTGCTGTGAGGACAGGCTGAGAGAGCTGGGGGGGTTCAGCCTGGAGAAGAGAAGGCTCCGGGGAGACCTTGGAGCCCCTTCCAGTCCCTCAAGGGGCTCCAGGAAAGCTGGGGAGGGACTCTGGATCGGGGAGGGGAGCCATGGGACGAGGGGGATCGGTTTTAAACGGAAAGAGGGGAGATTGAGATGAGATCTGAGGAAGAAATCCTTTGCTGTGAGGGGGGTGAGCCCCTGGCCCAGGTTGCCCAGAGAAGCTGTGGCTGCCCCATCCCTGGAGGGGTTCAAGGCCAGGTTGGACGGGGCTTGGAGCAACCTGGGCTGTTGGGAGGTGTCCCTGCCCAGGGCAGGGGGTGGCACTGGCTGGGCTTTAAGGTCCCTTCTGATCTGAACCATTCTATGATGGGGGAGAGAAGGCAGGTCCTGGTCTCCCCACCATGGAGAGGAGCCTGAGCCAGCCATTATGTGATGCTAAAGAAACGAAACCTGGGAGAGGACCATAGCAGAACAACTTTCTTACTTTCAGCTATTTATGAAAAACCTTGTTTTGCTTAGGCTATTTAAAAATATGCATATAACAAAACCAAGGACCAAACAGACCCATGAACCCCCCACACCTCTGTGCAACCCTGGGAGCTGTCAGACAAGTCAAACTCTCCGTCCTCCACCCCCTTCCTTCCGCACCACCACCACTTAATCACCATTAGTATTTAGCATCCAGCATAATAGGCTCACCGTCAAGCATATGCCAGCTTCGTGAAGCATTACTTCATCTATCATTGTCTCCCAGGCTGTCTCACCTACCTCCCAGGCATCGTTCCTGCACCTCCCGAAACACTTTGTGCAAAGCTACCCAAACGGGCTCTGAGCCAGCGCAAAAAGTTCCAGCTCCTGAAGAATGAGCTGGACTTGCTGTTCCCTAAATGGGGCCCCGTCTGCTGCTAGCACAGCTGATATATTTATTTTCATTAAATTTAATCCAGGGATATTCTTCTCCTCCCGCCTGCCCCCAGCCCGGTTGCTGAAGCAGCAGGGCTCGGGAAAGGAGCCACCTTCCAGTTGATTTCTTATTCAGAGAAGCCAGGTCCATGTTCCTGTCCCATTTAATTAACATAGAGGGAGAATTGGGTTGCACTGGAAATCACCGTGCTCTGCATCGCCGCACATCGCAGAAAGCTGCCACGAGTCTCCTGCTCCCGGCTTCAACACGGCAACAGCAGCATCAGGTCGGGGCAGAGGCTCCCCCAGCTCAGTCCGCCCCCACTGTGGGGCTGTCACCTCTCCTCCCACCCCAAACCCCCTCGGTGCCAGCTGAGCCGTGGTCCCCAGCTGGAACGGAGATGCTCCAAACTCCTGCCACAAGATTTGCTTTCGGGCTCCAGCTCCTCCCAGCCCAGGAGATGAATTACACCAGTTCTCCCTACCTGTCACCCAGCCTCTCCCAGGTGGCAGGATCCCAATCACAAATGAAATATGTCTCCATCTCCATCCCCTCCCCTGCTCCCCTGCACCTGGTTTTGAAACAATTGCTAAATAACCTCCCTCTCCCTGGCTGCATAAATCACCCGGACAGGCTGAAGTGACACAAGCAAACGGCTGAGGTTTGAGGCAGTTTTTCCGGCCAGGGATAAAAATAATTAAAATCAGAGCTAGAAAAACTCTGTGATCAACTTGACTTCCAGTGCCAGGCTAGGGTTTAGCCGAGAGCAGACGCATTTGGGGTTTTGGTGGAGCTGGCAAGGCTGCTGTGGGGGGGACTCAGCACAGGGATGCATCTCAGGGTTTGCTGCTCCATCAATGGAGAATTTAGGGGACCCGAAATTGTTTCCCTGCCCTGTCATAAGCAGCTGGAACAGCCCTCAGCAAGTCCCCTAAGCAGGACCTGCAGCACCTTCAGTGTGCAGTGACCCGCAGCGCCGAGGTAAACTGGCAAGGGAAGGAGGGAAAGTTTTAGGGCTAGACAGAATAAAATACTTGTGTAATCAGTGCTAAATTATGTAGCATAAGTTACAGGGGAAATAGCCTTAAAGGCTAAATTTCCTATTGTGAAG
Organism: Dromas ardeola; assembly: GCA_013398915.1. Classification (NCBI taxonomy): domain Eukaryota; kingdom Metazoa; phylum Chordata; class Aves; order Charadriiformes; family Dromadidae; genus Dromas; species Dromas ardeola. The sequence goes on along the minus strand of VYZM01018750.1, from coordinate 260,616 downwards.
AATTGCTCCCTGTTTAGAAGCACACTAATTATTCCCTTAAACAAGGATGAGCTATAAGTAATTTAAGGGTTTTATCACTCACACTTTGCAATAATGTAATTGAGCGAGCGGCAATAAATAAACCCCAGAATAAAATGAAGGTGGCAGATTCCCCTCCGCGAGCAAGCAAGGATGCAGGAACGGCATTTGCCATGGTTGCTGTAGCTGGTGGGTGAGGAGGAGATCGGGGCGATGCGGGGGCCGTGGGACACACTGTCCAGGGAAAGCTCTTCTCCAGCTCAAGCTCCAAAGAAGAGATGTCGAGGTCCCATCCTGCCCATCACCAGCATTCAGTCACCCTCTCCTTGCTGGGTCTGACGCTTTCCAGACCTGGGAAAGCTGTTGAGCTCTACATGGCCGAGAGCCCCACGGCTCTGGATAATGACTGCAGCAGCCCTTTGCCTCCAGACCTGCTGATCCCCCCCACTAGTGATTATATTTCTCCTAGGTATGTGTTTAGGATGATGGCTAGATTTCACCTGGTGAGTGATCCAGCCACTCTCAAAGTCAATGCGGGGAGGTCCCTCCTGTTCAGCTGAGCTTCGTGTCAGGCCATTGATTGGTAAAGAACAAAAGCCTAATCCTGAATTTCTCACCCTGTGCTCCCCACACATTTCAGAGCAGCTTCTGCATTGACTTTCAGAGCCTTTGAATCCGGCTTTCCCACGCTGGAGACCCAGGCTGGGGCTATGCCTTTAACAAGAATGCAATATGAGAAACTGCAGCTCTCCCTTAGTAGTTAATTCTCATCCAATGCATTCTTAATATTCAATTACTATTTATGTAACATGCGGCAAAGGATTATCCTATTAAACCTAAATTAAGTGCTTCGTTCATTAATTAATACATCTTATTTCAAGTGCTGCCAACGTTTATCCCTGGAAACGTAATATTTAAAACCAAAATGCACAAATGAAGGAAAGGGAGCTTGTTTGCTTGTTGCTTTTACATTTGCTTAGAGATGCTAATGAGTTACGGAGCCTGTAAAGTACTCACCCCCAGCTCTGCAGGAGGGGGACTTCCCCAGAAGAGCAGCAGAGCGGAAAAAGCCTGGTACTTTGGAGGTGGTGTGTTGTCTCCCTTGGTAAGGAGGCATTGGAAGGTCAGCTCCTTCCACCCCTGTATTTCCTCCATTTCAGTTTTAACACAACAGGGAAAACTCTTCTTTTCCACAGCACGTCTCAAGAGCGTGCTCCACCAGGCAAACACACATGCAACCCCCAGCTCTGGTTTGCTTGGGGACCCCAGGTTGTCACCAGCCCATGGACACAGCAGCATCCCCGAGCTCCCGGCGCTTTGCGGGGCCGGAGCTCAGGACATCACTGTTTGTGACCGGCGCTGCCTGCGCTCAGAGCCTCCGCAGCACCATGATTACTGCCAAGGGACCACTTGCAGGTTATTACATCCTTAAGCTCCTCGGAGAACCACATCCCGGCACCACTTGACCTCCGTGGAATTACTCCAGGGAGAAATTGGCCTGTAAGACCTACAATCCTGACAGCGAGCGCTAGGAAATAGCATGAAATCTAAATTAAGTCGAGAGTCTCTTTTTGAAACAAATTCCTTCTTGAAGAACCAAACCCAGACTTCATTACAACAACTCAATTATACACGAGGCTGAGCTCCAGCGCGCTCGCGGAGACAAGAAGTTTGCCGCAAGTATTTCATGCTTCGCTCAAATTATAACTTCCCTTCAATGCAAATGGGAGGTTCGGCGAACAACACACATTTCCCCAACACCGCTTAGAAAACAAATTACAACAACATCTCTTCAGAGGCGAAACTGGAGCTTCTGTATCAGCAGAGTCTGTCCTGGGCTAGATTTCTATGAGCTCACACCAGGGTCACTTTTTAGGGTGGAAAAGTGGAGTTTGATCCCCAAAGTCTCCCATCCCTCAATGAGGGGAAGAGCAAATATGAGGCACGAGAGCTGTAAATAAATTTTTAAAGCCCCTGGGTTTCTCTCTGTCAAAGGAACTCAGTAGGATTAATTTTTTTTCAAGCCGTCTTTCACTCCAAATGATGTCTTCTGAAATAAAATGACACTTCTGGCAGGCTGCAGCTTTGCAGGAGGAGAAGCCGTGCTCGCAGAGGCATCGGGGCCGGCCCGGCTGCCCTTCCTTCTCCCACTCCTCCTCCCCGACAGCATCCCTGGGGACGCAGGAAGCCGAGCGCCCTGCTCGCACCCCGGCACCTCTGCTGAGCACCCAGACCATGGGCAGAGTCCCGCTGGCAGCGATGGGTGCTGGCTCAGGCGCTCCGCCGGAGCACCCCTGCCTCCAGCAACGCTACCAAGGGCTACCAAGATGATGAGGGGACTGGAACACCTCTCTTATGAGGAAAGGCTGAGGGATTTGGGTCTTTTCAGTCTGGAAAAAAGATTACTTGAGGGGGGATCTTATCAACGCTTATAAATACTTCAAGGGTGGGTGTCAGGAGGATGGGGCCAGGCTCTTTTCAGTGGTGTCCAGGGACAGGACAAGAGGTAACAGCCACAAATTCGAACATAGGAAGTTCCATCTCAACACGAGGAGGAACTTCTTTCCTGTGAGGGTGGCAGAGCCCTGGCACAGGCTGCCCAGAGAGGTGGGGGAGTCTCCGTCTCTGGAGACATTCCAAACCCGCCTGGACACGTTCCTGTGCCACCTGCTCTGGGTGACCCTGCTCTGGCAGGGGCTTGGAGGAGATGATCTGCCGAGACCCCTTCCCACCCCTGCCAGTCTGGGATTCTGTGCTGCAAAACCCCCATCCCCAGGTCTCCACTTTCAGGAGATGAAAACTCAGAGCAGTGACTTTTACCCACCAGCAAACAGGGACCCAGAGATCCCTTCTGCTCCAAAACTCAGCTAAAGAAACACAAACATGTGGCCTCCATCCCTTTTTTGGAAGCACCAAGGCACATTTTTGTCTCCTTTTCCTCCTGAGTTTCCAGCTGCCGCTATCTCGGTTTCCATCAAAGCAGCAGCTTCCCCTGGGCTCGCAGGGAGGTCACAAGATTTCATGTTCTTTACAGAAATCCATCAAACCGCCTCAGAAAACAAAACAACAAAAAAAAAACCCCTCTGCAGGAAATCTTCCTGCCCGTTATTTTCTGGGATGAAGGAAGGAAAAAAAAATAAAGAGAAGAAGAATTTACAGGTAATTTCCTTGTCAAAAGTTCCTGTCTATAAATACAATCAAGATAAGACTGACATTGCAAATAGCTCCTTTTCTCTCCTGAATGAATTATTCAATTCACCACTGATCCCCTCTAACTGCCTTATATTGCCTTCTGCTTTCCGTATTTATTTTACTTTATTTAGTTCAGTAGAGAAGCGCTGCCAATAATTGAAATGAATTTAGGCAATCACAGGATTGAACAAATCCCTCCCGCAGCCCCCAGCAGCTCAGCCC
>VYZM01018750.1:225841-250128 GCA_013398915.1 Dromas ardeola | reverse complement strand
GCGAGGGGCGCAGAGGACGTTCAGCTCTTTGCCCATCCGAGGGACGAGAGGTGAGAAAGTTCAGAGGGGAGAGGGGCCAAGTGGTCCTCCTGTGGGAGAGCTGCCCTGGGCAAGAGAAAGAAGGGGGCTGACAGTAGGGCTGTCCCGAAGCAGAGCGTGCAGGGTTAATGAGTAATCAATGGATATTTTAATTAACTGTTCACCAGTCACTAGAAAGCCCCATGTGCCTAACGCCATGAGTTTGAGCTGGAGGGGACAAGAACTCCAGGAACCTCAGCTCTTTGCAGTAAGAGCTCAAATCAGTCACTCTCAAAGCTTACCGCAAGAAAACTCAGTGCAAATTTCAACTTTTGTTCAAGAATTTTCTGACTTTTGTTTTTCTTCCACCCAGCCTCAATAACTCAAATCGCCCCCAGCTCCCCCTGTTTTCCAAGGGCAGCTCACACAGTGGGCATGAAGGACAGCGTTGCCCAAAGCAGGGCAGCTCCATGTCGCACAGCTTCAGCAAGAACCCACACAAGGGCCCGAAATCGCCGCTCCGTCTGCTTCCTCCCGTTGTTCAGTCTCGGGCCAAAGACAAGACAACCTGCAGCATCTCCCACTGCCATGCCATGCTCCCTGAGCGACCAGCAGCCCTCTGCGTTTGCCATCGGATGGAGCTCAGCCAGCAGATGCCTGCTTCTCTTACCAACACCTATTTGCTGTCGGCATGAGATGGTGTGTCTGGATCCAAGACATGGGATTACCGGTGAATTTGGGAGATGCTCTGCTGCATAATGAGGGTCACGCAGCATCCGCGAGCAGCTCATGACTGCTGACACGAGATGGAGGTGGAATGGAGATGCTAAGACACAGTCTGCCCACAAGATTTCCTCTTCCCAGCAAGAAGGAAGAGTGACTAACCCCAAACCCAACTCATACATCAACTTAATCGTCCTCCCTGACGCCCAACACCCCAGTCCCTCACCTTCCAGCCAGCTGCTTTAAGGTGTGCAGCTATTGATCCTCCGGATGCCCGTGTGATTGGAGTCTAAAATCTAATGCCTGCGAAGTCCAGCCGAGCCCAAACCTCTCAAATCATGTTGACACGTTTAGGAGGTGCCGGGTGCTTCATCCTCCCCGGTCCGATATGTAATTATGTACGTGTCACCATGATGTAGGTGTTTGGCAGGGCAATAAAACCCCAGGGGCCCTGACAGCCGGCCGCTGCTGTTCTACGCTGCCCGCGAGAGCGTTTGCTGCCAATTTCTTTCTGTAGTTAGACTGGAGGAAATAGAGCTCAATAAAGTAGCGTGGGGATCACAGCGGAAAGTTTGTCTTGAAAAACAGGTGGAGGAGGTGTCAGAGGGCTGCTGTCACCCCAGGGCCTGCATGGGTTTAAGTATTACTCACTTTCTCTCCTTCCTGCTGAAAGGTTACAGCCAGGCAGGGGGGGTTTCGCAGGTAAGAGCTGGACAGGGCAGCCTGGAGATGCAGGATCTAACCCTGCACCTTTCATTTCTCTGCTTCTGATCCCACCAGACCCTGCTGGCGTCCAGAGACTACCTTCCCCTCCCTCCGCACGTGGGGATGGGGACAGGTCCTGGAACCTGCTGGGAACACGGTGCTTCCCAGCCCCTCTCTCTCCATAGGCTCCAGGGCAGCCCAGGCACTGCCGGGTCGCGGTTCGATGCCCTTTACTGCCTGTCACAACCCGTCAGGCTGGGAAGGGCATCGATGGCAGCTGGGTTTTAGCATGGCACAGCCAGATCCACACCGGCCCTTTGGCCAGCAGCCTCGCGCTGGGCTGCAGTGGCAGCCGTAGCAGATTCCCGTGCATATTCCCTAATCCCTCCAAGGCTTTGTTGCTGCTCGGGAAGTTCCCCGCCAGTCGGTGCTGGGAGCAGGGTGGTGGGAGGCAGCAGAGCTGCTCTCCTGGCTGATGTTCCCCCAAAGAGCACAAACACATCCCAGCAGCTCCATTCATCCCACCTGGGCTCAGGAAGCATAATTTCTCTTCACTAATATATCTTTTGCTTGATGAGCTGTCGATGGCAGGAGGATTTAATCTCCCATACCCTTGCTCTCTCCCAAATCCACTAAGGTGAAGGCACTTTATTACAGAACCACTCAGCTGTCCGTTTCTATCGATCACGCCTTGGCATGGGTGACCTTGGATCGATAGGCTGCCGATTATTTAGTGCCTGTTCACCCACATCAAATGCCAGCGGGGCAGACACCGGGCTGCCTGCACCCAGGCTCTGCCTGCAGCAAGAGGAGCCCAGCACAGCTCCATCCCCTGGAGCTCACAGGGAGCAGCCATCTCTAATACAACTCAAGATGCCAGTGTTTGCCATCTGGGTCCAATCCCTCCCTTTTTCAAGGGGATTCAGGCCTTGGGTTTGACATTTTCCAGTTTAAATGCCCATGCCTGCTCCCAGGGTCCAGCCCAGGCAGCACCGCTCCGCCACGGTGCGGACCCCCCCTAGCTCTGCCCACAGCCCCTGGGCAGTCTCCCACCCACAGCTTTGCCTCTCCCACCCCAAGACTCCCATCAGGAAAAAGGCAGCGAGACCCACAACAGCCTCGGCGATGGGCTGCTCCTCAGCGATTCCCCCCACTTTGCTCTCAAGCCAAAACCCCTCTCTGTAGCTACCTGCTGATTCATCCGCCTCCAAGAGATGGCCCCTTCAACCAGCTACTGTCTTACTTTTTAATCAAATCCTTTGCTTCCCTTTCCCTTTAGGAGCCAGAGACATTTTTCTATTACATACTGATTGATCAAGCCTTCGCGAGCAGGCTGTCAGCGTCTTCTTGATACTTCATTTCCAATCCCCACACAGCAGGTTGCTGGGCTAAGCCCACTCGCTCCAGCGGCAGCAAACAGATACATAAACGCATGCAATTAAGGAGAGAAGGCAGGGGGAGAATTGATCCTGCATTTGATTTTATGCCCCTAGCTCAAAACCCTGTATCAAAGAGAGGGCGCAGGCAGCGTTAACCCCGAAACACATGAGCAGAGGAGGAGGAGGACACAGAGGTGAGCCCTTAATGTTGCACGGTGCCAGGAGAAAGACACTCCATCCTTGTGCTGCGCAAAGAAGTAGGAGAATCAGAGAGTCTCCAGGGCTCCAGCATATCTTGTGCTAATGAGTTGTTTTCCACTGCAAGAAAGAAGAACAAGCCCAGATTCTGCTAAACAAGGGCTGTGGCTACAACAGGCCAAAGAGCAGCCGCCCCCGAGGAGAACGCCGACAAGATGGTAAAAACATGAAATTAAACCCTCCTTTCCCTTCCTCCCTATCACTTGGCAAATTAAATGATACTGGTCGGTGCACACACAGCCAGAAAAGACACGGTGGTCCCTTGCCTGAACTGGGGTGCTTCCCCTCCGATGACCCAGGCAGACCAGTAGCTGTGTGCTGGCCCCTGGGAAGCCGGGAGGGGGTGTCTGGGGAGAAGCGATGCTGCGTTTCAGCCCTTTACCCCGCGCTGGCTCCGGGTGCGGGGCTACTGGAGGTGGGCTTGCTTCCCTCACATGCCAGGTGGCCAACAGTCCTGGGACGGGAGCTGTTGTACTGCAGCAGCTTGGGGAAGACCTCAGATAATCAACCCCAAAAGCGGCTCCACAGCTCCCTCCTGCCCATCTCCTGACAGCAGCGAGCAAAACAGTGTTGTAACAGCGAGGGGAGAGAAGATGCGGGTTTTCTCCCCTCTTCTCTCCCTCCTTCCATTTCTTTTCAATTATCTTCTGCTAAGCTGCTGCGGCGCTGGCACTCGGCAGGGCTCCATGCCCTGGCCCACCGTGGCGTCCCAGCAGCCCGTGAAGCGGCTTCGGGAGGGCGAGCTGTGCCCGTCCTCTGCGGGACAGCCCCAGGACGCAAGCCCGCCTGCCCCAGCGACGCAAAAAACCCCGTATCAGGCTAAGATAGAGACCGGACGGGTGCATCCTCATTGCTCTGTAATCGAGTCCCGTCCCCTCTCCGAGCACAAGCCAGGGACGTGCTGGATCAGGCCACACGCTCCCCCCAGGCCCAGCCTTTGCCGGCTGCTGGCAGGCGCCTCCGCGCTCCGCAGGCTGCTGCGCCTTCTGTATCACCCGTTGCCCGCTGGCAAAGAGCTGCCTTATCTGTGCAGGCACGGGAGAGCAGGGCTGCCCTGCCTATCAGCGATCGGCGGATTACCAGGAGCTTATCAGTTTATTAGGGGACAAAAGACACTTAGCAGAAGGGTTCTGAGACAGTGCGAACAGCTGATAAGAAACAGCCCGGCTTCTCAGACACGCCACGTCTGGCACATCACAGGCTGCGGGCCCGTGGTACAAAATAAGTAAGTGCACTGAGCGCTTTGGGCAAGCGATAGCGCTCATGAAAGTCTAACGGAGCAGCCTTGATGTACCGGGGGGCCGGCTCCCTCGCAGCACCACCCGCTCGCCCCTCCGGCAGCGGGACTGGGCTCTCCAAACCTGGGCTGGCTGCCTGCTCCTGCGGCTCCTCTGTGGCAATCCCCTGCCTGCTGGGGACACCCAGCCCCGCTGGGGACACTCAGCCCCACCGCCCCTCTCTGCACTGGGCTACGGACCCTCCCGGGCTTCAGCCAGGACATTTTGGGGGTCCCCAGGTGGGGTGCCACTGGGACAGGCAAGCACTGGTGACGCTCAAGAGCAAAAAAAACCAGGGTGGATGAAGCACCTAGGCAACGCACATGAATGCATCAGTGGAAAACACCCAAGAGGCTTTAATTTTCCTTCCGAAGTTTCAGACAACTCCATTGCTTCTTCTCCTCCCCCTTCTCTTTTTTTTTTTTTTAATTCTATTCCTTTTAATTAACAGCGTAATGGAACTCAATCCATTTGCAATCTATTCTGGCAAGAAACAACCCTCCCCGGACTCCAAATGGCCTGACTAATAGGGTTAGAGGCTTTAAAAAAGTGCAAGACAAAATTTTTTAGCTTCCTCATATTAATTATCTTCTCTGAGCAATACAACCACAACGCTACACAGAGCGGCACTCAGGCACACACACTGCCGAGGGGATGCGCAGGGATGGGCAAAAGCTGGCTGCCAAGGGGGAAAACACGTTTTTGCCTGGTCACACTGGTTGAATTTCAAGGCTTCAAAAAAAAAAAACAACAAAAAAAACCAAAAAACAAACACACCACACACGCCAAACTGAATTTTCCCTTACAGGACAGGATGGATTGAACCCAGGGCAAAGTCTGACTTCGTGTCCCTCAAGCTCCCGTAACACGCAGCCCAGTGCGACCAGTGTTTCTGGGCATGGGAACCGGGGAGGGAAGAGGTGCAGAGGGGCTGGGAGACGGGGCAAGCTGGTGTTTTGCCACTATAATGGTAAGAGGGGAACATGGATAAATAGGCTGACAGCTAATGCTATTTAGAGACAGACAGACACAGCAGGTAAATAATGATAATGATCTTCTAACGAGCTTGCATCTGCACAGCACCTTGCCTCCAACTGAATCCCAAAATGCTTTACAAAAAATAAAAATATCCCAACACAGTTCCCCCAAGCCTTTACTGGTTTATTGCCAGAACTGAAGGTGTGGTGGGGGAAATACCGACCCATCCTGGTGTTTAGCTGTGCCCAGCTCTGGGCCAGAGCACGGAGCCCCCTGTACCTCCACACGGCATCCCAGGACACAGCGGTTTCCAATTAGCCAGCGAGACCCCTGCCTTTAGGAAAAACCACTCCTGCACCACATCCTCTGGGGTTTTTTTCCAGCCAGTTGCTTCCAAGTTCTGGGAACCACCATTTAGGCCCCCTTGGGCTGCTTCTTTTGCTATGTGATCTGAAAACAAAGGCTCTCATCCAGCCCTTGGTTTTCTCCCGAACTCAGAGCAGAAGCTCTCAACCTACCTGGTTTAGGTCTGCCTCCAAATCCTGACCACCCTACAGGTTAATCACCATTGTAAACCTGAGCTGGTTTACCTCTCTGTAGGCTGGGAATATATGCATTCCCCCAAGCTGTGTTCTCAAAGCATTTGTCTCCGCAGACCTTTGGGGTAAGAGGTGCGCGTACAGGACTATTTCTTCCAGTCCAGCTCTGCCCTAATTTCCAACTCTATTTGTTCTATTGAGTAGTTATCAAGTTAAAAATGCAAGGACTATAGATTTCTTTCCAGCTTAAATATCTGAAAACAAGTGTGCTAATGAGCAATCTGACCATCATAAAAATGATTACTGACAGCACTTCAAGGACCCAACTTTACTGCCTTTAAAACCCCTAACAGCAGCAGAATACAACTGATTGTCCCAGAGCCATCAATCCAACCTTGGCCAAGGGGAATGTCTAGATGAATGCTTATAGGAGGAAAAAAACCAAGCAGAGAGGAAAAAGAAAAGCCAGGAATCAAACCATCTCTCGACAAAGCTGCTCCAACTCCTTCTACAACTATTTCATGCTTAAGAAATAGGCCAAAGGATAAGATTTTTTGGATGCTACTAAATCCCTTCCACCACTGCAACTCAGCATGGCAGAGAGTAACGCTCCAGTTGCTTTCAAAGCCCTTCTCAAGGGCCATTGCTATCCCTGTAGCATTGAAAGCATCTTCTAATGATGTCCAGTACAGAATCCCAAGGTCTGACACGAGCCATGGGTCTGCTGATACGGCAGATACCAGCCATGGGTCTACTGACCCCAGCACAAATCCTGGCAGGGTCTTCCAACCATGGGGTCACCAGGACATAAAAGGCCAGCGTAAGAGTCTGAAAAGGGGAAGGAGACTCAAGAGCTTCGTGGCAATGGGAAGCTACATTAAGCCTAAGAGGGCTCACTGAGCCCAGCTCTCATTGCCGGGAGAGAGAGAAGTTTCCACAAACAAGCAGTCCATGCACACGTGATCTGGATCTCGTTTGGAGATCAGCAACACTCCGTGAGCACACGCAAGCTGAGATTTATAAAGTCCTTCCCTCCAAGGCAGCTGAACATCTTCATCTCTTAGTCCACTTTTAATAAAAATTTGACATTAAAACATGTTTACACACTGTTTTGCATTTGCCAGGGACTTGTGACTTCAGTCCCTGGCTGCCATTCCCCAGTCGCAGAGATGACCTGGCTCTTGGCTGGAAAGGCAGCTTTTCCCTTGCAGCAGTGCAAACATCGACAGACTGCAAGGGAAAATGGGGCAGGAGGCAGCGGGCTAACAGAAACTGGAGACCTGGGTTTGGGGATTCACTGTGCAGATTCAGAGGAGATGCTTCGTGCAGCTAAAGATGGGAAGGAGGCAGCTGCAGGCAATGATGGATACACGGGCACGACAATGCCACTTCCACCTTCTTGGCCCTTTGGGCTGACTCCAACCCAACAGGACCGTCTGAAAGCCACGGTCTCTAAAAAGCAGAGAAAAACCACCCACTCCTCGCAGCTGAGGGCTCACACGCAGATTCGGGAGCAGGATAAAGAGCAAGGAAAAACACTGGCATCACTCCCAGCTCCCAAATTCACCTGACCCCTGCACAAGTGTGGGATGAGGATGATGCTAGTGCCGCTCTCCCGCGTGTCGGCTGTCCTGTCCCATCCAAGTGCGAGCTCTGCATCGTCCCAGCACTTGGGACAATAGGGATTTGATGTTCTTTCTCATAACAAACCTAAGGCTCAAGTTGCTTCTCTGCTCATGTGGGCAAGAGGAAAAGGGTACAGATACCCAGAGACTGACATCAGCTTGGTGCCTCCCCTATCTCCATATTAACAAAAAACAAAGCCAAAAAAGGTGCTTATAATGAACAGGACCAGCCCCAGCAGCACCGATAGCATCAGGCCACAGGATCTGCAGCTCTTGGTACCCAAAAGCCAGCCCTAACCCTACCCCAGCCACGGCCGAGGATGCTTCCTCTGCACAGACGGGGTAGTCCAGGCCACCCGAACACCCTCCCTTCAAAAAGATATTCACAACATGGCATTTTAATTTATAGTAAGCAATCTAGAGTCTTTTTTGTCCTAAGCCGTACCTGACACAGAAGCAGAACATAACTGGAGGTCGATGAGGAAAGCACGTACCCCTTTGAGGCTCCTGGAGCCAGACAAGGAGCCTAATTGGAAAGGCTGCTCTGAACGGCCTGACAGCAGCAAGAGGAGCGAAGCAGGGTTTTGCTGCTTCATGGGAAGGAGGAGCAGAGATAAGACAAAAGCCAGGCACTAATGTCGATCCCAAGGAAAACTGGGGTGGGGGGTCCATCACCTTCTTGTGCACTGAGCAGGAGAAGTGCCTTACCCCATAGCCACCGTCCCTGTGCTCCGCAGCACCGCAGGGACCCTACTGACCCAGATACAGCCAGATCCTCAGCACGGGCTTTTTTTCCTGCTGCAGATTTCCTCCAGCACACTCCCACACCCATCAGGCAACCAAGCTAGGCTTGGCAAGTCCTCGGAAAAAAAATAACAAAAAAAGAAACCCAAAAAACCCACCGAGCTACTGGGATGCCGACTTCAGCTTCGAGGTATTTAACAAAATCCTGCCCTTCTCCAGCGCCTGATGACTGATGTTCCAGTTTATGCTGCCCATCTGTTAGGATAAAATCCTTACGGGGTGGGGGAGAAAGGGAAAAAAAAGAAGGGAGGCATTAAAAAAAAAAATCCTGCACCATTTAAACACAATATGGAGATTTATAGGTATTTCATATGCCCCTTTGTTCCTCTAGTGATTGGCCCTCTTAGGGTGCTGCTTTGTTTTCGCAAACAACCACCTATTCTCTCTCTGCCATCATTTTACAGCCAATAAAAGGGAGAGGTGCCAAAGACAAAGTTATTTAACGTGTAGTTCTAACATCCTCTGGAACAGGCAGGCAGGAGAGACGGAGCCAGCACGAGGCCACGATCCGAGCACAGATGGGACACTCTCCCTGCACCCTGGCACCGTCAGCAGCTCCTGCGCTGGCACGAGCAGGGCTGGCTTCGGCCAGCACCGGGAAGGGCTGCCATGGGGATTCTCCCTGGGAAAGCAGAGCATTTTTAAACCTCTCAGGAGCTGGAGCAAGCCTGGAGCTTGCTCAGAGGGAAGGAAAGGGTGGGCATTTTCTAAGGACAGACCTTGGATGGCAAATCAAGTCAGTGCTGATGCAGGGAGAGTGCACAGACGTGCGCTCTGGCTGGGTGCTGCTGCCAGGGCTCCACTGGGGAGCGAGCAAGACAGCTCTTGCCTCCCCTTCTTTTTACTGCTGTCACCAGCAAGAGGGAGGAACCGGCTCTGCCCTCTCTCGCCCAGCTTCCCTGTGCCAAGGTACCGATATGTCCCACCCCCTCCTGTCAACCCAGAACACGAGGAGACCCATGGGCTGGTGGGGAAAGCATCCTAGATGCATCCCAGAGCTGCTGGGTGACAGGGAACATGCTGGCCTCATCCTCCGGTCCTGGACACCGCAGGGCAGCAGGCAGCACTGCCAGTGCCCACGTCCCCAGGCAGGCCCCTGCCAGATCCATTCAGTGCAAGAGCGGGTCAGGGAAGAAGCTGTGAAGGACGCAGGAGGGTGCTCGAAGATGGTACCGGTGACTCAGACACCTCCTGCAGCCACACTCGGAATGAGGTCTCTTTCCACTCCAGCACCAGAGGGACGCTCTGGCCTCGCTGACAGCGCGAACATGCCACAACAGCACAGGCACATGCACTATTAAAAAGGTTTTTCTTCTGGGTAAGATTGAATGAGGCCAGAATTGCAGGAGGAGGAGGAGGAGGAAGCCAGCTTAACCCCAGATTCAAGGCATCAGCAAGAAGTTTCCATGCTGGCATCTATGCCATGGCACAGATGGAAGCAGAGTTCTTTTGAGACACAGTTCAGGGTCATGTCCCGGGTTTGTCACTGATCTGCTGTCCCTCGGCTTCGCTCTTATCCTTTGTCTACCCATCTTGTCGGTTTAGATCGCAGCATCTTTCACATCTACTAAGAGAGCATCCCCCCAGCTTGGGTGGCTCCAGTTTAAGAAGGCCTAATCGCCGTTAGGACCGACGGCATGGAATCGTTAATACAAAAAGAGGGAAATAAAAGGGAGGGGGAATGACAACAACCTCCCCACTGGTTTCCTACCTATCCTCAAGAGCCCTGCATCCACAGCAGCCAGGCAACCCATGCAGAGGGGCACAGTCTCTATGCAGTTTGGCAGAACCGCGGAGGTTTCGGTCCTGTGCGATCAGCCAGGAGCAAACAGAAAGCTCCCAATCCCAGAGAAACAGCAGCAGCACACGGCAATCCAGCCTGACTCGGAGGAAAACTCAGAGGGCACACTAGGATACAGAAAACACACTCCTGGCTTCAGATGAATTAGAAGTGAACCACAAATTGCTAAAACCATTGCAGGGGATGAAAGCAACTTCACTACTGACTAATTGGTGTTCAAAAGCAGCCCGGCTTTGAGGATAGGTTTTGCAAGAACCACCGTGGGCATTCTTGCCCTGGCAATTCCAAGTCAGATTTGCTTTAAAACCCTCCCGCATTTGTAAGCCTTGCTGCCCAAGCCCTGCGCTCCTGCTGGGATCTGAAAGCCAAAGGCTGATCTCGCTGGCTCTCATCAGCCACCTGTAATGGGTATCCCGTCATGCGAAAGCAAGTTACTCCGGCTGCTCCGCAGAAGGCACGCAGGGAGCCAGCTCCGCTGCTGGCACCTACAGCTGGCTCAGCAGGGCCAGTGGGACAAACAAATTGCAGCCACCAGACCTGGCTGACACAGGTACAGGGGAGCCCACGCCGACAAAGCAAGAAAGGGCTGTTTTTAGACAGTCACCGTCTTGTCCCTGAGAAACCAATCCCAAGAGCTTTTCAAATGCTGGGTAAATCCTGCCCTCACACCCAGCACAGTTCATTCCCAGCACTCAGGGTGCGGGAAATTTAAGAGCTAAGGAGGCTAAAGCACTTCCCTCGGGTCCCAGCAAGTACCAGACAATGCCCTGCCATACTGAACAGGGCTAATTCAACCTCTCCTCCTCTCTTCTCCTTACTGCCCAGGTCCATAGCTTCCTACAACGGGCTAGGAGAGGATGTATCAGGGAGCTGCACAGCACCTTGCAGCCCTGCGCAAGTCCAGACTCTTCAGCCGGGTTATGCAGAGGAAGGACAGAGTGTGACCGGGGAACAACCCACGCACATGGGCAGAGCGCAGCTTGCTAAGCCCTCCAAGGGCTCCAGTTCAGGCCACGGAGAGGAGGGGAGGGACAGAGACAAGGAGGGAAAACAACACGCTTCCTTCTAATAAAACAGAGATTTTATTAGCTAGAAAAGTCAAATGGCTTTGCAAGAGAATGAAAATCCGGGAAAGCTGCCCACACTGTCCAGATGTAAACTACAAGGCGCAAAAGCACCAGAGTCCTTGACGCACACCCCAGACAGACACAAAGGATCACTCTTCTGCTCATCCCAGCAGTTTCTTTCAGTTTAAATTATCCAGCCTCTGCCCAAAAGAGGTGCCAAGGCTGTCCTCTTAGACCTGCCTCTTGCAACTGCACTGTCATAACCCCAGTTACATATGGAAACACTCTACACGGCCATCCTTGGGAAAAGGCTGGGAGCAGGTCACCAAGAACAACCCAGATCTGCATTTATCCAACCCAGAGGCTCTCCAACCTATGCAAGAGAGCTTTTTCCACCAAAAAGCTTCGTGCAGAGCTGCAAGGCTGATCCACACACCAAGAAAACCTCAAGGTCGGTGGCCCTTTTGTGCACAAAGCTGTGACACATTGAACAAACAACAGCACGGAGAGGGGAAAGAGAAATAAAAGCCAGTGGACCCAGAGGGATGACTACAAGTCCACACTTTCTCTTGACTCTTCTGAGCATTGGTTTCTAACAACTTCCCTCCCCATCTCAACCCAGAGCAATTCTCTCCTCTCCCCCGACGCCGCGGGCTCTGACAGTCTCTAAGTCATGTACCGCAGCCAACGGAAATCGATTTGTGACGAATCAGGCGGTTCATTGGCGACACGGATTGCCACTTTTCACAAGTACTGCTTGGAGATCACGCAAATGCATCCACCAAGCAAAACACTTCAGAGAGCCTTCGCAAGCAATTAGCGTCCCCAGGCTCCCGTCAGGGAGTGTGGGACATTAAAGGGAACATGCTCTGCGCAAGCACAGAAACTCAGATTGGTTTGTTGACACCGGAGATTAGTGTTTTTCTCCTTGCTTGCAAGACTCCCAGTTCCCAGAGAAAGCGAGAGAAGTCTCACACAGAAGGAGCTGGGTTTACTCCATTTACACCGTCCTTCTCAAGGGACTCTCTCCACTCTTTGGTTTTGCCTAAAGAAGGACCCATCTTTGACCCTCAGCCCTTCCCATCACCTCCAGGTCAAGCCTGGTGGTCCTCACAGCCTCTATCCAACGTGCCACCACCCCAGGAGACTGGGCAGTATGGTCACCACCCTCAGCAGACAGAAAACACAGGCATGCTCTCAAGACTTGACAAGACACCAGCGCCCATTGAGACCACAGGGATCGTACATCCTCAAATTCCCTCGCTGCTTTGGGCCCCCATAAGGGACCTGCCCAAGTTTGTCCAGGACAATTGACAGGGAAGGGATGAACCTCCATTGCCTCACACCCTGCTCACCAGTGCTTCAAAGCCCCAGGCCATGCTTTCTTCACCTCCATCAGGTGTTTTATACCCTCCTTCCATTCCTGGAGAGGTGACCTGCAGAAAGCTGGTGCAGGACACCCTGCTGCCCAGCAGGGACGGGGGTAATTATGCCAGTACAAACACCAGGCTGTATAATTAAAGCATATTTACATCATAAAGCTTACACTGCGTCAAATGAACTCATTTCATTTAAGTCAGCAGTGGGTCAAGCCAACTGTAACTTGCCTCCGTCAGACATGGTGGAAGGTCCAGAGAGAGTTGCGGAAGGAAGAGAAGGAAGCCCTTTTATCCTAATTAAAGCACAACCCAGCAGAGCTCAGCTACCACCTTTCCAACACCTTCCATCAAACTGCTTAATCACGGGCAAATGAGTTTCTGTAATTACAGCAGGAAGTGATTTATCTTGGGGTCCAGAGGTTTAGTAGCATGACCTGAAGAGAAAGCCGATGTCAGCAAAGAGGATAGCTTACTTGTAGGGGGATGTCCGAGCCATGCAGCCGAGCTCTGAGTCTCGAAATCCCTCCCCAGTCCATTCCAGAGCCAGTAAACATCATGTTTATGTGTTCTCAGCAGACTCCTCGGGGGATTGTCTGTTGTACACTGTCTGGCACCAAACAACTTCTCCAGGAGGGAGCAGGAACATCTCCGGGAAGGGAGGATTCAGTGGCAGGTAGGCAGCTGCCTTCTCCATGCACGGACAGCTTTGCCCTGGCTGAGCAATCTAGTCCCAAGGCTGTCTATTTTTTCCTTTCAAGACAAATAAAGATGTTTTTTTCCAAGGTGGAAGGGGATTTCACCACTGGACTACCCCAGCTTAAAGTTTTTTCATGCAGCATTGTTTTGTCACAGCCTAAGACAGCCAGACAAGCCACAGGGGCACTTCTGTCCCCGGCCACAAATACCCAGGGAAAGTGGTAAAAAAAAAGGGCACATGCAGCAGCTCCCCCTTCTCTATATGCATCGCCTGCTTCTGGAAACAGCTGGAAAAGGAATTCCTCAGCTTCACTAGGGTCTTGTCTTAGCAACTGTGTTTGAGTCAATATTCATTTGCGGTATGTGGCAACTTTAGTTAGGTATTCAAGAAAACAAACACTTCTGCGCCGCACTGTCTGGGAAAAGCGGGTTTTCTTAGAGACTTAGCAACGTCTCCAATGACTTGCTGTGGAAAGGTCTGGAGCACGTGCTGCTTTCACTAGCAACCCGGGAATTGCGTGCTATTAACTTTAGTCAGCAAGATAACATAATGTTTGTTTCTGCGCACGGTGCCGGCAATTTAGACTGAGCAAAAGGGTCTGCAGCCAGCAACCCCAGCCCAGTCCTGCTCAATGCTTTCTACATGCAAATAGGCACGATGGCTTCATTTGAAAGCTCAGCATGAATTTTCCATCTCTAAAGAATCTCCAAGGAAAACAGAGCACAGAATTCATTCATGACAGGCCATCACAGAGTCTATTTCCTAGTCCCCAGCTCAATGTCCCTCAAAATCAAGAGGAAAATCATTTCCCTCAAGCTCTGGGTTTGAAATTAAGTGCCAGATCTTGCAAAGCACTCGGGACCCAGAGCAAATTCGAGGGGCTGAACGCTTCCGAAAGCCACCTGTCCAAAGGCTGCCCTGGGCAAACTGGTTGCTCTCAGGCCACCAGTGCTTTCTCTGGCTGAC
The DNA here is from genome assembly GCA_013398915.1 of Dromas ardeola. NCBI lineage: Eukaryota > Metazoa > Chordata > Aves > Charadriiformes > Dromadidae > Dromas > Dromas ardeola. The sequence continues at coordinate 235,912 of VYZM01018750.1, read as the reverse complement.
ACAGAAGCACACTCCAACCTCTTACTAAAGTCTCCCCTTTTTTGCCCTGAGCCTCTTTGCATGTAACTTTTCAAGTTACAAGTGAGAGACAAGATGCCCTGACCCCATCCTTGGCTGGGCCAGCCATTATTCTTCAGGCAGCTCCTCTTTTACAAACTAAAAGGAGGAGAAAAGAAAAAATAAAAAACCCACCAGAAAAAACCCAGCATATTGTCACTGTCATGCCAACACACCCCCAGGAAGACAAGATGCTGCTCTCACAGCTACTGCATACATGCGAGGAAGGGAACAGAGGTCAACCGAACCCACACACATCACATCATCTCACACTTGGGACACCTCTGCTGATCAGCTATGAGATGCTGGATCTGTTACTGCCTACCGAAAACTGGGTACGCGGTCTTGAGCCCAACGCAGCTCCCAGTAACAACAACTATTCCAAATGCATATCCTAGATGGGACCGGAGGAAAACGGAGCTGAAACAACTTGACAGCCGGTGCAGGGAGAGCACAGCAAAGGCAGGGTTAGAGCCAAGGGCTCCCGCCCCCCAGCCCAGGCCCACGCGGCTGCGGTCAGCCAAGGGCTGAGAAGTGAGAGCTCACGAGGGAAGTTTCTGAAGTGCGTTTATCAAAGCGAGCTGGAGAAACACTGCCGCTGCTTAACTCTCCTCTCGTAGGCATTTACAAACGCAGGCACTCGAACGCGAGGAGTTTATCTGGCAAAGTGCTTTCTTCTGCACTGAACGCTGCTGGGAGTTTTGCAACACGAGTCACCGGCGGCGAGGCAAAATCCAGCTCAGGGGTTCTGCCAGATCCAGAGCAACAAGCAGAGCAAAACCCGACACCAACGCCGCTCACGGCGACTGTGTACGGCCATTCCTGGCATCCACCACACTCCCTGGGAGACGGATAAACCCTGGTTTCACAGGGGAGATAGAAGCAGCTCGCACAGAAGCAGGATTAGAGCTGCAGACCACCTCTCCTGGCAGGCTGGCACGAAGGGCTGAGCAGGGGCTTGGCTGCACACCCTGGAAATCCCTGCAAGTGGCAACCCACGGGCTCGGTGGGAAGCAGCTTGGTCCTTCGGATTGAACTGGCAGAAGCGTAAAAATTAAAAAAAAAAAAAAATAATCAGAAGCTTCTATTACACCCAAAAGCAGCAGGTTTATGCACTCTTGGAAACACTTCCTCTGAAGAGCGGACTAGATCAATACACAGATAGAAAGTACAAGCAAAACGCAGTCAGTAGTCCCTTGTCTTATTCCACACAGAATCACATAAAAAAAAAAAAAAAAGAAAAACCCCAAACCAAAAAAACATTACAGTCAGGAAAGCAGAGCAAGAACAATGAATTCTTGATTTCCCATATTTTATTTTCCCCACCAGCAACTTCCAGATCAAAACCACTCAGTTTACAAGCAACAGCAAGTGCAGTTTGCGCGCCGCCCCCCCCGCCCCAACCCAGCTCAGGCTGGGGTCTGCGGGTCAAGCTGAGCTCTTTCCACTTCACACACCACCAGGCCCCCGCCACGAAAGCCTCCCATCAGCGCTGCCTCTGCAACTGCTTCAACAACACACAGGGCCGGGGAGGCTCCGTCTCCCTCCCCTGCAGCTGCAACCCACACTGCAGAGAGGAAAATTTTAAAAGAGGGGGGAAAAAAGGGGAAAAAAAAAAAAACCACAAACCAAAACCCTTAATTTGTCTCACTCAAGACGACTCCCTGAGTCACCCTTGTTATGGAGCAGGTCCTAGGGACCCCAGCAGTGACCCCAGCAGTGACCCCGGCGCCCGCTGTTTTCGCCGCAGCCCCTGCGGTGGGCAGGACAACCCCCGCCTCTGTCCAGAGCTGGGACCAGTGCGACCTGCACACTAATTAAAGGTTAATGAAGAGGATCAGAGTGCAGCCACCAGTGCCCTCTACTGGGACCAGTCAGAAGGGCTTAAGGGGGAGCGCTGGGCACCCTGTGCAGCTCCCAGCAGAAGGGCTGGATGCAGCGGGGCTCCAGAAGCCCAGGCTGGTGCAGGATAGGTGCGGTACCCGCTCCGGAGGCTGGCGGGCGGCATGTCCTCCCCGGGCACTGCACGGCCTCCTTCCTCCCAGCTCCCCCTCACCGTCCCATCACCTCCCCTGCTGCCTCCCCACACAGCCCCGTCCCTGAAACTCCACGTTTAAGACTTCTGCCATCAGGCAGTAGGAAATCAAATGGTCTTATCAGAGAGCGTTAGGACTAACATGCCTTGGCCCGCTGCCTCGCTACTGAGCCGTGCTCCAGCCGGGCTCAGCGCCTCGCAATCTCCTCGGCAAGGCACCTCCGTGGCTCTGAGCTGAATCGAGTTTGACAGTGCTCAGAAAAAGAAGATCCTGAGGGAAAGGAAAGGAAGGGGGAAGGTGGGCTTTACAATTTATAAAACCACTTTCAGTTTGACTGCATTAGCTTTGCCTTAGGCTCCAAAACATGACAAAAGCCAGCCAGCAAGAGAGGGGGAGTGGGGAATGGGGGAGGGAGAGGGGGGATGGCAACAAAGGAGAAAGCTGTAATTGCAATTGCTGGAATTCACTTTTAATGCTAGCTGCTGAATACAGTAAACACACTCTCCAGTCCAGGGAATAAGCATTGATTTTTTTTTTTTTGCAAGTGTTCCAGTGAAAACCTTCAAATCAATCCTGTTCTGTCAGACACTTTTGCCTTTTGGCCTCCAATTACTCACTCACCACATCCACCCTTCCCTTATCTCACCTTCACCGGGCACACCTGATGCCGAAGGAGCACTATTTCGCCAGGTATCCCGCCCTGGGCCAGCCAAGGGGGCCGGGAGGAGCCGGAGCGGCCCATGGGGAGCCAACACGGCACGCACAACCTCAGCGTATAAGAGACTTTGCCTGCAGAGCGCACCTGGGAGCGAGGAACAGCCAGAGCATGGAGAGAGGGTATCCATGTGGGGAAGGGGTGTTTCTTCCTCATCACAGCTCCATACATGTCATGGGAAAAGTTTTGAAGGTTCAGTCAAGCTCCGCACGCAGAGTGCTTTGGTTCCCCCTTGCCTCCTTCCCACCCCACAGGGATGCCCCATAGCGAGGTGCTGAGTCCAGGCCGGAGTCCTGGGCTGGGCACAGGACCCACAGGAACTTTTCGGCTTTTTGAACCGAACCTTCAGAGAGCCCTGCACAGAAACACCAAGGACTGGGTCCCAGTGGGGGACCTCTCCCACCCACCTCCCAAAAAGTCCTCCAGCTCTCCAGGTGCCACAGTAACCAGTACATTCCCAAAGCTTCATTTTTCCATGATGGCTCAGTCAAGGCAAAAGATTGGATTTTTCATACTAAGCATTTGTAGGCGCACCCCTAACATTTGGTCTCGCTCAAGTTTCTCAGAGGCAGAAGCGAAGGGGGAGGAGCTGTGTATGGTAACACGAGCGTGGCCAGCACCCCCCCTGCTCGGGTAACACAGATCCCAGCGAGTCCTACCGGCTGCAGGGTCCCAGCTGGCAAGCTTCAAAGTGAAGGAAAAAAATTTCACTTAGCCAGGGAACAACTCAACACTCCTCCTGTAACTTCTGCAGGGACACGCTGTAAAGATTTTACAATAAGCGTGGCATTGACTTTGATTGTCTCTGTGTGTCTAATTCGGGCAGATAAGACGTGTGCGAGAAGAACCACTCACGAGCTATTTGTTGTAGGGTTTTTGATGCTTCTGAGGACTCTACCCCCTGGATTGCAGCATTTTATTAATGTGCTCCAAGAACAGAGGAAGGAATATAAGTAGAAAACAAATCTAGGTTGTGGAATAGGGACAGCAAGCCCCATCACCACACAAAAGATGAGACACATGGAGTCTCCTGTAAACTCAAGGTGAGGCAAAGCTGATTATTTATCCATGTTTTAATTCCAGGTGAGCCTCAAACAACTGCTCCTCTGTTCCCATAGCAGAGGGAAAGCTTCAGCTCCCTGTGCTCACGGCATGCTCTCATGCGGCAGAGGCAAGGTGGGACGGTGCTCCGCCAGGGAAACACCACCCATCAGCCACCCAGGCAGAGGTGCAGAGCTGTCCTTACGTCACGCCTGCAGGAACTGGTCAAACGCATCCCCCCACAAAGCCACAGCTGAAGTTTCCTAGGACAAAACTGAGCTCCAAAACAAACATTGATGGAAGGGGACACTCGCATCCCGTTGGGCTCCTGCCACACGTGCTCTCCCTTTTCCTGCCTATGTGTTTGTCCCACCTCCTGGCACGGAGAATTCACTTTCACATACCTAACTGCAAACACAAGAGTTACCATTGTAGTGACATGACCTTCAGCTATTCACAAGCTAGACATTTCCTTCTGACAGCTCCCACATTCACCCTCAAATTATATGTACTGTATATGACTGTTAAGAATAATCACAGTATTTGTAGTGGTGTGTTAGGCACCAAATTATGTATAGGCAAAGCGATTAGAGAGCAGAACAAAGTGGTTGTTCATGCAGCTAATGGCCAAAGTACCACTATTTTCTATCAAGACAATTTGCAGCAAGCATAGCATCTTCTCACTCCCCAGCCAGGAGCAGCATTGCGTGAAATCTTCAAAAACAAATATGTTATCAGAAGTCTCAACAGCAGAGCTCAAAGGGAGTTGTAACAGCCTTGATAGTTTTTAATTCTTCTCACCCCAACGCCTTTCCTTTCTGTCCCAAGTGCCTTCTACTTCGAGCTTTGACTGCGCGCTGCTGCAGCTGAGTTGTGTACCTAGCGCTTAATGGCATAAAACCTTCTGCCGACTACCATCTTTAGAGAAAAAAGAGCTCTTTAAGTTTGTTTACTGAAAATCAAAATCAACTATCCATCTCAATTCCCTGTCCCACAAGCCTTCCATCTCAGTCTCACATTCAGAGTCCCGTTTCCCAGGAGGAAGCCAGAATACGCTCAAGCCCTACACAAAATCCATGACTTTTACTGTTACTGGAGTCTTGTCATTGGTAAAACCTCCGGGTCTGTCCTGGTTTTGGGAGAGCATCTGTCATTTGTTTTAGTGGCCAGCTCAGCCCAAACCACGACAGGGTCCAGCTCCAGCCAGTGTCTCACACAACAGACGCTCAATGCTGCAGCAGGTCCAACGCAGCCCCAAACTTCTGGCCCCTCATGGTTAACTTCTCTCCCTCCTTTTATCCATGGGTCTTCTCCAAAAAGCCAAGCACCTGCCTTCTAAAGCCTGCCCAAGTTTGAGCTAGAAGACACTCTCCTGTGCTGTGCCCTTAGAAATAACAGAACTAACGCAGTAATTGGCACAGTCAAACCAAGAGGGAGATTACTTTAATGGCAGATTGTCCCATAGGGCAGGAAGGAAATACCAGAACTTCTTCTAGGGAGATGAGGAATCTCAGTCTGGGGGGCCAATGAGCAGGTTGTACCAATGGTGGAGAAGACGTGGGTGCAGCAACTGCAGGGAAGGGAGCGATGAAGCTTTGGAAGTAGGGAAACAGGAATGCTGGTGCCCTTGATAGTTCTCCCTCCAAGGTTGATGGAGCTGCCAGGAGGTACAGCATGTTCTCTCCTATTGATCTATCAATGTCTGTTTTACAGAGAAGGGATTACTCACTTCTGATAACATAGCAAGGTTGCCACTGATGAAAATCAATGGATCTGAGCTACCCAGCCTTCATTTAATTAGATCACGCCATAAATACGTTGGGAGCAGGAGAGACATTCTCCACGACCACCTCTGCTCTGTGTTCCTTTCCCCAGTTTTAGACAAGTATCTTCCTGGGATTATCAAGATCAATGGATTTAACCAACAGACTTTTACAGTCTGTTCTATAGCCAAAGAAAGGAAAAGTGTACTTCTCCATCACATTGGTCCACAGCTGGTAAAGCCAGCCAGGAAGAGAAGGACACTAGAGACATGCAAGCAAATTACTAGCAATTAGCTTTGCAGGAAGGTGGATTGGATTAAGACTGAGTGCGAGATCAGGCAGCTTTTTACAAGCTAAATAAGCAACAAGCAGTCTGAGAGAAATTTCTCCCTCTGTTTACAAGGCCAACCAAGGCCAGGTTAATTAATCTCTCTTTCCAGTTGCCCTTCTCACTAGGGCTTGTTCTCCACTTTGAGCAAAGCACCCGAGACAGCTGCTCAGATGTCTCACATTGCAGGGTGATGAAAACAAAGGCACAGATGAAAATTGCTTTAGAGCTTAGCCTCTCAGAGAAAACAAATGTGCCCGTGCTGTAATTAGGACTAGGCATGCGAAAAAGAACCAGATCTTTGACCGGTGCTTAACCAGGAATAGTAAATAAAAATAACAACAATCCCTTCCCACATATACACACACCCACGAAGAAAAGGCAGGCCTATTTTTCTGAAGTTCACATAAGAGGTTGGTTCCTCTCTCTTGATCGTCATACAAAGGCAGATCCTAGACCGTGGTTCTGTGCATGCTAAAAACCAGCAGCAATGCCATATCAAAACAAGACATTCAAACACACACTTCTCCCCCTGGGGAGATCTTATACACAGCACAGACACACAGTCACAGTGTTTCATGAATTGCTCAGAGCTATTCAGATCCAACAACCAGGGCTGCGATACAGAACAGCATCTTAAAGCGGTGGCACAGCCCCCTGCAATGCTCCCAGCCAGCAGCAAGCAGCTGGGGTAGTGACATGCCAACACTTCCATTTGGAAGCTGCCCTTCCCGCTCCTCCTCCAGACATGATTGAAGGCATTTAGTAACAGTGATAAATCCTCACGCGTTTGTTTCAATGAAAAGATTCCTAAGCAATATTTGCTTTAACTTGCCATTAACAGCCCAATTAGAGCTGCAAGGCCAAGCTGAACAGTGCCTCGGCCAGTCCTCTCCACACAAACGCTGCCTCCATTCTCTTCTCTTGAAGAGGCAGCACATCTCAGCTCCTTTTCTAGCACTTATGCAAAAAAGGGAAGGCAAAAGCACAGCAGGCACCAGAACCAAACATTTCCATAGCCCTGCAGTAGGCCATGAGTTAAACCGATGAGCTGTGCTGCTTTTTTTAACACAGCTGGTGCACACATACATGCAAGTCTCCTGTCTATGGAGGACTGTAGAAAGCAAAAAGTCTCTGAGTCTACTGGTGGTTTGGTAACAGAGTTGATGGGCAGCATGATCTATCTGGCTGTCCAGAGACATCAGTCAGCATCAGGATTTGCCCTGTCCCAAAAGAACATCTCTGCTCGCACAAAACCCCCGAAGGACATAATCCGCAAAAACAAAACAAGCAGCGGGTCAGAGGGTTGCAAGAGCTCTCCTGGCACAGCTACCTCGGTGGTAGGAGAGTCTGCAGATGTAGCAGGGCTGGCAAACCTTTTCTCACAAGAGACAGGCTACGAGCCCTGCTGTCTTCCACCTCTTTTGAGGTCTCCCTTCCAAGCGTGTCTTATCTGTCAGCCCCGGCACAGCTCTGCAGCACTGCGCAGTCAGCCTTCGTCTGTGAATGAGGCAGGTGCCAAAGTCTTGAGTCACCAGGCTCACATCCCTGCCACAGCCTGGCAGGTCCCCGCGAGCTGGGGACGCAGGGAAGGAACACAGTCCCCCACGTGTGCATGCTGCTCCTCAAGATCCGGGCGTGATCACCAACCCACTTGCTCAAAGACTGATACATTCCCAGGAGGAATAAAACACCTCTAGGAGCACCTCTTTCTCCTCAACAGGGGGTGACCAGGAGGAACTGCTGAAATATGCCTTTCTCTGGGTTTTTGCAAGGGCAAAACGACAGGCTGCAACTCCAGGGAAAGAGGCTGTGGAGTGAGGCATTCATCCTACAAACAAGGGGCAGAAGGCAAGGGCTGCTGGCTTAGGAGCTGTCAGCAGTTTGTAGCCGGAAAGATTATGGCAGTGATTCTCAAGGTAAGGGCTGTCTAAGAAAAAAGGACAAGGGAGGGAAAAAATACTCTTATTCATAGATTTTCTTATTTCTTAGACACCCTTGTTATCAATTGCTTTGAGATATGGCCACGGATGTCGGCAGGCAACTAGTACGCCTTCACACTGGCTGTAGAACAAGTCTAGAACAGGAAAACTGTCCCTGTCCCAGCGATCTCAGTGATTGATTCCTCTTTTTCTATTGCTCTTTATCGGGGATGAGAAGGAGTAAATGGAGCATGCACTGAAAAAAAGAACAAAAGTCAACAGAAAGACCGAGCCAAGTTACAAAGTAGCACATCTCCAAGACCTTGATTCTTTTCTCAAATGCAGTTCAAATTGGCTAATGTGTTAAAAGATTACTGAGGTAGAAAGAGTAGGATAGATGGACAGAATGCGATCGCAAGTGCCTCATTTCTCTCGGAAGTTCTATTAATGGACAAGAAGCCCTTTTGCACATAGATAAGCCCAAAGCAGAGTGTAGCATAAGGAAAACAGAAGGAAAATGCCTTCCAGGGTCAATGCCTTCCTGTTTCACTGACAGCTTGTCCCAGACCTTCTCTATGCTACCTTCCATCAGTATGCACGCAGTCTTCTGCGAGAAAGACAACTTCCCTGTCACACTTACATAGCAACAGCTGATCTGTAATTAATCATAATGCCAAGTCAGCCCTGAACTTCTTCCACTCCTTCTGTGTTAATTTCTTTAATTTATTTCTGTAATATTGCTAGTCTTATGACTTAACTTTTCTCCGTGCGATTGTAAAGAGGAAAGATCTGGAAATAATTGCACAGCCATGTAAGACAGGAAATCGTTTCACACGTCAAGTCCCAAAGCCCACTTTGATCTGGGGCAGCTCACATATACCAACACAAATCAACTGGCTGCAGTATCGACACCATAAGTGGGCAGTCGGAATTCTCCCGTTTCGGGCAACATCAGGACCCACAGCCACAGTTTCTGGAGCCTCTGTACTGGGAAACACATGCCTTGTCCTCGCTGACTTCGATGGAGGTACGCCAGCTGGCATCAGGGGAAGATTTATCCCTTGTCACACAGGCCCATCCTCTGCAGAGCTCGAGAGCAGCGCTGGGAACACTAACACCCAGGAGCAGAGTTTCCTTAAGTGGATTCAGCAGACCTGGGCTCAGTCCTCAGCTTTAACAGCCTCTGGCCTGGGATGGCCTGGCCCAAAACGTGACACAACCCAGTCTGACTAGATTTAGTTCAGGGCTCCACACTAGCACCCTCTGCGATGCTGCTTTCTCCCTCTGAGCTCTTCCAGCCAATGCTCGTTAAGCCTCATCAGAAGTTGTAAACCTCAACCCAGAGTTCCCATCACCGCCTCAAGCACACCACCCAAGCGTTGTTATATCTTCTGCACGACTCGAGCAAATCATTTAATCTCAGTACCTCGCTCCCTCTAAAGGATCGTTTCTCCTCTGTTTCTTCATCTCTGGGACAAAGACTGTCCCCAGCTCTAGGGACAGCGTCTAGCACCGAGGGTCCCTGGGCATGCAGAGGGGGTCTAGCTGCCATGGCGATCCAAATGCTGTCCCCGCTCCCAAGCGAAGACGCAACAGCCATCTCCCCACAGGAGCTGCACCAGCAGATGATTCATTCCCAAGCGACTCTTACATGAGATATAGCTTCCGAAGGCCGATGACAGCACACGTGCTGCTGCAGCACGCGGAGCTGACCGAAGAGCTTATCGCCTTCCCCTCAGCTTATTACACCTCGGCAGCTTTGTATCTGAGAAAAAGGAGCACCAAGAAACCCTTTCAGTCTGAGCTCTCTAGCAGGGCCCGGCACGGATTTGAAAGGAAAAAACTCAGATAGACAGAGACACAGTTTCCTCTGGGTCAGGCGGCTGCTTTATCTCCCCGAGAGGTCTGCCCAGGCAGCGGCAGCGCAGGAGCCCGACACACATCTTGCCAGTGCACTCACCGGTCCATTCAGTTTGACTTTTCACAGGGAAAACACGGTGCCTTTGAAAGATTGCCGATTACCAGCAAAAAGGTCAAGCAGCCCATCAATACTCTGAGCAGGCACGATCCAGGGTGCCATGCAGATGCTCCCCTGTGCACCCCCGGAAAGGAGCCAGCATTCCCACGAGCCCAGAGTGGATGTAGACAAGGAGTCCGACTTTACCCCTCAACTGCTTCTGATTTCCCCAAAGTACCATCACCCAGTTTT
>VYZM01018750.1:171242-221662 GCA_013398915.1 Dromas ardeola | reverse complement strand
AAAAAAAAAAAAAAATCTGCCCTCCTTCTCTTGCCTGGCCCTGGTTCTTCCCTCACACATCCCTTCCCTGAAGCCTACCGAGATGTATTCACGCAACAGGAAATCCAACATTCTCTTTCGCCTTTTTCTTTTTTCCTCTCTCTTAATTTTCCCCAAATGTAAAGGATGAAGTCATCTCTCCTCCGGTGATGAAACATCTGCCTGGAGAAGCTTGCAGTGCAATGCAACATATTTTGATCACTGCTACATCTAATTACAGGGAAGAGAAAAATCACAAAGCAGGGCTTGGAATTTTATTTTCCCCCAAAAAACACAAGGCATCTGAAAAATAACAGAAAAGCAGCAGCACTGACAATCAAACCGGAGGCAGCTTCCCCATCAGCCTTGAAAAACAGCACCAGAACCCAGAGCCCGCTTGGAAAGAGAGGGATTTCAAAGACTGAAAGCAGGGAAATCATGAATTGCCCATGCCAAGGTCACATGGGAATCAAATCAGCATCTCGGTATCATCAAAGCCAAAGATCACTCAAGCAGAACATGGCAATAGCCCTACATGTCCACCCTTTTTGATTCACCAACATTTATTCAAGGTCAAGTTCTTGCAGATCCCTCACACCTACTCCAATGCAGAAGGAAAGGAGGGAGGGTGGTGGGGGAAAGAGACATCTGCAAGAACAACATTAAGCCTTAATGACCGGCTCACGTACACAAGTTTCAAGACCAACAAAATACTTGATCTTCAGGAGCCAACATGCAGAGGGAGCAAAGGCTTGCTCTCAAAACTGAGAAATACTGGCTTACCCTAGAGAGAGACAGTGATACTGCAGCTCCAGAAGTGAGTCCAGGTTGTTGTGGGGAAGGTCTGAAGGTATTCAGATACAGCTTAAAGCAGCCAACAGCAGGAGCCCTCATGCAGTCCTCAATTCCTGAAGAAAGCATGCTGACAACAGGAGAGGTCTCAAAGGCACTGCAGGCATCACCACCCACATCCCCTTGGTATTCAGGAGGGGCTGATTGCCTCCCTTGTTTATCGCTTTGAAATTTTCACTGTGAAACATTAGTGGGGTGCAGCCTCCAGCTGCTCTAGGATGTTGTTCACCACAGGAAAGAGAGATTTTAGAAGTTCAAAATAAAGCCCTAATCACAGTTGTTGCTATTTCCCTGTCTTGCTCTTCAAGCTCAAAGGGAGTCCACGGCTAACCAGAAACAACCACCACCTCTAACAAGACCTTGCATGGCAAGGAACCAAATGCAGACACCTGGGGAGCCTGCTCAACTGCTTCACTGGAGATATGATGACAGGTTGTTTATAGCGGCTTACAGAAAGGCAGTGCAAAACAAACAGAACGCTACCTTCCTTCCACCCCTCTCCCCACTGAATTTCACGGGAAAATTTGATTTCTTTCTAAACCTCTCAAGTTTCCAGAAGAGGAAAACAAAACACTGTCTGTGATGAATGGAGTTTGGCAGCTGTTCGGGACAGGTATGGCACTTAAAGCCGTGGGAAACTGTCCCAAAACCTTCAGACACTGCAAGGAAACAAACAGTTGATGGGAAAGATGCCCGCAGACAGGCAGGGGGGGGTCCCAAGTCCCCATTTTCCTTCACAGATATTTGTCGCCAGTGTTCTGCTGGCAAACTGGCCCCCATCCATTTTGCCAGCAAGCTCTCTCCAAAAACAATTGCACAAAGGATCATATTCGCCAGTTCGTATCCTGCTTGTGTGAAGACACACAAGCGAGCAGCAGGTGCCTGTCTCAAGCAAACAACGCACACTGATTTAATCCACGTCCATCTACACATGAAGAACCGGCTGAAATAGCTGAAGCACACAGACCTCAACACCACCATGAGGAAAAAGAAGAAAAAAAAAAAAAAGATGGATACACTTAGAAATCATGCCCACCATAAATGTTCTGGGCTGCTCCTGAAAGGTCATGTCACTCCACATTGTAGGTCTCCACCAAGTCATGTCTGTCAGGGAGAGCGGAAAAATATGACCCTTGGGCTCTCCAAGATGGAATTAGTCCTCTGAATCGCCCCCTTTGGACATGTGCGCATGGAGGGAGCGCGTAGTCATCTCTGCAGAGCACCACGTACTCCCATTCCTCAAGCAGCCCAGATCCAGTCTTGGCAAGGTCAAATGCAAGAAGAAAGCGCACCCAGGGCGAATGGGAGGCAGAGAATTGGAAGATTAGTCACCATCCAGATGTCTGCATTCACAGGGAAAGAGAAAAACGCTGGGAAAAAAAAGACCAGCTGACGAGGGGTGGAGGCCATGAGAGATGCAAGATGGTGTGGGACTCAGACTCTGGTATTTAGTTGCTGGCTCTGCTTCCAAGCCACACAGCATCTGCTTTCCTCTCTGCGTGCTCCCAGTTCATCTCTTGGTCTCTGCCTCCTCATGGAGCACTGGAAGCTCTCTGGGGTTTGCAAGGGCAAGTTCTTCCAAGCACAACCAGAATCCCTGAGTCCCAAGCAAGCAGGGTCAAAGGGAGAACTCGCTGTCCTAACCCTTAGCAGGACAGCCCTGAGAGAAAGGGAGATTTCTTCTCAGTATTTCTACTGTCTTGCAGGACACAGAAGAGTGTTTCCAAGCTGATCTGCCAGTCTATTTGGAGCATCGATGTTTGCCTAAGCAAATAGCTCGGAAAGCTCCACAAATAGCAGGAGAGTTGGCTAATTGGGAAGAAGTCAGAGAACCACAGAGAAAAACACATGCAGGCAACACCGAAGGCAGCAAAGAGTATGGCTGAAGGGGTCTGGACAGCCCAAGGGCACGTTTGCCCTCCATAAATTGCTATTCTTGGTCCCAGTGCCTCTGTCAACAACACTTTCCACATATGCAAATAGGACCATACTCCTGCAATTACATAGCAATCAGAGGCAAATTACATTCTTGCTGTTTACTTTCAGTGTCCTTAATTAATCCGGTTATTAGACGATTAATGAAGCTTGTTTGGTGAAAAACTCATAGCATTTACAGCAAGAGCTCACACAAGCACCCGGCTGGCATCTGGCTCTGCAGAACCGGCACACCGGGCTGGAGGCAACAAGTCCAACGCCAGGCCCCGAGGCCAGCAGAGCCGGGGTGACGCTGCAGCCTGCCCCACAGCTCAGAGGGGCTCAGGGCTTGGGTTTCACAGCCAGCCCTTCACCCCACCACTGCCCCACAGCGAGACAAGGAGCTCAGCCGTTCTGCACAAGGTGACCACGCAATCTCAGCCCGCCGCACATGCGACCCCACTGCCAAGAGCCCAGCGTCTGGACAACCCTCTCCAGGAAGGCTGGGGCAGTCTGGAGACGCAGACCCACCCTCGCTTGCTGCTCCTCTCCAAAGGCAACACAGACCATACCGGCAGCTCCTGCCAGTATGAAAGCTGCTAGAGATGCCTCCCAGCTCCGTGCAGCCGCTGGCCTCCGTCTTCCCTCCACCGCCAACCAGCTCCCAAGACACCCTGCCCTCCCCAAAGGTCACCCCAGCTTGTGTTTGGTTAAGCTGCCGATAATTAAGTGGCATGTTCATCTAATGATCAAATCGCTGCACCAGGAGCATGAAAGACTGAGGAGAACTAATTAAGAAGCTCATTTGCATACTCCAGCGTTTCCGGTGCATGTATGGGGTTCCCATAGCAACTAGCACAAAAGCTGATGATGGTGTGTGGGTTTTATTGGGTTTTAAGTGCTGTTCCTTCCCTTTGTTATCCCCAGCAGATAACAAAGGCTCCACAAGGAAGGTGGTGTGACACCCAGCTCGGGAGGGGGATTTCTGCACAGCAAGAAGGAACGTGAACGTGCTGCAAGCGTAGCGGGGGACTGATCCTACTCACGGTGCCATTCAATTCAGACACCTGGAGAGCAGGTATCGTGGGGGTGGATGCACAGCCCAAGAACACACTCAAACATAAATCCCTGACCCCATACTCCTCTATCAAAGAGAGTCCCTTTAGCCCCATCTCCGTAAGGGGCAGGCAGCTCCAGAGAGAAGTTTTGCAGGGGGTTGCACCAAATTCCACAGCATCCCCGCGTACAAGCACCCTGCATTAGGGGCTGGCCGCAGGGACCAGCACCCAGAACACGCTGAACCCTGTGGAACTGGGCAGGAGCCCCTAAAGACTGCATCCCAGTTATGGGCAAGAAAGAAACTGGACACATACCAGTGAGGATGTCAGCTCAAGTCCCAGCAGTTTCCCAGCACTGGAACGCAGTCCAAACCATGCTCCCGTCATCATGTCACTTTTCCTAAGCACAGAGATTTTTTTTTTTTCCTGCTTCGTATTTCTGGCAAGAAACCTTTGCATTTAGATAAGGAATAAAGCCTGGGATCAGATCTGAACTCTGCAGCAGAGAAGATCAACGTTTTAATGAATTAAATATATTCTAAACTAAATGCAACCTCTTAGCGCTCAAAAATTTGAGCGAGAATAACTTGAAGAAAAAGCCAACAATCCAACTCATTTCAGCTCTCGCTGGCTGTGAACTGGCCACAGGCCAATCAATTACCTTGAATTTATTCGTTATTCAACTTCCCTTCAACAGCCAGTTTCCAGGCTGTGAATTGTAGGTGAGCGGTTCCTCCTGCGCTGGCCACGCTCTCGTTTCAGACCAGTTTGCAGGGAAGTGGCTTTTGCTGGGCTGCCTGGGAGCAACGCTTGGCCCAGGGCCACGCAGAGCATTACATGGGCTGGAGCAAGGCAGGACGCTGTAGCTGGCACATTCAGCGTTAGAGAGTGCCGGGGGGATTTGGAAGGACACAGGTTGTTTGACACCCAGCAGCCGCATTTACAGATGTGAATACAGCCCAAGCTACAAGAAGCATCCCCCAGAGGCTGCGCAGTCCTGCCAGGCCTGGAAAGACACATTTAATTCCTCCCCATTCATTTGTTATTGTGCAGGGAGGACATATAGCGTGAGCTACGGAGCCCTGCATCGGCAAAGCATGTTTTGGCATGGAGACCAGATGCCTGCGATTGAAACACGAAGACCCAGCGTGCGCGCAGATGTTTGCTGGGCTCGGCAGGGCGGGAGGCTGCAGGGATGAGACCTCAGCTGTTCTGCTCCAGGTTAAACCCATCCTGGGCTGCCCTGGAGCCCGCAGGTTGGCGTACAGATGGAACAGGGCTACCCCCCTCTTCCAGGGCACTGGAGGGAGACCGATGCTGAAGAGCAGCAGAGGAAGCAGCGTCGGTACTTCACGCAGCCCATGCACACACCACGGTTACGCTGCAGCTAAGCCACGTGCGAGCACATCAGGGCTTGTGGACACCCAAAGCTCTTACACCTCCACTGGAAACGCTGCACTTTGCTATTACCAACACTGATACAGAAGAAGCCCTTCCTCCATCCCCAGTCTACCCAGCATCCTGGAAAGATCTCCCAAGCCTTCAAGCTGGAAGAAATCCCCCTTGCCCATCCAAAGCTTTCTCCTCCCCTAACATTGTTTTCATTTCCCCCTCCCCCCCCTTTTTTATTCTCAATAAAAACATAATTACAGGCTTTTAAAAAAGCAAATTATAGTGACATACTTTAATTATCTCCAAGCAATGGAGGACTAAATTACACAGTCAGGGAATCGGAGGTTACCTAAAAATAAAAGCAAGAAGCTTCATTAAATGCTAATTGCAGCTTTCACTGCTGAAGTGAGATTTCAACACAATCTGCCATTGACTCGCTCGGCCATACAAGAGAATATTGGTGCTGGGGAGGGACCCTCGCATACGTGCCACACACGTCTCCCTCCACGGCTGCGGGCTCCAGCCGCATGGACTGCTTCAGGGGGGGGAACCAAGCAGTCAGCGTGTCCAGCTCTGTTCTGCCGCTGGTCCTTCCCCAACCCCAGGGCTGGGGTATTTCCACCTCCCTCCAGGGCACCCACTGCCCCCCTGAGACCACCCAGAGGCATCATCTGTCTTCTCAGCAGCACCCATGTGCTCATCACAGCTCTCCATCCTCCTTCCTGGTTTCCCCACAGCCCAGGAAAATTAAGGTCAAGGTCTCCATTTACATCTTCAAAGCTCCCAACGAGGGCCTGATGCTCCAGGCCAAAGGTTTCAGCTGGCAGCGGGCCTCCGTGGGAGGAACGCTTCCTAGCGCAGAAACTGGCTCAACTCCCTCGCTGCAGAGCTGGTCCCCCGCTGCGTAATGAACTGCAACATCTGTCACAAGCTTTGCTGCCTTCTGCTCTAAATGCAAGTCGCACCTTGCTCTGAGCAGCGCCCAGCTCTCCTGGGGCCAAACCAGGGCTCTGTGGCTCTCCCTGTAGGGGAAAGACTAAATGGAGACCTGTCTCAGAGCAAGGAACAAGCCGCTTTATACTCCAGCCCTGCTCTTCCCATCCCATTCCTCCAGATTTACTGACTAAGGACCTTTGCTGTGGCTTCAACAGTAGGTCTCCAGATCCACATGGTGGGGGAGCAACTCTTCCCCAGTCGGGAGCAAGGGACAAGGTGGCGGGCGGACTGAGAAATTTGCAGAGAAATTATTTTGTTTTTCCTTTTCCTATCGAGTCGGCCTAATTGTGCCGCTAAAGTCTGTAATTTGCCTCTCACAGAAGAGAGCTAATGACAGGTTCCACACTGCTGCCGTTCTGCACAGGGCTGGGGCGATGAGCACGCACACAGCGTCCCGCTCCAGCCCCGGGCTGTGCCACGGAAAGGAAACCGGGACCCCAAAAGTTCCTGCTCGTCCCTGGAGAAGGGAGCCCAGGAGAAGAGCTGGGGACTGGGAACAGCAGCCAAGGCCAACAGAAAGTTTGGGGAAGGGGGAGATACAAGCAGGCGATGGAGGGAGGTGGCACCAGCCCGGGTTTCTCCCCCCACTTCTCAGTTTTCCATAAAAAGTGTAAAACACAAAGGTCAACCACTCAGGAAACTCAGGCAAATTATTGCTATTTAAATTCAACAACTCTTCACAGAAATAAGAGGAAAATCAGACAAGTACTTTTAGGCTGCAAGGCAGGTGAGGAGGAGAAACAACAGTATGGATTTCAGGAGAAAGTACAAAAAAACCTAGGAATTCCCTCAATAGATCACACAATATCTACTCCGCTCCTCTGCTCAGCCACAGGCAGCAGAATTACCCTTAAAAATACAAAGCAAAGCAGAAACCTGATCCTAATAGACACCAGCTACTTCCCAAAACTGCCCCAGCAGCAGCTATCACCTCTCTGCAGATATCGGCACCAGAGCCTGCCCAGATCCACCTCGCTCTACATCCATCTCAATTGCTTATAGACTGGCCCCTTTTAATTAGCTTTCATAATCAAATAAGTGTCTAGAATTAAGCAGCACTGTATCATGAAATGTCGTATAAAATTAACCAGCCATGTTGGGAGGTCACCGCATCTGCCGCTGAAATGCACCCGGCACTGGGAGGGATACAGGTCTATTTAGCAGCGCAGAGGAACGGTGCCAACAAGTGTAGGTTTTAGCNTGTTGGCAACATTCAGTTCTGATTTAAAAAAAAAAAAAAAAAAAAAAAATGGCGCCAATTAAAATTCCGTTTCGAGACCAGTGAGGTTGGATTTGAGCAAATATTTTGCATATCTGCTTAAGAGCATCTTTATATCATTTAAGCTAAAGTCTGGAAGGAATAAGACTGAATCGCTGTAAAGCACACTTACACCAAAATAAGTACCCACATGAGGACTCTTTTGATTTAACACTCCACCAGATCCATCAGGAAATCGGGGTAGCTATTGTGTTTAAATAGGGTCTGATGCAGGAGGGGAACACGAATCTACCTGAAATCACGTTTGAAGTTTAGTCGAGCGACTTCTTCCCCTAGCACCAAGCAAGAGCACCCCTTTGGGATGTGCCATCCCAGCCCTTGAAGCCCAGACCCCCCAGTTCCTCCTCCTCGGAGCTGCTGTGCATTGCTGGTTACCGACAGTGTGAGCACAGCCCTTCCTTCTGCACACATTTTGTCAGCCCGAGCGGCTGGCAGGACGTGCTCCAGGGCTGGCTGCACGTCTAGGGAAGCAGTTTGAAGGCAGAAACGTCTGAGGACAAGAGAGACAGAGAGCAACACCTTGAAGAAGTATTTGCACATGGAAAAAAAAAATAGTTCATCGAGCTAGCGAAGCAGTTGGATCAACACAGCCCTCTGCATCCTGCCTGGTAGAAGGCATCAGCCCAGGTAGACCATCTCGCTACCACAGGTCTCCTCTTTCCCGCACCGCATCCAGCTCCAGTGTCCACACCAAGCCCTGCGGAACTCCCCAGGCCATCAGAGGACAGACGAGCCTGAAAGATCTGCTCGGTGGCAGCATGGTCAGTCCCCAGCCACAACCTCTCTGGAGGACTCAGGGCATCCCTCCTCACAGACGCTGCAAGAGGAGGGAGGGAGATGCTGTAATTAAGGTCGAATCCACCTTGCCAGTCATTATCAGGCAGAGTCTGGAGTAGAAAGCTGCTTGTAAAAACAGCAGAGCAATATCTCAGAGCTAGAAACAGCACCAGAGACATCAACTTGGGTTTTTTGGGAGCCCTCTGAACCAGGCGGCATTTCACATCCGATCCGACAGTGATGGATGCGGTAGGAACAGAGCAGGTTCTTTTCTCCCGAGAAGCTCTTTTGACAAGTATGATCTTATCAAAGTTTCAAGCTTTTCATTATTTTTCTTTTTTCTTTTTTTAACTCCTGCCTTCAAGCCGCGCTCTGTCCTCTCCATGCCAGCAGGGAACAGTCACGTTCCCTGATCAATGGCTGAAGCTCCCCGCGGTGCTCAGAGCGGCACCGAGATCTCCCATCCCCAGGGCACACAGCCTGGGCGACCCACCGGAGTGAAAGCAGAGAAGAGCTGTGATTAATACACAAATACAACTAGAAATGTGCAAAACACCGGGGTAACATCACGTGTGCTCAGAGGAGGGCATCTTCAGGCCAGGGAGAACACATGCAAGGGACAGGGAGGCATCCCAGCACCCTCGTTACCCCTGCGAGGTCAGGACACCTCCACCAGCTCCAGTGCTTTTGCCGGGCACCTAAAGCAACAACCTGCCCAAAACCTGAGGGCAGCCCACCTCTCCGGGGCAGGCAGCGCCCCCTTCCCCTGCCTCCTCTCCCCACCTTCCCCCACCTGCTCTCCAGAAGAAAGACAAGCTTGGACCATCCCCTCCTCACCCAGCAGCAAACATGCACAGCCACCCACTTTCCAAGGGGTGGTGGCTTTCCCAGACCACAGAGACACCAGCAGCAAACACACCAAGCCTCCCCAAAACAAGCAAAAATCAAGGCTCTTTGAAGAACCCCATACCTTGTACACCAGGCTATGCCATCCCCCACGGGACAGACCGAAGCCAGGAAGAAAAACCCTCCCAGCAGGAGGACAGAGCTGCTTTTGTTAGCTGGTAACTCCCTAATTAGCCCAGGTGGTCCTCATGGGAAGGGTGGAGCTGGCCCGGCCTCTGAAGGAGGGGAAAAAAAAAGAAAAAAGCCCTGGAAAGTCCCTTCCCCTCTGTTCCATCCCTGCAGCCTCAACCCACACCCTGGGGAAGAGCAAACGAGGAGGAATCAGCCCTTTCTGCCCCAGATCCTGCCCCAGCCCCAGTGCCCTGGGGCAGTACAGGCTACAGCATGTGCCCAGGTGATGCTGAGCTCTCCTCTCCCTGTCCCATCCCCTCGCGAGGACCCTGTTTGCAACAGGATCACAGAACCACAGAATGGTGGGGGTTGGAAGGGACCTCTGGAGATCATCTCCTCCAAGCCCCTGCCAGAGCAGGGTCACCCAGAGCAGGTGGCACAGGAACGCTTCCAGGCGGGTTTTGAATGTCTCCAGAGACGGAGACTCCCCCACCTCTCTGGGCAGCCTGTGCCAGGGCTCTGCCACCCTCACAGGAAAGAAGTTCCTCCTCGTGTTTAGGTGGAGCTTCCTTGTCCTGTCCCTGGGCACCACTGAAAAGAGCCTGGCCCCATCCTCCTGGCACTCACCCTTAAAGTATTTATAAGCGTTGATAAGATCCCCCCTCAGTCTTTTCTTTTCCAGACTAAAAAGACCCAAGTCCCTCAGCCTTTCCTCATGAGAGGTGTTCCAGTCCCCTCATCATCTTGGTAGCCCTTTGCTGTCCCCTCTCCAGCAGTTCCCTGGCCTTCTTGAACCGGGGAGCCCAGAACTGGACCCAGTGCTCCAGATACAGCCTCACCAGGGCAGAGCAGACGGGGAGGATGACCTCCCTCCATCTGCTCACCATCCTGCTCCAGGACAGCCTGGAGGAGGAGGACACCAAGCCCCATGGTGTCTTGGGGCGTTTGGCCACCCAAAACCTGCTCCATCATCCTGGAGTCACCTCCTGGAGCCTGGAACGAACAGTCACCAAGAGACAGCAAACGCTGAGTGCAAAACCATGGTCTTTTATTAGAAATCTCCTCGTATAAAAATGATCATGCTCTACACAGTCATTGAATAATTCGTAAACATCCAGGCACTGAACTTTGTTTTTTTTGTGTGTTTTTGTTTTTTGACTGGTCAGTACATAAAGCAGACATATTTCAATCCATATGGTCATCACATACATTAATTAACCACCTATAGAAATCAGCACTTTGAACACAGTCTAGGTTTTATTTTATTTTATTTTGTTGTCTGTTTTTTATTTAAATTTTATGTATTTTTATTTATTTTTCCTTTTTGCAACATATAGAATTTGGTAGGATACGGGAGAGAGAGTGAAAAGGGACGGAGGAAGACAGGAACAAAAGAAAATGGAGGATTAAAAAAAAAAAAAAAAGAAAGAGAAAACAGAAGGTTCTGCACAACCACAAACAATCTCACGAATTCCAGAAAAGGGAAAATGTTGGGTCTCTCATTTTTTTTTTTGTTTGCCAAGATACAGGAAAAAAAAAACCCAAAGACTTGCCGAAGTCCGTCACCTCTTCCCCGCGCTACGTCCCCCCTGCTCCACTGTTCCTCTTCCCCCGTGGGGAGGCATGCATTGTCACGGTGGTCGGTTGGTTGGTGGTTTATTTTTATTCTTTCTTTATTTTTTGCTGCTGTTGATTGCCGTCTTCCCCGGGAGCTCCGCCCAGCGGCCTGGCCAGGAGCGTTTACCCCGGCTGCCACCTCCCCATCCCATCCGGGTCCCCCTCCAGCGTCCTGCGACGAGCGATGCGACCCAGCTCCCTCCCGCGTCGTGGCATCCGCAGCCTCCCTCTGTGCCAGGCAGTTGCGATGGCTGGAGCTAAATCGCGTGGTTGCTATAGCTGACGTAGGTCTGTTTGGTAGCCAGTGCTGGAAAGAGAGACAAACCCCACATGTATCACTAAGGAAGTCCACCCTCCCTTTTGGCTCCCATCCCCTCACCTCAACCTGAGCGTCGTGCCAGGAGTTGCTGGTGGGGATGTGACGTGGGGTTTGCTCGTGGATCCGGGCAGTGCTGGCACTCGGGATCATTCCCTGCGAGGGCACTGAGCCATGGCAGAGGGGCTGAGCCCTTGGGAGCTCTCTAAAAGCAGTTCATCCCAAAGAGAGACCCCAGGCTGTGCCATGAACCACAGGGGACGTGCTTTCAGGCTCCCATTCACTTCCTTCAGCAACCTTTTACAGACAAACCCGCAGGTGCTCCATGTTCCCAAAAGCTCAGCCTGCCCCAGCCCTGTAAGAGCACGATTTGGGATTCAAGCTGGGCGCCCTGCAACCCTGGACGCCGCTCCGTGGCAGCTGGGAGTGGAGCAGCAGGGCACAGGCAGCGCCGGCAGCGGGTGGCACAAATCCAGCCAGCCCAGCTGCGCCCTCACCAAGGATCCCCGTGCCCGCGCTCGGGTGCTGGAGGAGAACAGGGACACAAACCTGCTGCCACCTTCCACCTTCCCCAGACACACCAGCCCTCGGCACGGGGTTGAACACACAAGGAGAGGGGGCAGCCATGGCTACAAAGCCACCGCGCGTCCCAGACTGACGCCGGGGGAGCCGCAGCAAGGCCCAGAGCCAGAAAAATGCCAGATACCAATAAATCCTCCTGCTCCCCGCAGGGCTGCACCGCTGCCTTCAGGCTTCAGGCTGCAGCATGTCACTTGCTTTTAGCAGCAGCCACAGCTCAGGGAGAGGTGGAAGCAGCAGCTTGCGATACCCTGGCTTGTCTCAGTGCTTTGCCCGGGCACGACGCTCTGCGGAGATGCCACCATGAGATCCCCAGGTACCATGGGGCTCAGGAGACACACGGACACCCTCCAGCCAAGGACACGGACAAGCGCTGGGACAGACAGCAAAGCCCAAGACACCACAAGCAGCACAAATGTGTCCTCTGCGGAGACCATCCCTACGGCACCGCGCAGACGGGACGCCAAGCAGCTCTCCCTCCGTCTCGGTGTCTCACTGACAAATGAACCTTGCTGCAGATTTCAGACTGGTATTCCCAGATAACAATTAGATAGGCCATAAGAAATTAGAGCTGACAGAGCTATTTGTTAGCCGCAATGTTTTCCTAGCCAATCTGCCCATATCAAAGCCCTGTGAATTATTTATTCTGTTGTTTATTTAAGGATACGTGACCCGCCAGTGCCAGAGTGAAAAACGGCTCCTCAGTCCTGCGCTGACAACCCCACCGTCCCTCCTGTCCCCAGCATTGATGCCGTGCCCAGCTCCCCACCTTGGCACACCTTGGGAATGCGCTGCCAGCCCTGTTTGCACTGAGCTCCCGTATTCCCCATGCGAGACACATCGGTGCCGGAGATGCGGCAGACGGGAGGCTCAGCTCTCCCTGCTCCCGGCACGTACGATCCTCAGAGGCTCCTGCTGCGAGTCCCGCGGGGGAGAAGGATGCTCAACGCAGCAGAGAGCATATGGGAATGTTTGGGTTCAGGTCCCAGACGAGGTCCTCGCTGCATCTGGGCCTCCAAGCCCTGCTGCAAGGGGTGTTTGAGCCCTTTGTGCTTGCAGAGCCCTGGCCAAGAGCTGCGTGTGGCTGGAGGGAGAAAAGGTCACACACATGCCAATGCTCCTGCAGCATTGCAGCCTGTGACACCGATGCCGTGGGGCATCTGGCACCAGGTGGCTCCCCAGGACTGGGCTGGCATGATCCCAGCAAGCCTTTACCATGAGGAACCCCCAGCCTTGCATCGAGCATCTCTTGCATAGATAAAATGGGGGTGACAGAGGGACCCCTACCCACTGTCACGTTGGGATAGGTCCGCAGACCACACAGATCTGCGATAGCGGCTGACAAAAGCCACCTCCAGCACGGGCGGCGTGGGGGGTCTGACCTGCAGCTGCCCTTCACAATGCAGATAGGTAGATGAAAGAGTCGATTATGCAGAGAGACTGCCTACGGAGAGACATCGCGTACAGAGCGACCGCCAGCGAGAGCCATTACAGAGAGCGATGAGGCTACGGAGGTTATGCACAGATGCCAAGGGATATTAAAGAACTCAGGCTGGAGAGAAAGCAAGTGTGGGATTACAAGGCAATCATGGCTTTCCATGGAAATGCTGTTTGGTCTCCATCCCATTGTCTCTGGAACCCAGAAACTGTGCTGGTACATGAGGAACATTTATATATCCATGAGGTTTTCTTCAGATTTAGCCCAAATGGGATTTCCCTTCTCAAAGGACCCCAGCAGCATTGGCTCCAACCATTTCTTCCTCTTGCAAGTCTCTGTTTTTGGAAACCCAAATGCAGAACAGCCAGGCACCCACTTTCCCAGCGTTTCCCGAGCCCCCAGCCTCTCTTCCCAGGGGAGATGGATGCTTTGCCCCTGTGTCACCCTCACCTCCAGCCCGGCCCCTGGAACCAGGCACCGAACACCTTTCCCCGTCAGCCACAGCAGAGCCCTCCCGAGAGCAGCTCTGTGCGCACAGGGTAGGCTGACATTAGGATCCTTCTCTGAGTGTTTGAGCAGATTGCCACGTGCCCCAGCTGGCATCTCATCCAGCAGCAGCATGAGCGTGTCTCCAGCATATTTCCCATGCCAGCCACCCGGCAGCACTTCCCATGGGATAACGTAAACGGGCCTGGGGAGGGATGGGAGCACCAGAAGCAACCCCGATCAGAGGGAGGCAGGACACGTCCTGTCTCACCCACATGGCTGCCGTGATGGAAAACAGTTTTTCTTGGGTTAAATGAAGGAAGGGGGAAATCTCCCCTGCCCACAGACAGGAGGTGATGCTGTCCCCTCTTGAGAGCCAGGAATCCCTGCACGTGATGCGGCTGGATACCCGGAGCACACCTCCCTCCTCGGGGTGCTTTGGGCACGGCAGGGAGCAGAGTGGCCCCCAGCCCATCCCACCCTGCCCGGGGATGGTGGGACAAGCCATGGGGCAGGAGGGGTTGAGATGTCCCTTTGCCAAGGAGCAGCGCTGTCGGCATTGCTTGCGCCCATGGAGGACAGCACGGCTGTGGCCCGCCAGCAAGCCAAGGCTTTGGGCTTCCCGGCATCACACCAGTCCCCAGCAAGACCAGCTCCCCAACACCGTGGGGAACCACATTACCTTGTGTTTCCAGATTTTCGCAGAGCTCCGATTTGGCCTCTCCATTGGGGCGGAAACCTCCCTTCTGCGAGAACTTGTTGGACATGGTGGCCGCTGTCACCACCGCCTTGAGGCTCCGCTTGCGCTTGGGGACGTTCTGCTCCGGGTGGAAGAGGATGATGTACACCTTGGGCATGTAGAGCATGCCCAGGGACACCGAGGCACTCAGACTCACCGAGATGGTGAGCGTCGTGGTCTGGATGTACATCTGCAAGAGACAAGGGCATGAGCTGAGACCCACCACGGCTCTGAAGGATCCAGAAAGGGTCAGCTGGGAAAGGAGGAGAGAAAACAGGGGAAGGTGGAAGCATTGGGGTTAAATAAATGAAGGGGTGGGGAGCCAGAGCTGGAAATGTTGGCAGTATTGGATCTTAAACATCAGACTCGACTTGTTGCATGGGCCAAGGTGCACCTGGAGAAGCCTCCGACTCACTTTTGCTGTTTCCCCACCTGCAAACACGTGGAGGCTGTGCTGGTGCCCTGACCTGCGTTTCGGGGCCCTGGCACAGCCTCCCTGTGCGCCCAGCCCTCCCAGCACCCATGCATGCTCCGGCAGCAACCTGCCAGCACCCGGACTCAAACATCGCCAGAGATGGAGCCCCCCGCCCTCTTCACCCTCCCTCTCTCCTCCCCGGCACCCACAGCGCACTCCGTCGGCCGCAGGGCAGGAGCTCTGATGCCACGGTGATGGGCACAGCAAGGACACCCACACCCGGGGCACCCCCCATTTCCCCGTCTCCCTTCAACAGGTAATTCCCATTCCCCAGCTGGCTCCCTGGGCCGTTGTCATGTAAGTCACATATTACACGCCGACGTTGCCTTTCTGCAGTCAAAACTAATTTCACGCTCACTGTCCAGGACTAACAGTGACAGATGTTTTGCAAAATGAAAGCCCATTAATCTGACTGTAGAATAATCCATTTTTCTATGGAAAGCGTTTGGCAGGCTCCTCGCAAGCCGGGGGCATCTGAAGCAGGTGGCGACGGGAGGTGAAGAGACCCCTCTCCCTCCGCCCATCCCCACCTCTCGTCCCTGAGCAACACGGGAGGCTGGGAGGGCAAGCCCCTCCGCGAGCACCCCTGCTCCGTCAGCATCCCTGCTCCCAGCACAGGGCTTGTTCTCGCCAGCATCATCTCCTCTATCACGTAGGTCCCTTGTTGGCCTCTCCAGGCTGAGCAGAGAGAGTTCTCTGGGTCTTCAGGTGCCTTTGCACACACCTTTTCTTCTTTTCCAGCTGTGCTCAGACACCGGGGCTGATTTGCAAGTTGTTAACAAGGTTTCAGGAGGCTTAAGGCAGTTTCTGACTTTACCTCATGGCTCAGTCACAGCCTGGTGTCCGGGGTTTCTTCTGCAGTCATTTCCCGCGTGGGATTTAGTGCCAGGCAAGGTGGCAGGACCTGGAGGAGCCAGGAGCAGTCTGAGGGCTGCAACGGCTCCCCACCTCCTTGGGGGCTCACTTTCTGGTGTCAATAGAGCAAAAAGTTGACCAAGGACAGAAGCTGAGCACAGCGGCTCCACACGGCTCCCTGGGGAGAAGGTGCACGAAGGTAACCCCAAGCCATGAGCGAGAGCCAGCGGGAGGCAACAGCTCCCGGCCGGGGCTGCCATCCCCCCCCAGGACCCGCGGTCCCAGGTGTGACCACACAAAGAAACATTTCACTCTCTTCTCCTGCTTCAGAAACAAACACGCATGCCCAAAAAAGCACCAACGCTTGCTCTGAGTCAACGGAAAAGTTTTGTTTGTCCCCAGAATAAAACCTATTGCTGTCACATGCGCTGATTTGTTTGTTCCACCTTCTCTCTATATATGCACGCAGTCAATCTAGGCAGTTTTTGGAAATAAAAATGTCATTTCATCAAGGAAAGTCAAAACATATCTTCGTGCCAGAATATCTGCTCTTTTTTTATTTTTCTTCCCTTTCCACACTGCCCCCGCTGAAACTCTCCAGACTTTGCCATGAGCGTCCTGGACTTGCCAGGAAAGAGGGCAGCACTGGAAAACCAACTCCAGGCACCCCAAGCCCCGTCCCAGGGACTGGCACAACCCTGCTGGGCACCAGCATGACACCCCGTGGGACACGGCTGGGGCTTCGCAGCCCTCCACCTCCCCGGCTCCGCCGCCCGCCCGCACTCCTGGTCCTCCACAGTTGCCTCTCGGAGGAGCCTCACTTTTCAACCCAGCGATTTCCATATTTCCTGCCTCTGCAGCGACTCCCACCCGCGCCTCGGGACTCGGGGGCGTTTTGGCAAAGATGGAGAGAGCAACTTGAGCTGGAGCTCAGACAAGACGTCTCCGGGCACTCTCCCTCCTCCGCGCCTGGGTCGGGGCTCCAGCCCCCAGTGCCGCCGGGGACTCCCCTCTGCCGAGAGCCCGGGCAGCACCAGCTTCAGGCTCCCCCCGTCTCTTCATCCTCCTCAAACCCCTGCAGCACTTTTGGGGTCTCAGGGGGCCGCCTCCACCCTAATGATCCATTTGCCAGAAACAGCCCCGTTTTCTGCACTAACCTCAACAGCTTCACGTCATGCCACAGCAAGCCCCTTTTTCAGCTCAGAGAGAAATATTTTTAGCCTGGAGTCTAAACACAGCCATGAAGCACAGCACAGTTAACCTTTTGCCACATCAAAAAATGACCATTTCTCACGATTTTGGTTCTTACTCTCTTAATTGGTTTCCAACCCAGGACCCCACTTTGCCCCTCCGTTAACAACACTTGAGCTTCCTCCAGAGCCCTTTGAGGTGTGCGCTGCGGGTTATAAAAGAAGTTAGAGCTCCGGGTTCAACAGCATCCGCTGCTTCGTGGATGGGATCAAAGACCACAGCCTGTCTCTGACTCAGGATGATGACGCTGTGTCGAGGCATCGCAGCAACCCTAAATGACCCAGCACAAGTCCCCAAGCCCAGCGCTGGGCTCAGCCTTCACCCCAGGGCTGGATGAGCCCATCCTGCCCCAGGGGCAGAAGCCCTGGCTCAGGGCACAGCTCATGTTTGTCCTAAAGCAAATCTCTGCCATTAATTAGCACCCCCCTCCTCTAAATCCAGGCCTCACCCAGCTACGAGAGGTTTTGCACTGCCACGGGTGCCAGGGAAGGGAAAAGCTGCTCAAACTACTGGGCAGTCCTTCTCATTTCTTCTTCTCTCCTTCTTTTCCCTCGCTGAAAGCAAATGTGATAAACAGAGAACCAGACAATGACACCGCTGTTCAGCTGCCGCCTTATCAGCGCAGGAAATTGTCTCTTTCTTTAGATCCTCTGTTATTGCTATTTCTGTAATCCGCTGGGATCGGCAGGGATAAGAGGTTCTTTTAAGAAAAGGCTTGGGGGACTTGTTATAATAATATGCCACCTCCATGCAAAGTTGTAGGCACGAGGTAAAGGAAAATAAAATAAAAATGGAGATTTTTATCCAGCCTCTCTGGACCATGAAGCAGCCTTGCCCGCAGGCTCAGATGGGGTCGGGCAGAGGTGCCAGGGGGTGTTTGGAGGTGTGGGTCTGCCCCGTGACATCCTCAGGACTCGAGCAAAACTCCAGCCGCGCTCTATGGGGAGAACAAGGGCCTGGCCGATGCTGCTGGCTTTTCTTTTCCCAGTGTGCTGACCCTCCACGGAGCCCAGTGGGGTTTGGTCCCAGCGAGGGGATCCACAAAGGCCTGGGGATGCCCCTGCCGAGCATCCTGGGCAGCTCCAGCACCACCGCGGGGTGATGCCAATACCAACACCCCCTGTTTTCACCCCGAGGACATGCTCAGAGCCAGAGCCTCTGTGCAGGCTGCACAACACCACCTTTTTGACCTTTTTCTCCCCAAGACCTCAACCAGCAGCTAAAGCATCGAGGCAGCACTGAGGACCAGATTCCTCCGGCTGCCCCTTTGAGCGCATCCATTGTCCTTCAGCCACAGCCTGGATGGGCTCAGAGCTCCCATCCCACGGCGGCACGGCCGAGGGCCGAGCTGAAACACCACAAACCCCTCCCGGGATTGCTCAGCGGATGCCACGGCAGCGGCAGGCTTTGAGAAAGAGAGCTGCGTCCAAGGGGAGTTGGGAACATCACTTTTTCCGCCTCTAATCAGCTTGTTAGCAGCCTAATAACAGAGAAGCCCTGCACATTACAAACCCCCGAAGTGAGGCACAGCCTATTGTCGAATTGCTGCTTGACAGCCAGCTTTCGGCAGCCCTAAATTATCCCATGACAAGCTGCAGTGAAGAGGTGAGCAACCTTGCGCATAATCTACAATCATTATCATTTCCATCTTTATTACCCACAGTATGCTGAGCACATTAAGGAGGCTTTAAGGGAGCTTTTGTTTTGCAATAATTTCTTAAAAAACCTGCTTTCTTGTTAGTATCTCCCCTGCCATCTCATCAAAATGGAAATGCTGCAAAAGGCTCCATTTATTTCCTTTAATTCTCCTTCACACTTCCAGCCAGCCCGGGCTGGCTTGGGAAAGACTTTTGGGCTGAAGCAAGGTGAAAGGTGCCTGCACGGACCCGGCCTCCTCAAGCTCTGGGGTTTGATGCTCTGAGCAGAGCCAGGTCTCCAGGACACATCCGAAACTCCGGTGTCCACAGCAAAAGAGCTCTCAGCAAACCACCCGTGGCTTTTTTGCAACCGGTGTTTCCAAAAGCCGTGCCTTCCAGCAGCTCAGCAGCACGGGGGGAGACACACTCGGGGGACATTATCCCAGTCGTGATGGGTCCAGAGAGGGAATCCAGGCAGCGGGTCACCCCGGGGATTTCCAGGGAATAGCAGCACCGAGGCTTATTTGTCACAGGCAGCTCCGGGCTGGCAGGCGTGAGCTGTTCGCATTTAACGTAAACGCGATTCTTGTTTTGGCTGGCAGGCAAAGGGGATTTGGGTCTCATTCATGAGATATTTTTTCTTCTTTGTTCTTGCTCCCTCTCACTTGAGCACGGAGCTTCAGTCAGGCTCCCACGGGTACTGGCACCGGGACCACCCTCCACGCCAAGCCTGGGGGGCCGCGGAGGAGGAGGAAGACAGACAAACAGGTTGTTTTACAGCCCAAATCCACCTCTGGGATTATCTGGCCTGGCCTCGTCTACGCTGTGTGCAAAGTCGCATCCGGAGTTGCAGGGGGATGCTCGCACCCCAAGCCCCTCCGCTCCTCCCTGTGCAGCTCTGTGCCACCCTGCCCGCCACAGCCGAGCCATTTGTCATCAGCCCCGTGTTGCCAAACACACAGCTGTTAATTAAAATCACAGTGAAACAGTAAACGAGTGAGAAGCCGCAAGCTGCCGCCCACCCCGGCAAGAGAGGGGACACACCGAGGGGTTGCCCTGCTCCCTCTCCTTTGCCCTTGCCCTCGGCTGCTTCCAGCTCTCGGGGATTTCGGATGGCAGGTCCCTCTCTCCAGCCTCTGTCACTGACTCAGCACCAGGAAAAGGAGCCGGCTGGGCAGCACTCGGTCCCTTTTCCATGCAGAAATGGTGCTAATGGCACCAGGGACCTGGATCTGCCCTGGGGACTTGTCCTCCCCCAGCCCACGGGGCAGAAGCCTGTGCTGCCCACGGCTACCCTGTCTGGAGAGGGGCAGCGGGGCCAACGGGCACAGCAAACCAGAGGGAGTGGAGGAAATGAAACAGGAAAGCCAGGAAGGAAGGAGTGAGGAAACCCACAAAAAATGGGAAAAGGAAAACGGGGTTGGAGGCAATGGTTTCTGCTCCCCAGTGGGGCAAGAGGTTTGCAAACCAGCAATTCCCAACACCATTCCCAAGGCAGCGGGACCACAGAGAAGCTCCCTTCCTTGCTTAGGACACATCAGCCTCTCTCAGCCCCCTTCCTTGCAGCCCACAGGGCCACCAGCCAGACCCCTCCCCTCCTCCCTTACCTTTTCCGCTGACTGCGACGTCCCAAAAAATATAGGGATGAAGGCTAACCACACAATGCAAGTAGTGTACATGGTGAACCCGATGGGTTTGGCTTCGTTAAAGGTCTCTGGGACCCCGCGGGTCTTAATAGCATACACAGTGCAGGTGACCATGAGAAGCATGCTGTACCCAAGCAAACAGATGAGGGAGAGGTCTGAAATGTCACATTTGAGGATGCCCCGGGCAAAGTGGGGGTTTGTAGTCCGCTGGTCCTCGTAGTCAATGACAGAGTGGGACGGGTCCACGATGAACCAGATGCAGACGCCTACGAGCTGCAGCGAGATGAGGCTGAAGGTGATGACCAGCTGGGAAGCGGGGCTGATGAACCGGGGGGCACTCACTGACTTCTTGCCCTGCTCAAAGATGCGGTAGATGCGGTTGGTCTTAGTGAGCAGGGCAGCGTAGCTGATGCTCATGCCGAGCCCGAGGAAGATGCGTCGCAAGGAGCACGTGCTCAGGTCGGGCTCGGCGATCATGAGGAAGGTGGTGGCGTAGCAGAGGAAGATGCCCGTCAGCAGGACATAGCTCAGCTCCCGCCCCGACGCCTTGACGATGGGCGTATCGTTGTAGCGCACAAAGGTGACCACCACGAAGAGGGTGGCGATGATGCCCACGATGGCGATGAAGACAGGCACCACGGCCCAGGGCGAGCTCCATTCCAGCTTGATGATGGGGATGGGGGTGCAGCTGGTGTGGTTCTCGTTGGGCCGCTCGTTGAAGTGGCACCGCTTGCAGTGGAACTCGTCCAGCTGGTACTGGTAGCCGTCGCAGCGCTCGCAGTGCCAGCAGCAGGGAATGCCCTTCACCAGCTTCTTCCTCTCACCCGGCTTGCAGGGCAGGCTGCAGATGGAGCTGGGGAGCTGGCTCCCACCCCCCGGCCACAGCATGCTCTCCACCTGCGGGGCGAGATGGCACCAGCCCCACTGACACTGGAGCTGGGCATCTGGGGCATGGGGGGTGCCCCCCCCCTCTGCTCGCAGCGGTGTTGCCTGGATCCAGCCCCTCGCCCCATCAGTACACCCCACGAAGGACCCCAGCCCTACCCAGCATGGGGACAGGGAGGCGGTGAAGATCTCCATCGGCCTTTTGGGAAGATTCACAACCAGAAACCCAAAACGAAGTCCCTCCTTCCCTGGGAAAACTCCCTCTGCTCTGTTCTGGCTTCTCCTTCTCTTATCAGAGCTGCAAAGTTGGATGCCCCGAGCCCGTGGGATATGGTCACGCGCGCTGATGGAGGGTCACCATGGCTGAACCACAAGTGTGTACTTGGGGGACACCCTCCCCTCTGACTCCCCCCAAGTTTGGCTGCCTACCTTTGCACCCATGGGCTCCCTAATAGCTTTGCACCCATGGGCTCCCTAACTTTGCACCCATGGGCTCCCTAACTTTGCACCCATGGGCTCCCCTGGCTCCCAGCCGGGTTTACTACACCCTACATGGCCTCGATGAGTGCAGGAGAAATCTGCAGGACCTTCCCCTTGGCATGGCCACGCCACCAGCACCAACCAGCCCTCAGCCTTACCTTTAGGTGGAGGTGGTCGGTCCATTGCCCGATGACTTTGTACTCAGGAGTGGAGTTCCTGATCTGGTACTGATAGATGTCGTAACGCCCCGGCGCGTCTCCATTCTCATTGAACGTCACGGGAGTCCCAGCGATGCCTGGAAGAGAGGGGGGGCTCAGCACCCACAGCACGGGGTGCCCTGGGTGGTGGTGTCAAAGGAGGCACTGGTTTGACGCTCCCCCCTTGGCGTGGGGTTTCTCACTGCCAGGAATGCCCCAAGCTGCCAGGATGATGCCAGCGCGGGCACAGGGTGGAGGAAGCAACTGGGGAAAAGGATATCAGCCCCAAACCCAAACTGGTGCAGGGACCTTATGGTACCGATCCACCGACCCCCCCAGGAGCGACGCCAGGCACCGAGCGCTGTTACACCAGCTGGTTTACTACTTCTTTTAAGAAAGGGGGAAAAAGCAGCTTTAAAGCTAAATCAAGTGAACTGTGCTGATAAACGCTAACGAAAGAAAGGAAGAGAAAAATCAAGCAAGAAGGAAAAATAAATAAAAGAGACTGCAGAGCAGATCACAGAGTGGAGATAAATAGAAGTAATAAGGAGGACAAGACAGAAAATGTTTATTAAGGAGATAGAGCAGAGGAAAAGATGCATTTCCAGAGGAGATCTGAAGACAGACAAGGACACAGCGGCGTGATTCAGTGGGACCTCTGCCAGCCGTGAGCCGGAGGCGGCAGGGGGGAGCGGGCGAGGGGGGAGGCCAGGCAGGACGACAGGGTGAGGGCAGGATCGCTGCTGGCTTGCTCTCCAAAGGCTCCCAGGAGATGTGGAAGCTCAGACCTCCTCGTCTGCTGATCTGCTGCAAAACCACCCCATCTTTGCTCCCAGCATTTGCAGTGACCCATAACAGGGGGACACCCTGAGACACCCAGCCCCACGGAGCCGTTCCTCCCCACCGCCCCAGGGATGGACAGACCTGAGAAGTTGACGTTGCGGATGTACTTGAGCAGCTCCACACCATCCACCGGGTCCATCCTGGGGCACAGCCCCACCTTGCCGGGGCAGAGGTTCTTGTGCATGTTGTGCAGAGCATGTCCCATGGCGTAGACGGCGTCGATGACAAACTGAACCTTTCCCTCCTGCTCATACGAGGAGTCCTGGCCGATGCGCTCTCGGTCTGCGGATACATGTAAAGCAGGGCTGCCACCTCCCTGCCGTCCCAGTCATTCCCCGCAGGGACATTTCTGCTGCAGCCAAACCCTCACAAACAAGCCCGCTCTGGACTGAAGCAGCTGGAAACTCCAACCCCATTCCTAAAACTACAAACCCATCAGCCAGCCGGGGCAACTCTATCCCAACAGGAGGCTTATGCTATCGAGGCGTGTCCCAGGAAGGAGCAGCAGGGCAGAAACGCATCTCAAACAACCCCAAACTCCCCCCAAAACACCCCCCACCTTGCAGATGTATTTCCCGGTGCCAGCCCAAGGCATCGGCTGTGTCTGCACTGGCAGGGCTCAGGGCTCGAGCCTCTCCCCCAGCCAAAAGTCCTCCCGTCACCTGTGTGTCCCTTGTCTGGCAGGACAGCCGTGGGGACGCTGTGGCTCTCACCCCAGCCCCTCTGAGCACACGCCAGGAAGGTTTAGGGTACACGAGCTGGCCTCCGCGGGCAGCAGGAGGGTGACGTGCAGCCAAGAAACACATTCACTGGGGACATTCCCAACCAACCTCCCTGGAAAGTAGTTCTGAATACGTGGGTGCTGGCACCCAGCTGTGCTTCCAAGAGCCCTTGGGATGTCACGTCCAGTGCCATGGGGCACCCCCGTGCTCCCAGGTCCCCAAGCGGGATGCGGGCTGGCCTGTGATTGACATCCCATCTTCACCCCCGTGGTCTGACCTTCGTCTGGCCAGGAGCTCCCACTGGCTCCGTGTCTATCAGCGGTGTCAAGGGACCGCCTGGGCAGTATCCATCACTGGCTGCGTGTCCTCCATCACTGGCTCTGTGTCCTCTGTCTCCTGTCACCCTGCTCCCCTCGTCACCCCCTGCCACCCTCCCACCCCGCTGACCCCACAGCCCTTCACAGCCATCCCGGCTTGCAGGATCCTGCAAGGATCTGGTAATTACCAGCGACAGCTGCCTGCCTCTCCTGTCATAACCGCCCTTAATGGGACTAGAAACATGTTAATCATTTAGCAAAAGACACCGATTAATGTAGCATGCTGTTAATTACAGCTAAGAAAGCGTCTCCCATGGGGCGACTCCGCATCAGGGAGCCACGGCCTCTGCACCTCCATCACCGCCTCTGCGGCACGGCCGGGCACCCCGCCAGGCCACAGCTCCTTCGGCAACAGCCAAAGGGAAGGAGGGTTTCTCAGGGAGCCAAAGGCACGGCCGTCGTCCTCCAGAGAGGCAGAAGCAACCTAGAAAGCCATCCAAGGGTTCCCAAAATTAATTCTTGCTCCACCGTGCACGGATGCTCTCTGATGCAAGGCGGGGTTTTACGGTGACCGCAGGGGACCAGGACACAGAGCCCATGCAAATGGGGACAAAAAAGGCACAGACAAGCTGGGGTCGCTGATCCCCTCCCTCCCCGCTGCGGGGAGGTGGGACGAAGCCAGCGCTGGATGCAGAGCAGGTCTCTGCTGAGCGGTGACGTCCCTGGGCCGGGACGGAGAGCGAAACGTGCCACTGACAAGACACTAAAGCATATTGATAGCGAACTGACCAGCAAGAAAAGATGATATCAAGGAGGGGAATTTATAGCCCATCCTTCAAAGTTATAAAAACGCTTTTGGACTACGTGGAGATTACTCATGCGAAAACCGTCAAGTTATCCTTTCTTCCACGTTATTGACAAGGGCTATTAATCTTCTCCCTCAACTTTGGGCCTTTCCCTGCATTCATCTCTCAAGGCGCAGACAAGCCACTCTATCTTGTCAAGATAATTACCCATTAAAAAAAAAAGGGTGTAATAGACTGTCCAGGGGAGCTGAGTCCGTGGGGATGTCCCAGCCCCGCTGCCACCCCCAGAACCGTCCTGTCACCCCGCAGAGGATGCTGAGCCCAGGGGACACACGGGACCCAGGACTTTTCCCTTCCCGGCTCCTCGGCTTCAGGCACCAATGCCAGGCACCAGTATAGGTTAGGGGGTGGACTTGCTGGAAAGCAGTTCTGAAGAAAAGGATCTGGGGGTCTTGGTAGAGAGTAAATTATCCATGAGCAAGCAATGTGCCCTTGTCGCCAAGAAGGCCAACGGAATTCTGGGCTGCACAGGGAAGAGTGTGGCCAGCAGGTCAAGGGAGGTAATTCTCCCCCCTCTACTCTGCACTGGTGAGGCCACAACTGGAATACTGTGTCCAGTTCTGGGCTCCCCAGTTCAAGAGAGACAGGGAACTACTGGAGAGAGTCCAGCGTAGGGCAACAAAGATGACTGAGGGACTGGAGCATCTCCCTTAGGAGGAAAGGCTGAGAGAGCTGGGACTCTTTAGCCTGGAGAAGAGAAGGCTGAGGGGAGACCTTATGAATGGTTACAATTATCTCAAGGGTGGGTTTAAGGAGGATGGATCCGGGCTCTTTTCAGTGGTTCCCAGTAACAGGACGAGGGGTAACGGGCACAAGCTGGAACAGAGGAAGTTCCGATGGAATATGAGGAAAAACTTCTTTACGGTGAGGGTGCCAGAGCACTGGGACAGGCTGCCCAGGGAGGGTGTGGAGTCCCCTTCTCCGGAGACTTTCAAGCCCCGTCTGGATGCAGTCCTGAGGGATGTGCTCCGGGCAATCCTGCTTTAGCAGGGGAGCTGGACTAGATGATCTCTAGAGGTCCCTGCCAACTCTGACATTCCGTGATTCCTAGCAGGCACCTCAAATCCCACACAGGTCCCAGCAAGTAAAATACAACCCGCTATGATAACACAGCCTGCGGAGGCTGGATTTTCCTCCCAAACATCCCTCTGGCTTGCAGCAAGCGGTGAGAGAAGCACCTTGCCCCAGGCCCCAGCTGCTTTTTCCAGATGGGAATTCAGCTGGTGCACAGAGGGTCAACGCGGCACAGAAAACGAGGCTCCTTCCCGACATGGAGACAATAAATCTCCGCCAAACTTGCAGTAGATTAAGGCCGCAAAAGGGATGTGACCCCGCTGATTATAATAGCAGGGTCGTGCATCGTTCTACAGGGCTGAAAATTAATTTTCAAGTGCATGATGAGCCTCTACGGGCACCCCTCGGAGGACGGACGCTGCTATCTTCTCAAACGGTGGATGAGACAGGATTAGCATCAATTCCCATCACATCGCCGGCGCTGGCTTTTGGCAGAATTTAATCAAAATCGCTCACAGTGCTGCTCCAGAGAGCTGGGGGACGATGTCACCTCTGAATCTCCAAATCTCATGGGTGCTGGGTGCTCATTGCCGCATTTTTGGGCTGAGTGAGCCCATCTTGGGAGCAGGGACTGTCCCCCCACGAGGGATGCTCGCTCCAAACATCTCTCTGCAACGAGGGCTCGATGCAGTGAGGCTGGCAGCGCCCGTTTGGGGAGGCGGTGGGTCTGAAGGAAAGCCGAGCAGAGGCACTGCCGGGACGCCCCTGCCCGCTCAGACCCAGCCTCCACCAACAGGAGCCTTTTATCATCTTAACTACCCAGCGAGCAGTGCAAATCCTCCCCCGTTGGCCTGGCTGGGGCACGCTGTGCTGGAAAACAGTCAGTGACACAAAAAAACCAACCCCATACCGAGAAGAGACCAGAGAGAAGCAAAACAAAAAGGGAAAAGAATATGAAAACTCACAAATAGAGAAGGAAAATCAAATAAAAGCTCCTCTCCCCTCCGCCCACGTTGCTGCTCTGCGTCTATCCGCAGAGGTGAGCGCGCAGAGAAATCCCTAGCCCTGCTTCAAAGCAGGGTTACCATCCAGCCCTGCTAAACGAAGGCCATTAATTAGCTCTTCTGGAAAACGAGTAGCCCGTAGGGCACCCTGCGGTCCCCGTGCAGGTCACGGTAGGGGACGCAGCCCGGAGCTGTGCCCCGTCCTCCTGCCCTTGTCACCCCATCGCCCCGGCAAACCCGGCGCTGCCATCGGCTCCTCCGTCTCCACGCGCAGCACCCCAGCACCTCCCCGTCTGCATCCGCACGTGCGTGAATTCTTAAGGAAGCAGCGGCTGGCAGGATCCTTTCCAGCAGGAGCAGGGGCTGGCTGTCCCCCAGGAACCTGCCCAACCCCAGGGCGGTCGGGGACGCAGCCCGGCGGAGGGAGCTCGGAGGTGGGGAAGGATGCTGAGGGGATGCTACTGCAAAAGCAGCCGGGAGACAGGTCCTGGCCTGATCCTGGTCCCAGCAGGACAAACTGGGGATGGAGCGCACAGATCCTGATGGGCGCTAGGGCTGGTTTCGGGGATAACGTGGGCAGCTGCCAGAGAGAATCACCCCAAAACCTGGTGCCCACCCCAGCCCTCGCCCATCACCTTCCTCCCAGCTCTCCCATACAGGAATGAGGGCCATGAGCTGTCCTGTTCGGTGGCGGGACCCTTCATTTTTGGTTTTTGGGATGCAAAAGCCAGCATTTCTCGGCGCATTTTGGGCTGTACCCAAACCTGAAGCTCATGGGGAAAGTCAGTACAATTCCCTCTATAAACCAGCCCCAAACAGGACATTTGCATAAGCCGTGCAAAGCACAGGAGCTCATGGATCTGCACAGGCAGGTTATTTGCTTCATCGTGCGTTATTTCCCCTCTCCGTTTATCTGCCAAGCAAACATTCAGTAGATAATTTATTTGCTGACAAATTCAGATAATTTAAAGACAGTTCCTAGGACATTTGCCACGTCGTGGTTTCAGCTGCCTTCACTAATACCTTGGCCCTGAAATATTGCTTGCTTAAATGCTACATTACTATGAAGATGAAGAGATCAGTGGTCTGCAGGACCTGCTCATGCATTTCCTGGTGCCGGGGATTTCTTGATGCAACCAGGAACGATGAGGAGCTCTCAGCCACCCAAGACCATGGCCACGCGCAAGTTTTCTTGCTGCTTACCAAGCTCACACCTATGCATTAGCCACAAGACTACCGGGGGAAGCTGGAAAGCCCTTATGGGGACAGAGAGGTGTCCCCAAATCCTTAGCTGAACATTTGGGGAATGCCTGCAAGGGAGAGGATCCTTCTCATCCTCAGCGGTGAAATGGGGACCAAAAAAACCCCTTAGTGATCAAACTTTCCAGGCACGGCCAGGTCCATCCGCCTGCTGGCACACCAGGGCTTCCACAGACATCCCTCCCAAGGGGACGGGGGGGAACGCGCAAATGTCCCCAAGTCCTGCCACCTCGCAGCCTGCGAGCTGCCGCGGCGTTAT
Organism: Dromas ardeola; assembly: GCA_013398915.1. Taxonomy (NCBI): domain Eukaryota; kingdom Metazoa; phylum Chordata; class Aves; order Charadriiformes; family Dromadidae; genus Dromas; species Dromas ardeola. The sequence continues at coordinate 193,473 of VYZM01018750.1, read as the reverse complement.
CTGTCTTCAGGCAGTGCCAGGCAGGCAGTAAATCTTTCCCATCTCTCAGTAAACATGTCACCTCCTTGAGCCTCCAACCATCACCTCGGCAGCAGCGCTGTCAGCAAGACAGATCCCCTGGTCGCCTTGTTTACTGTGCTAATCCCTATGAGTCTCTTTTAGCTGGAAATGGCTAAAAACGCACAGTTAAGGGGTGAAGAGGGAGCCTGGGCTCAGGCTCTGCTGGGATGAGGTTCCCTGCCTGGAGTGGCACAGGGGCACGTCGGCAAAGCAGTTTTGCAAGAAAACAGGGGCAAACACCGCTCCAGCACCACCCCGGGGTGACCGTCGCCTCTCCGGGCACCCCCACACCCCCCCGTGGGGCAGCACCCTCCCTGCAGGCACGGGTACGAGCCGGATCCTGACCCTACACTATCGACTGGGGTCATTTCTCTGCAACCACCCCACTTTTAGCCTGAGAGAGGAGCTGCTTGCAAGGGAGCAGGGACGCACCAGTGGCTTCATGCCTTCCACGAGACAACGGTGCTTCTGCCAAGCACACGATGAGAAAGAGGGTCACTTTGATGATGATCAGAGGGCTGGAGCCCCTCTGCTGTGAGGACAGGCTGAGAGAGTTGTTCAGCCTGGAGAAGAGAAGGTTCCGGGGAGACCTTATAGCAGCCTTCCAGTCCCTAAATGGGCTCCAGGAAAGATGGGGAGGGACTCTGGATCAGGGAGTGTAATGATAGGACGAGGGCTAACAGTTTCAAACGGAAGGAGGGGAGATTTAGATTGGATATTAGGAAGAAATTCTTTACTGTGAGGGTGGTGAGGCAGCGAAACTGGTTGCCCAGGGAGGTTGTGGCTGCCCCATCCCTGGAGGAGTTCAAGGCCAGGCTGGATAAGGCTTTGAGAAGCCTGGTCTAGTGGGAGGTGTCCCTGCCCAGGGCAGGGGGTGGAACGACATGATCTTAAAGATCTTAAAGGTCCCTTCCAACTCAAACCATTCTGTGATTCTATAACTTTGTGGGTGCCAGGGCACTGGCACAGGCTGCCCAGAGAGGTGGTGGAGTCTCCGTCTCTGGAGACATCCCAAACCCGCCTGGACGCGTTCCTGTGCCACCTGCTCTGGGTGACCCTGCTCTGGCAGGGGGTGGGACTGGGTGATTTCCAGAGGTCCCTTCCAACCCCAGCCATTCTGTGATTTTATGAAGAAGCAGTTGTGCAAATGCTGTGAAACAATGCAGAATTCAGTCCCAAATCCCCCAGTTCTGGGTGGCTTTGTACCCGCAGAAGACGAGGCCGAGGGAAGGGAGATGTGCAAGAAGAGCGGGTGAGAGGGAGCAGCCCTGGGAGCTTTGCATGGGGACGGTGCCTTCACACGCACACAAACCAAGCAGGCTCCACACGCTTCCTTGAGCACACACAGCACATCAGGATGCGCAAAAGCATTTTTGTGCAACATTCCGGTCCGCTTTTAATCCAGTCACTGCCATCACGAGCCCAGCAGACACCTGAGCGCCCGCGCAGGCGAGCAGCTCTGCATCACCCACCTTCCCCACGCTGCAGAAGCCCCCGGCGTTTCTCCAGCCTTCCCCAAATTCCCACCTGGCTTTGATGCTTAGTCCAAAAAAACCCACACTCGCAACTGAGACTGCCACGCACGGAGCATTAATTGCCACATAACTGCCTTGGAGTTGGGCTGGCAGCTCCGGAGCAATAAGGACATGGCTGAGCTGAAAGGCCATAAGGGGAAAGCAAAACTTTTCTAATGCCTGCCCTGGGCTCTCTGCCATCGCCTTCACGTCCCCCTGCACCCTGTGCGATACAGCAACACCCCGCCCCAAGGCTCCCCTCGCCCACAGCATCCCCACAGCTCTTACTGGTGCACTTCTTGATGCTGCTGCCCTTCTTCAGCGCGTGCCGGCTCAGCTTGCAGTGGAAATTCTCCTCCCAAAACTCAGCGAACCAGATGTTTCGGCGGTTGTTGTCCAGCGTCCTGCTGGAGAAGTAGCGGTCGAAACCTGCCCGGGGAAGAGGGGACAAATCTCTGGGATGGCAGAGAGATGCTTAACATGGCCCAAAACTCCCCAAAAGAGGGGAAGGAGGATCTCATAAGCAATGGAGTCTAGGGACATGTAAAGGTACGGTGGGTTTGTGTCGGAGCTGCCACCCGGGCAAAGCTGCAGGCTAGAAAACCCATTCAGGAAAGACCCACTGCAAAATACAGTCTCTTTCACAGCCAAAACCTCGCGGTTTAGGGGATGCCATCACGGGGGACAGACGACCCAGGGGAGAGGGAACCCACCGAGCGCAGCCCCTTACCTTTGACAGAGACCCGCTTGGGCAGGATGGTGACGGAGCCCTCGGCCACCTCCTCCAGGTGCAAGACGGGGGAGATTTTGGAGCCCCAGCTGTCTGAGCCCATCCAGATGAAGTGGCCCGTCTGGTTTGCCCTCTTGGCCGCCTCCAGCACCCTTCTGCCGAGAGAAGCAAGAGGCGCTGGGACTCATCGGGGCACCGGCTTCGTGTCCGGCCCCATGGAAGCGGGGATGCAGGCACGGGGCAGGGCTCAGTGCTGTCAGCATCTCCTGCTCCAGGCTCTCGGTCAGCACCAGGCACAACCTGGTGCATAAGGATAAAAGAGACCAAACCATGGTGCTCCTGCACCCTCCGTCCTCCCCAGCCTGAGCACACAGGCTGCTTCTCCTACCTCATTTGCATATTTGCTGACTGGTTAATTTGCTGACTGGTTAATTTGCTGACTTAATTACCCAACATTGGGGGGGGGTGGGAATCAGGTTATGCCACTGCAGGCAGGAAAAGCAGCAGCGCTGGAGAACGCGCGTGGGCTCCAATCAGCATCGCAAGGCACGGGAGAGAGCCAGCCAGTGCTGCCAGTGCCCAGGCGAGAGCTAAACTGGGCTCAACTGGGCAGCTGGGCAGCAGCGGGGAGCCGGAGATGCCATCCGTCCTGCCGAGCATCCCTCATCACGGCCAGACACTCAGCCACACACGCTTGCACACTCCACCAGAGTCAGACAGTTCAGAAATAATCTGTCGCAGTGGACGGGAGCTTTCCTGGATCCGACCCTCTGGGCTTGTTTTTCCCAGGGCTCGCTGTCCCCGCAGGGGCTTGTGTGGGTCCCCAGCCCTGTGGGAGCGGGGCCCAGGGCAGCTTCATCTGCCTGTCTCCCCGTGCAGCGAGGAGGCAGGTTTGTGACTCACCCCCCGCCGTCGGGAGCTGATCATTTCAAGTCCAGATGGTGTTTGAAACGCGTAATAAGGAAAAAAACAAACCATACAAATCGAGCAGAGAGCGGAGACAAGACAGGGAGAGGCAGGCGTGCTCTGGGAGCCGCGGGCCAGCAAGCAGCCGGGAAGCCGTGCCGGCTGCTCTGTGCTCATCCCGGGTCGCCCCAAGCTCCTGGGGGGGGTCAGCAAAGCCCACATCCCACTCCGAACACAAGCAGCATCTCCAGCTGCCTGTGGTCCTTGTCCCATTCTGAACACAAGCAGCATATCCAGCTGCGTGAGATCCTTGTCCCTCTCCCAGAACAAGCAGCATCTCCAGCTGCCCGCCATCCTTGTCCCGCTCCGAACACAAGCAGCATCTCCAGCTGCCCATGGTCCTTGTCCCACTCCCAGGACAAGCAGCATCTCCAGCTGCCCGCAATCCTTGTCCCTCTCCCAGCAGGAGCAGCATCTCCAGCTGCCCGTGGTCCTTGTTCCGCTCCAAACACACGCAGTATCTCCAGCTGCTCACAGTCCTTGTGTGGGGCAGGATCTCCCCGGGGCAAAATCGAGGACGTTCCTGCAAGACAGGTGATTTACACCCGATCCGAGCCAGGCAGGAATTCCATCCCCGGACCGTCCATCCCAGCAGCACAGCCCTGCACATTTCGGGAGAGGCAGCACACCATCTTCCCAGCTCCACAGCCGCAGCCGGCACGAGGGTGGGGATCACAGCAGTCTCCGTGCCCGGGGTAAATCCACGCTTACCCCGGCGCGACGTGGGTGCGCGTAAACCACTGTTCATGGGATGTAATCCTATTCGGATGGGTAAATGTTTACAAACTCCAGTTAATGGGGCTTGCCATTTACACAGCGAGGTAAATCCCCCGTTTCTCACCACACGCCCGCGTAAATGTCAGGTTTGCAGACATTTCTATTAAGGAAGGAAAAAAAGAAACTCGGAGCGTTTGCACATCTGATGTAAACTGATTTAAAATCGCAGTTTACCCACATTTACATAATGTTTGCTGATTAATAAATTAGATACTTAGGAAATCAGGGGTTGTTCCATGTGAATCATTCTGCTCCATAAACAACGGGAGCTGCAAGATGTCGCTTCGCCTGCGGAGCGGCTCATCACCTCGAATGTGGCTGCGTCCCCAGCCCCGCCGGGCTGGCATGGCAGCAAGGGGGGGTCCCCAAAAGACCCCCCCACACCCGTTCCTCTTCTGTGCTGGGGGTTAAGGCTGCACAGCAAAGCAGAACCGGCGCCTGGATCCTGCTCAGCGAGGCCCCACGTCAGCTCCGACCCACCCGCGAGCGGCGTGAAGCAGCCGGGTTGTGACAGCGGGGGTTTCCAAAGCTAAGAGAAAGCGGATTTTTCCTCCTTTGAGCTCTGTGTTGCTGTGGTTTGATGGCAGCACGGTGCCAGGCGGCCGCTCTGAAGTCAGCTCTGGTGGGTCCCCGCTGCAGACGTGTCCGTGCCACGCTGCGTGACACATCTACACCACGTTGCAGACACACCTGTAGTCATGGTCGGCTCCCGTTGCAGTGCCCAGCTCCTGCCATTAGCATCCCGCATCCCAGTCCCAGCCAGCAGCACGCGTACAGCACACGTCAGGCTCGGTGTGGGTGCCCTGAAGTGCATTCACCTCCCCCCCCCAGCCTCCCCTCCCAGCCAGGCTGGGCCCTCCGCACCTGATATCGTCTTCATTAGCGAAGATGATGACGGCCCGCGCGTGGGAGGTCTCCAGGAGGCGGCGGATGATCTTGTCGAACTCCCCCGGCTTGGGCTCCCGCGGGATCTTGACGGACTGGGCCACGCACACCCCCCCTGTGGCAGAGAGAGCCCCGGCACTGAGACACCCCCGCGAGTCCCCGTCCCCATGCCCTGGGGACAGCCCCTCTCCCAGGGCTCCTCAGCCCCACAATAGGCAATCAGGGGGCTGCCCAGCTCACCCACGCTCCCGCCCCGGTGCCCTCATCTCCCACAGCACTGTTCCATCCCTACAGCCCACTGCCCCAGAGCCCCCTTGGCCACCATTCAGCCCCCCAGGACACGCACTTGAGTCCTCTCCTTACACCTCCTCTCCCAGGTGGAGAGGCGTACACCTCCTCTCCCTCTCCTTCATCCCTCCTCTCCCCCTCAGCTCAGCCCTGCTGCATCACCTTCCCTCCCATCCCGCAGCTCCTGTAGCTCATCTCTGCCTCCCACCCACTCCGCTGAGTACCTGTCATCTCGAGCCACAACCACATCACACCCCGTCCCCCCGACAGACACACCGTCCCATCCCGGCAGCTCGGAGAGGGTTTTCCAGCCAACTCCGAGCGCCAGCCCATCGCCCCAGCCCAGGACTGGGTTTTCCAAAGGACTCTGCACACACAACGGCCAAATACCATCAAAAACAGCCCGCGGGAAGCGAAGACGATGGGCTGCAGCCCCAGCATGAGCCCATCGTCCCTGAGACAGCAGCCTGGCCCTGCAAAGGGTTTTATTCCCATCCCCGCAGCACCGGCCAAGCTCCCAGCCCAGTTTTCCACGGGGTGATTGCAAAAGCAGCTAATTAAAATTAAAAGAGACAAGTGGAAGCTGGCAATTGGAAGAGTCCCCACACAGGGCTGCTGGGCTCCCAGCCTCCAGCTCCGAAAAGCCAGAGCCCTCCTGCTCCTGCATTTTTGCAGATGCCAATAAAAAGAGAGATGGGAGAGAAAATTAAACATTGCGGGACCTTCTGGATGTAATTGACGGTCTCGATTTGCATAGTAAATGACACGGCTGATACCTCGCCTGCCACTAAGAGATCCCCGCTTAAGCAAAGGTCAGAGTAATTAGCACACGGTGGCAGGGAGAGATTTCCCAGCTTATGGCCCTGGAGAGGAGCAGGGGCAGGATGGGACGGGGACAGGGACCAAGGTGGAGGCCTCTGGGATGGGAGGGTTCACTGCCTCCCGCATGGCTGGAGAAAAATTAGGGTAATTTGGCCCCTTGCAATCTAATGACAGAAAGATGGGGGGATCTGATGGGTGCCGAGCACGCAGCAAGGGAGGTTGCAGGGATGGGGATAACAGCACCACCCAGCAAACACCCGCTGGCGGGGGGCATCACCCCCAGCGCCCCGCAGCCCAGCCACGGAGAGGGGGTTTTATCGTTTTTGGAGGTTTTTTTTCCTGTGGTAAGAAATTGGGCCAATTTGCTCTTTGTTTCCCATATGGGGAGCCAGATGGATGGAGAGGAGGGAGCTGGATAAACAGACTCCCGGACAGACAGATCAGCCAGGCGAGACAGGCGGCAGCAGGCAGCACTGGCAGGACGGGCACGTCCCTGCCTGGGGGACACACGGCCCCGGTCACCGCCGAGCCCCCGGCCAGGCCAGGGTGGCACCGGCTCTGCCGCCAGGGACGAGGGCTCCGGCTAAGGAGCTGGTGCAGCTTGATTACAGTTTCCATGGCAATAAAAGGAGAAAAATCCAACAAAAGCAGCAGTTTGCAAACATGAGAGCCTTCCAAAAGCCCCGGCGCAGGCAGGCGGGTGCGTGCACACACCAGGGACAGCTCAGGGCTGGCACGAGCGCACACCCGCGTGCCACCGGCCACCAACACCGTGAGGCTCCCGCGCTGCGTGTGCCCCGCTCCGGGCTCGTGCGACCATAGGAAGGCACACGCCGTGACACACGTCCCACCATGGCACATGCCCCTGCACACATGGGTACCCATGAGCGTGCGGCACAGGGACACTGAGGTCTCGGGCACGCGGCAACGGCTCCGTCCCAGCACGGCCAGAGCAAACCCAGCTTTGAGACTTTCCTGGGGCAGCAGCAAGGCTTTGCATTGGGGTCCTCCATGAGTGTTTTATCACCCTCTCCCCAACCAGCCGCTTTGAGCATCCCCAGGATCCCATGGCACTTTCAGGGGCAGCAAGTGGCCTTGGGTGAGCTCGTGGCAGGGACCGAGCTCTTGTAGGCACAGGAAGAGGGGGAGGCAAAGGAGATGGGCCCATAAATAAATAAGAAAAGAGACTAAATCGATGGCAGTTCAGAAATGACCAAGTTCCTCGGCAGCCCCGTTAAATCAAACTAACGAGGAATGTAACAAAAAAGGGATACAGGCAATTAGGACGTAATGAGACCCTTATTAACGCAGCGGCTGGAGAGCGTGCAGCACGCAAGCAGGATGCGGCCAGGCCAGCGGGAGGGGAAAGAGGGGATGGAGACCCAAAAAAGTGGCTGGATGCTGGGAGAAAACTGTCTCGAGGATGGACACGGATGTCTGCAACCCCTGTCTGGACCCCACAGTTTACCCCAGCCCATCGGGGCTCTCCAGGCTTAAAAATAACACAAACCCAGCCCAGCTGAAAGCCCTCGGAAGGTCTGGGAGCCTCCCGTTCCCACAGCACCGTCCTCCAGCCCGTGCACGGATGCTGGCACCACTGCTGAACGTTTTTATCTTCCTAATTAATGAAATCTTCTCAATAACGAAAAAAAAAAAAAAAAGAGGTCGGGGGGGTCGGGGGCAGGTGGCTGGGGTGGGCAGAGCTCTGCATTTCGGGGCAGCCCCGCTCACCTCCAGCAGCCCGGGCTCCCAGCGCCTGCATTATTTATGGCCCCCGGGCGCCGCGGCGGGCAGAGGGATTTGCCAAGCGATGCTCCTACTGTCTTTGCACAAAAATCCATTTAGTCAAAACACTCCTTTAAAGCAAGAAATCAAAGCGAGGAGGCGGCGGCGATGGGGAGAAGGCGGCTGCTCTCCCTCCTCCTGCGGGACGGAGCAGTATCACTCCCTGACTTGGGCCAGGGTCTGGCTCTGAGAGAAGGCAGGAGGTGAGGAACGGGGTCCCCTTTCCTCTTTTAGCTTTGGAAAAGGACCAAAGAGGAGCGGGAAGAGCGGAGAAAGCCTCCAGGACCGGGGCAGCACTCCACAGCCAGCTGCCAGAGGCAGCTTGGAGACTGGCACCCAATTTAAGGATGCTCAGATGAGATCCCATGCACGCCATCACTGGTGGATGGCAGCGCAGGACGCAGGGCTCTTGCAGCAACAAACAGCCTTGAAAACCCAACTTGAACCCACTTCCAAACCTCCCACAGGCTGGGGCAGCAACCAGGCACCCGGAGCTGCAGCCCCAGGGTCTGGGAGCACCCGGAGCTGCTTTCGGCTCCTGCCCCGAGCCCCCACAGTGGTGGCAGCCCGGTCCCACCATGGCAGAGCCAGCAGCTTTGCAGGGAGGCTGCTGCAAGAGCCAAGGATGAAATATTCAGCAGCCTGCATCCAGGGAAGTGGAGACGAACAGGGAGGGTGAAATGGTGGAGATGTAATTACAGGAGGTGGCCAAGCATGCCCAGCATGGCTGCTTGCAGCCCTTTCTCTGCCGCCTGCCAGAGCTCGCTGTAACAAACTTACCCCGGTTAATAAGCGACGGCCACCCCGTCTGACCCAGGCAGGTCTTGGCACAGATGCTCATCCTCCAGCAAACAACCCGGGGGAGCCAGGTCAGCGGGGACACGTCTGCACTCACGTCCCACCCCGGCCCCAGGGGCAAAACCACGGGGGTCTGCACCCAGTGCCACCCAACAGCCCCGTGCACCCACCCCTGCCCTGCCAAGCTTGCCTGTCAGCCTACCACCCACACCCCGGGCAGGGCAAACTGGGAGCAAACTGGGAGCAAACCGCTGCCTGCGCCACCCTCAAGCACACGGCCGCATCGCTCCCACCAGCATCAACCCCAGCCCGTCGGGATCTCAGCCTCCCCCGGCACCCCCCCGGCTGCTTGATGGGTGCTTCAGGGACTCTCCTCATTATGGTGGGGTTAACGCGTGTTGTCAAACACAGGTCAGGGTTTAATCTCCACCATTACGGGCTCGGTGGGAGCGCAGCTGCTCTGGGAAGCACGATGCTGAAGTGCCCTCTTGATTGCAGGTAGATAATAAGCTTTTGCCGGCGCTAACGTACACCATCAATCAGGGAGCGCTCTGCCGGGGCTCCCCGCAGCGCCGGCGGCTGTGAAGCACTGGGTGAGCACCGGCCTGGCTCAGCCATGCTGGGAACAGCGACGTGCACGTTCCCCCCTACCACGACGTGCTCCCCCGAGCAACCCGAGGAGGGGATGGGGCTCCCCACAGCCCCATTCCTGCAAGCAGCACCCTACGGCTCCCCTGCGAGCTCCTGGCCTCCTAACCCCAGCCATCTAAATGAGATTCCCAAGCCCAGAGTCTTAATTGGCGAGCGGCTGGCTGCTCCCCTGCCCCAGGATTCATTATTCATGTCACTTCAAAGCCTCCAGGAACCGACTCATTAGAGGAGAAGTCATTAGGGACATGGCTCTGTGGCCTCGCAGAGGCAAAGCGCCTGTGCCATCGCAGGACCGGTGTGCTTTGTTTTAATCACAGAGCAGGGGATGTCCTGCACAGGGCCAGGGTTTGCACCATCCACCCACCCATCCACCTCTCTGTCCTCGACACCGCAGCAACAAGTGGCTTTGCAGTTTGGGGGAGGCTCCCTACATCCCATGGGTACCACACACAAGCCAGGTGTGATGGGGAAATGTCCCCGTGCCACGGCAGGACCCGAGGGAGAAGGGCAGCACCAGCGACCGCCCGGGTCCCATCACAGATGTGTACCAGAGGAGATGGGGACAGGGACGCTGGGGGCACCCCACTGCTGGCCCTGCCTTGCACCTTGGTGACACAAGCTGACACCCACTGCCTTCGCAGGATGCTTTGGGGGAGCACTTAAAACACTTAAATGTGGCCAAAGAAAAGTCTTTGTTGTGGCAGAGCCCTAATGAAAGCAATTCCCAGATTATCCAGCACGAAGGCTGCAATATCGCACCCTTCCCAGTCCCACCACTGGCAAAGCACCTCTGCTACCAGCTCAGGTGTGCCTGGGGACACCAACCTGCCTCTGTCACCCAAAACGGGCCCCAACGCACCCCCTGGTGCAGACAGGTCTCAGCTCATAGACTCCTGCGCTGCACTGCAAGGTGGGCATCTCGCCCCTTCCCGCCTGGGAATGCGGAGCAGGGAGCGATGGCAGCTCCCTGACCCCCGCATTTTCGCAGCCTGGTCCCACCTCGGGGACGGCGGGTCCCTCCTTGGGTGGCCTGGGCTCCACGTCACGCGTCCCCATCACCGGAGGCTCCCGGCACTCACCGCCCGCCTCATCCCTGGAACCGGCTCAAACACTGCTCTTCAGTGTTTTGAAATCTCATCAGACATTATGAATCTGAGCAATTTGCGCCTGCTTTTCAGCTGCCTGCATTGCCGGGCTAAATCAGTAATTAATGAATTCGCAACGGGGGAAAAGGAGGTGGGGAAAAAAAAGCAAGTCTTCAGCTTAAACCTAGGGCCTCGAATGGGATGCCAGGGGGCAGAAAAATCAAGTTTCTCACCTAGGTAATAACACCCCAGGCTGTGTCCATGGGAAGGATCTTCTGCTGAAGACCTAATCAGGGACGCAGGTGAGTCAAGCCCCCCAGCTCCTGCAGCCCCTCTGCGGGCGAGCTGCCCCTTGGCCTGCGTCTCCTTCCCCCTCGACCTGCTCCAGCCCTGAACTGGGAAGGGCCAGGAGACTTTGGGATTCCTGGGGAGGTTTATAGCAAGATTTCGCAGCCTTTGCCCCATCTACTGCTCTGCAAAGGGAGCATGGCTGCAGTCAGAGTTTATTCTCTGCAGCAGAGACCCCCCCACCCATCACATGAGTCCAGGAGCTGGGGCTTGAAGCGCAAGATGAGTCCCGAAAGCAAAGACAGCTTTTCCCTTCGTTTGTCGTAATAATTCAGCTCATCCCTCCTAACCTCTGCTTCACCGATCTCCCAGGGCTGCATCTCCCATCTCACCCCATCTTGGACCAGACCTTGGCCAAGATTTGCCGGGAACGATCCAGCCCGGGTCACCAGCCCACGGGCACCCCCCAAAAACACACACCGAAAATATTAAAGAGGAAGATATCGACTCGGGCTGTCTCCAAAGCCCAGGTTTGGGCTCCAAGCCAGAGCCCGTGCGCCAACCTCGACCACAACTAATAGCTCCTCTTTGTCCGGCCCCGCTCGCCTCCCTCCCGGCTTCCAGCGCACAAAGGGAGCGCTGCAAGACGGGAAAACAGGGAGCAGAGCAAAGAGCCAGGGTAGCATTATTTACTGGCAGATTTCAGCCAGCAAACGGAGCGAGTCCCGGGGCTGGAGGGAGCCTTTTCCCAGCTCAGCAGCCCCAGTTCAGCTCTGGCTCTCCCCAGTCTCAGCCTGCAGGACACTTTGCATCCACCAGCAAAGAGCTCGAGGGCAGGGAAACTGAGGCACGCCTCCCTTCAGGCTGCATTGGGGTACACAGTGTGGACAGTAGCAAAAAGAAAAGAACCAGTGGGGGGAAAGAAATTGGAAAATAATCCACAAAATGAGGTTTCTGCCTTCGAGGAGCTTGCAAGAGTTTCAGGACACAGAGTGGCGATGGCAGCAGACCCCTGATCACCAGACCTGTCCCTCTGGCTGCCCCCGTTCAGCACAAAGAGGTGCCGTGTCCAGCAAGAGCTGGCGCTGATTTTTGGGCAGGGGGTGGGACAGCAGAGACCAGCACAGAAACTCAGCGGAGGGGTAAAACCATGATTTTGGCCCGTGGGTGCCAGGGACCCTTCCTGAGCCATGACGTCAAAGGTGATGCTCCATTCGAGCCCCGCGGGGAAAAGAGATGCCAGAAAACACCCGCAGGAAAAGATTCACCCAAACCCCAGCCTTCCCACAGAGCGGGGACTCTTCAGGCTCTCGGCATCGTGCCACAAAACAACAGGCAGCTCTGTGGCGGCTGCTGAATGGGAGGATTTGGCTGGGGAGCCGAGACGCTGGCAGCAAATAACAGCCCTCCGGTGAGCCGCGGTAATTGAGTGCTGACTGCACAAGAACAGCCGTCCTCGGGGATGAAAGGGAGCTGGATCGCCAGCGCTGCTCTGCCCTACCACTCATCACACCTCGCTGTCGCGGGGCTGAAGGTCACCGGCTTTCATTCCTGCATGCTTTGATGGGGGGGAGAAAACTCCCTGCAAAGAGCCCTGGGAGGTACTGGGGGCAGGTACCCACCAGCATCCTCCTCCCGCCCATCCCAGCTGTCCCACAGGGACGGCATCCACAGGGCGCAGGATGGGACGATCCCCAGGGCCAGCAAATAACCAGGATTAGCAACACGCAGGTTTGCATACACGAATCTGCTGTAAAGTCATATTTGATGCTCGCTTATGCCTTAAGACATGGGAGCGGCTTTTTGGGGGTGACATCCTGATGCATCAAGCAAAAGTAACGAACCCAGTTAAAATCAGAAAGAGACAGCCACGGATGTCACACGGGGATGAACAAATGCATCACAAATATTTATCAGCCTCTTAACTAAAAATATAGAAAACTNAAATGACAGTGTAAAATTGATCCAGACACATGACTAAGGAGTCTTGCGTTTGGCTGGAAATATTACCCTCTTCACAGAGCCGAGCGCTGCACATTACGACGCGCGGCATAACGTGCCACGCTCACCAGCTGAATTACATAAACGTAAATCTAATCCTTCATCTCCAAGAGCTCGGCGACAGCGGAGACGTCAACGCACGCAGAGCCAAAGGACCATCCACGGAAACAATGCCATGGGTCAGGGTCACGGGGAGATGTGGTACCAGAGGAGATGGGGACACTGGGGACACCGCCTTGCACCGTGGGGACACCAGCTGACACCCACTGCCTGTGCAGGATGCTGTGGGGGAGCACTTAAAACGCTTAAATACAGCCAAAGAAGAGTCATCCTTTGCAGACACAACATCTTTGCAATCCTAGCACCCAAAAAACCTTCCCTCTCGTGACTAAGGACTGTCCACCCCCAACACTCCCCAGGGGCCAACAGTGTAATTGCCAGAGTAATTGCAATAAGATATAATATATATATAAGATATATTATTATATAGTATAAGATATAATGGCCCGCCCAGGTCGGTCTGTCTCAGTAGCCCAGGGCCAGCCCCGGCTGCAAGAATAACCTGTCCCCAGGGCGAGTTCCTCCTCCCCCCGCCGGCGGAGGGGTCACTTTGTGCCTTGAGCAGAAAGACTTTCCACCGCAACGGCGAAGGCTTCAACGTGAGGCTTCGCTAAAAATTGAAGGTCAAGTTGATAATGCATCAGAAAGCAAACAGCTTGAATGCTAACTGCTAACTACAGCAATGAGCATTATTGCCTGATGGAAATAAAAACCGACTCGGAAGACTCAAGCTTGGCGTGAAAAATGAAGCGCAGCGTCGTTCCGGAGGAGAGCGGGGAGATGCTCGCCCAGATCCCAGGGTCGGCTGGCTCTTTCCCCCAGCACAAATACCCTGGCACGGGTAAAGTGCTGGCAAGCCCAATGCGGGGGCCAGATCCTGAGTCAACCGACAGCCCTTTTACACTCCCCTTGGACAGACGGGAGGCACCTTGAAGCAGCAATAAATTGCAGGAGCCTTTACGCTGCTGGAGAGGTGCAAATGAGAGCCAGGCATAGACAAACGGGCTAAAAAAGAAGGGGACGGATCCTTCACCCATTCCCAGTGGCTCTGCGCTGGTGTAAAGGTATTTGGTGGTTTTAGGCGGGGAAGACTGAAAGGTGAAGCAGGCACAGCCCGGCTCTTCCTTCCAGCCTTGCAGGTGCCACCACAAGGGGACAAGGCTGGGGGATTTTCAAATCAAATTAAAAAAAATTAAAAAAATGAAAGAAAAAGCACATTGCTGGTCCAAGCATGCCGTTATTCATGCCTGCCGAGCTACTTTCCAAGGGTGAAGGGATGAGGCTGAGCCCCAGTGCTCCCTCCCAGGGAGATGCTTTAGGGAGCAGCTCGGAGCCCACGCAGGCGCCCCAGGGAGAGCTGCTCGCCGGGGCCCTGCGCTCGGGCTGATGTACAGCAGCTCTTGTAAATAAATGTGTTCCTGCAGCGCGAGCAGAGGAGCAGCGTTACTGCTGATAACGCACGGGCTGCACTTACGCCGCTGTTATACCACAATTACAGTGGAATTATGCTTTTTGATAACTAAATTATCACTAATGCACATAATCGCTGGGTTATGTGGATACACAAATTACAGGACTGCCTCAGCCCCAGATTAATACGCGTGCATTTCGACTCCATGTACACTCGTTTACTCTGCAATTACACCGTCATATCATTAACCATCTGGTTAGAGGAATTTGCGGTAACCACAGGTATCTCAAAGAAGAAGCGCTCGTGCTGCAGTGGGACCACCAGTCACGACAACCGCTCCTTACTGGTGCTTAATGGAGGAGGAGCGTGGGTTCGAATCGTGCCCGTGCCATCAACCCGCTTTTCCGGCACCGGGATCCCAGGGGAGCAGCAGCCATGGATGTGGTGGCAGAGCATCCTCCGGCCGCGCTTGCTGCAGGGTAAGGGTACAACAGGGCCAGGCACGGGCTAACAAAGCTGATTAACCCAGTATTATTGTCACCTCCCCATGTCACCCAGCTGTCCCATCAGCCCTGCCCTGGGCACCTCACAGGGCAAGACCTGCCAGCCCAAGGCAGGCAAGAAAGCTCCCTTTTTGGGGTGGAAAAACACTTGAGATAATGCAAAAAATGCCCCTCCACCCCCACAAAAGGCTGCTTTCCCTTATTCCTCCTGTCTTCAGATAAGAATCTCATTATCACGGCTAGCCAGATGGGGCTGCTGTTAGCATTCACAAACCCCAGTTGGGTTAGTGGTGAAGCTGTTGAACAGAGCCATAAACTCAGCCCTTTGCTCGCAGCCCTTCCATGGGGCACCCCATCCCGGGGGGTACCCCCATCCTGAGGGATACACCCATCTCACAGGGCATCCCATGTCACAGGGCATCCCATCCCGTGAGTTACTCCATCCCGAGGTGTACCCCATGTCACAGGGCATCCCACCCTGAGGTGTACCCCATCCCGAGGGGTACCCCATCTCACAGAGCATCCCATCCTGTGGGGTACCCCATCCAGCTCCCCCAGACCTGCTGGGCACCTGACGGCACCTTCCCTGCCTGCAGCCCCCTGTGTCCCCTGCAGCCACTCACCGTCCCACCCGTCACACGCAGACACAACCCCAGCACCGCTCACACCCGCATCCCCATCACGGGGCGCACAGGCAGCACGTCCCACCCCCCGCCATACAACAAGCATCGCACCCGCCTACTCCGAAGCATCCCCACGCACTCCTCCTTGCAAAAAAACCACAGCCCCGTGAAAATATTCTGCTTTTCAAGTTAAAATCCTGAAGAGCAGATTCCAGGTTGAATCCCCAGATGGGTTTCTCTGCATATTAAAAGCACAGCCGGTTCCCAGTGCCAGGGCACGCGCGCAAGACAGAATTAACGCTGTTCCTATTTATAGGGCTTTGATTAGGAGCTCGTCACCTAGAAGTTTTTATTCCTTTTATCCATTTATAAGGCCATAACACAGTTTGACTAGCTCCAGATCGGCTGGTGTCCCACCGATTTTGCCAGAACTTAATGTGCCATTCGGATACAGTTAAGCCAGTAATAGGCAGCAGCCTGCGCGCTGCAGGGTTTTAACTGCCTCAGAAAACACTCTTTAGCTCCCGTCTTGCCCCGTGTATGCGATGCTGCGAAGGCGAAGCAATGCCGGAGCAAGGAGGGACCCCAGTGCTGTGCCGTGGGGTGTCGGGGCAGCTCTAGGCTCATGGTAACAGCACCCGCGACAGCAATATCCAGGGGTCCTCGCCATCCCAGCCGGTCCCAGGATTGATGCTCGGCCACCAGCGGGTACCCACGTGCTCCTCCGGCGCTCCTGAGGCTGCTAATCCCCCCTAAGCATCCCAGCGCTCCCGTCAGCAAAACGTTTTCTGGCTCCAGACAAATCCTCCCAAAGAGTTTTGCTGAGCAGGGACTTTCCGCCTGTCCAAAGCCTATAGACAAGTTAAAGCACCTGCCCTCGGGGATAATTCCACTAAAATTGGGCGAAGCGCACGTTGGTGCCAACTTTATTTTCTGTTAAAACCTGGGAGTATTTGTAAAAGTCTTTTCTTCTGGAACGCACCCAGCGCCGTGGCTCAGCCGCGGAGGGAGGGGGTTAGATGGCTCAGCAGCCATCTGAGGTCTCCTGGTGAGGAGGGAACGGGATCTCAAGATGCTTTCTGAAAGGAGCTGGCAGCAATAAAGCAGCCTGCCCTGGAAAGCAGAGGTAGCTTGGGATTGTGGGTCCCAATCCTTGCTGGAGAGCTTGGATCCTTGCTGGACACCACGTTGTCCTTGCAATCAGCAGGGCAGCCCCAAAACCCGCACCGCCCCAGCATCATCCTCCAAACCATGCCATCCACCCCTGCTCATGCGCCATCATCCCAGCTCAGGCCAAGAAGTCCAACCAGACGCATCCCTCCATCCCCATCCATTGCCTTTTCTCCTTCAGCCCCAGCTGCTCCAAAGCCCACGCTGAGCTCCCATCCCAGGAGAAACCCACTCACCATCCTCCCTGGACTTCTGGATGAAGGCTTCCACACCGCTTTCACCATAGCTGCCCTCGGAGGCCAAGGTGGAGACGTAGTTCCACTTGAGGGCTTTGACGATGTCCACCATGGCTTGGGCCTGGTAGGTGTCAGATGGGACAACACGGGAGAAGAAGTCATAGCGGCTGTTGTCGCTCAGGTCCGGCGCGGTGGAGGCATAGCTGATCTGGGGGATCTGGGATGGAGGGTGGAAAGACAAAGAGTGAGGAGAAAGAGGTGATCTCCACCCCACTGCAATGCCCTCGCCTTGCCCGTGCTTCCAAAGCCCTGCTCTGGAGGAGGGGGAGGTAGAAATCAAGGAAGACCATGGGTCAGGTGGGAGCATGAGCCACCAGACAGACATGGGATGCTCCACAGCACCCAGGACCAGCAACTCATAGAGGCGAGACCACGAAGCGGAGGGTCATCAGCTCTACTTGGTGGAAACCCAAATGTTTTGATCTGGTGACTCAGCCCTTGGTGGACTTAGGACCACCTGAAGCTCAGGGACACCCAGCAGGACCCCAGAAGGGTTTACTGAGCATCGGATGTGCCCATCATGGGAGAGGCCAAAGAGAAAACCTTACTTCTGCCCTGGACAACATTGCTAAGGCCTCCCTTTGACTTCCTGCCCCTGGAAAGACAGATCCAACCTCACCCCACCAGGTCCTGTCCACCCAAGCCATAAGTAAGCCCTTTAAATTAACCAGAGCTGCTTCACCTCGCACGGTACATTAGAATGATTTAGCACTGCAGGATCATGCGATGCTTAACACTTACACAGCAATTTACATCTCCAAAACACACCACAGATGTTAATTTATCTTAAATATGGAAAAGGCTTATTAAATTATCAAGGCCAGGTTCTCCCCACCCGCCCAAAGCTCCCTGCCAAACACACACCGAACACCCAGACAGCCCCATCCATCCTCCCCACGTCCCACACCCAAGCAGGTGCCTGTCCCAGGGGCAGCCCGGCACATCGCAAGGGCTGGCAGAGCCCTGCCCAAACCTGGGCAAGGTTTGAAATTCAGCGGTGATATAATTGCAGGGGCCAGAGCTACAGGGCAGCAGCGCTGCAGAGACAGCGACTCCCTACCTGGAACCGGGCTGTGTCCCAGAGAAGGGTCCAGCCACCCTCTCACCGTCCCACAGGTGCTGTCTTGCTGCCAGGACAGAGCAAAGGGGGGAGACACAGCCCAGGGCATTGCCCATCACAAACCACCCCACGCCTTGGGGGTACGCGGGCCCAGAGCAGCCACCTCCAGCTCTTAGAGGACTTTCCGCCTCTCCTGCTCCCTCTAATCCAGTTTAGGAATAATTCAATAATCGCAGCTTGCAGGAGCACAAACGCTGCCGGAGCCATAAGGGGCTACAACGGATCCCAGTAATTGCCCAGGCTCAGCAGACACCTGGGTGCTGCTGGATACCGAAATCAGCTCAGGCTGCCTTTAGCCTCCCCCATCACCACTCCCCATTAAGCAATTAGCCAATTCCCAGCAGCAGAGACACCTGGGTGGGCGTGGAGGGGCCGGGGAGAGGTTTGGGGTCTATGGGAAGCCTAGTTTGTGCTATAAGATCAAGCCACCTTGCTGGGAGCCCGTCTGGGCAGCGGCATCCCAAGGACGGGGACACTTGCGCCGGAGCCACCCCGGGACCTTCCCTGGTCTCCAGCCCCCACGACCCACTTCGTCCTCCTCCGCTCCTGCTCCTAGGCTGCATCTCACAGTTTCTCCTTTGTTTCTCCATTATTTTCCCCTCTCTCTCTCTCGCTATTAAATGCGATACCGGTGTTATAAACCCACGACTCCACCTGAATGCTAAAAGGCCCCTGGAAATGAGCAGCCACCCTTCCGCCTACCTACAAAATATAAGATGAAAAAAAGGGAGAGATGGAGAAGGAGTGGGAAAGGAAGGAATCTTTATCAAGGCACAAATAGGATTACTCTCTGTGACAATCTGCTTTGTGCTCCTTTCGGAGGGGCTGTGATCTGCTCCTTGGGTATCTGTGACCGGGAGCCGGTGCGTGAGACTCAATTAAAATTCTGCTCAGCAGGCAAGGCGCTGGGCTGGCAATCATTCATCCTGGGGAGGGAACGGGGCAGGGGGGGGCTGCTCCGTGCTCGCTCTCCTTCCTTCCTTTGCCTGCAGCAGCGCTGCCCAAAGGATGGACACAGGGGGTTGGGATGGAGGCGATGGGATGCAGCGTGCCCATGCGACGAGGGCGTGGAAAGCAGCGGTGCCCACGTAAAAGGAGTTTTAGGGGCAAGGATGCAACCCTGCCTTTCCAGAGGATCCTTTCCCAATGATTTTTTTCTTTGCCAAGTGCTATAGTTTAAACAGATCCCTGCCTCCTCCCTGGTGGAGACTTCCCAGCTATTCCCCTGTACCACCGAGCCGGGGCACGTCTGGGATTAACCCCCGGGCTGCCCATCCTGCTCGAACCCCTGCTGGAAAAACAAAGCCTAGAAAATACCTGTTGATCTACAGGTTACGAGCTGGAAGCTGCATTTTAATAAACAGATGGAAAGAGCTTTTCTCTTTCCCTCCTCTGCCTTGGATGGAAGTGAAAATAAAATACCAGTTCCCAAATGACCGTTTCATAGACGACTTCTGCCTTTTTCCCTCTCTGCCTTTTTGATCTCCTGGTCTACAATAGCCCAACTCCTGGCACCAGC
The DNA here is from genome assembly GCA_013398915.1 of Dromas ardeola. Classification (NCBI taxonomy): domain Eukaryota; kingdom Metazoa; phylum Chordata; class Aves; order Charadriiformes; family Dromadidae; genus Dromas; species Dromas ardeola. The sequence continues at coordinate 174,121 of VYZM01018750.1, read as the reverse complement.
TATTTTCTCAGATAAAAGACAAAAGTCCTTTTAGGTCCATAAAAGCAAAATGCAGGCAGGGAATTCAAGGTTCTTAGAAAGAAGGAGGATGCGGTGGGGAGGGGAAGCTGGAAACTTAACTCAGCTGCGTATTTGAGCACCGGCGGTACCTGACCTGCCCCATCTCCAGCCTGGGATAAATACCGGGGTTGCGGGGCGGGACCAGCAGGACCAGCTCTCCTGGACCCTGAGGCTCCCTTGTCCCACCAAGAGTGGGGAGTAACCCCAGGGCAGGGGGTGAAAACTCCTTCCTCCCTTTTTTTGAGTCAAAAACCAGAGTCAGCGTCATCCAGAAGCACCCCCAACCTGGAGAAACATCCCTCAGGGTGAGAGCGCCGGCAGGAGCCGGGGCTGGGGGTGTCACCCTGCTCCCCCCAGCCCCTGGGTCAATGGACTGTTGTGATCAACCTCAAATGCACCACAAACACGCCTTGATTCCGTACCCATTTCATTACTGTCAGCTTATGAGCTCGTGCGGCATTTTCTCCACCGGTGGCAGACAGAAATCCCTCCAGACTGGGGACAATTAGGCAAAAAGCGGCGATTTCGGCACGGCCCCAGACGAGGTTTGCGGGGCTGTGATGCTCCAACTTAAACCATCAATCTGAACATCAGCCTGAGCAGACAGGAGGGAAGGAGCCGAAAAACGCATGGGCCATTGCACAGCCAGAGCTGCAGACGCCCGTCGGGAGCATCCCCACGAGAAGGGGCTCCTGCACCGACCCCCCCCGCCAGAAACAGGGTCGGGAGCAGCTAATTCCCTAACCGTAATTATTAATTTCATGCATATCTTATGCAAACCTCTGGTTCACCGACAAGATGGAATTGATTTAATTAGAATTTCCATCATCGAGCCATTTGGATGGCAGCTTTTAATTAGGGAGAGCGTAAAGCACCGCAGGGGCTGGAGGAGCGAGGGGCTGAGCGGGGGTCGTCACACCTCGTCATCGGAGCAGAGCGAGCTGCAGCCCCCCACTGCCCCTTCCCCTGGGTGCAGGATCAGCCCCGCTGCCAAGAGAGGATCCAGCCCTCGGCATCTCCTCGGAGAGCGATAAAGATCCCGCACCCGGGAGATGAGACTTTGGGCTGCTCACCGGGTCTCCGTGCCTCAGTTTCCCCAGGTGAAAATGCCGGGGGGGAACTGCTCCTACTGCACAGGGGAGACAAATCACTCGGGCATCGCGATGCTCCGACACGACACAGAACTGGTAACAAATTCCTCCATTTCCCAGCTCCGGTGCCATCGAAAGGCAGCCGCTCCGGGGTGACACATGGCAGCCACGCTCGAGGGGACACAGCTTGGGGCAGGGACCAATGGACTCCCCGACCCGCCCGCTCTTTTGCCGCAACCTGTTAAACCGAGCGTGTAAATCAGGCAGCTCCTACGCTAGGGCTGACGCCGGCCGGGCACCGCCTGCTCGATCCCTTCGATAAATCTGGCTCTTGTCAAGAAATAAAGCACCGGGAGGCGGCAGCTGTGGGAGGTTCTCCCGGCCAGCCCTGGCACGGGCTTATGCCGAAAGGAGACGCTCATCCCCCGGTGCCGGAGGATGTAAAAGCAGAGATGAGAAAAAAAAAACAAAAAACACATTTTCTTTATTGCTCATGGACCCGGTTTCCCACGCCGGGGAGGCAGCTCCAGCGGAAAACCCTGGTGCTGCCAGAGGGTGGCTGCAGCCCTCTTTCCAAAAAAACAGCTCCCATCCCGGCTGAGAGCAAAGCATGGGATGCAGAGAGCTGCGGATGCTGCCCTTTGGCGTGCTCCTCACCAGACCTGCCATACCCCCTGCCTTCGGCCTCCTGCTCCTCCTCACCGAGCTGTGCCCAGGCACCGAGGGGGGAACCACCACAGCCGGGGGCTGCGGGGCCAGGGCAGCCTGGGGGAACCAGGCAGCTGCAATTTGTTTTAATAAACCCAGTGAAGACCAAGGAAATGAAGTGGCAGGAGCGGGTGATTAATCAGAGCGTTCCCCCGGACGATTTCCACCTTCCCAGCTTCATGAAGGTTATTTACCCACTAAGTGGGGAAGCGTGATGCCCAATGCAGCATCCCTCCCGTCCCATCACCCCCCAAAGCCTCGGGGCGTCCCCCCGTGATGGGGAGCAGACACAAACCTAGGGGGGGCGTCACACCGGGGGTCTGCTCCACCTCTGCGCCCTCCCGGCTGCAGCGACCCAGCCCCAGGCAGCAAATCCTCGCGTGCCTGCAGGTGCTGAGCACCCCCGGCTCCCGCCGCGCAGGCAACGGGCATCATCCTCCATTAGGTGAATTATTCATGCTGTACAACACCCCTGCACTAAAAAAGAGCTGCCGCACTCGCTGCCACGAAGAAAACAAGCGCCTCAAAGTGCCCGGCGTGCGTGGAGTCCATCCTCTCACCAGGGATGCTCCTCACCCCCGCTGAGCGCTTGGGCTTCATCAGGTCCCAGTTTTTTCTGGATGGGGTTGAAAAACGCGCCCCAGCCCCTCATGCGGCTTTTCGGGGATCGCATTTGCAGGGGACAGACCCGGTTCCTTTCACACCATCATTGCTGTGGTGGTTCAGGAAAAAGCGGGTAGAGCTGGGGCTGGAAAGCTGGCGGAGAGGGGTGGGAAGGAGCTGGAGCGTGCCAGAAAGCTCTGGCAGTGACGCCAGAGAGATGCTATCACACGGAGCCGAGACCAGGGATTTGGGGGAAGGTTTTTCTGCAGGCAGAGCTACGAGGAGTGATGAAACCGGCTTGGACAGAGGATGCCGCATCTGCAAGTTGTTCCGCTGATGTACAGCTTTAATTAGGCAGTGGCATCTAACGAAGGACACGTTATTTATTTATGCAGCGCGGGAGCGACAAAACCCCTG
>VYZM01018750.1:159314-170159 GCA_013398915.1 Dromas ardeola | reverse complement strand
ACATGTCTGTGCCCACCGAGGTGGGGTGAGACCCCCACGTCCCGTGGGAATGATGTCCCTGTGTTGGGGACCTCCAGGGAGTGCTCCCACTCTGCACCCCCCCACATTCACACCCTCTCACCCACACACGGGGATTTGCTGCTGTCTAGGAAGGGTTGAGCTCGTCCTGCACCCTCCCCTCCCGGGGGGTGTGAGGTCTCCATCCTCTACCGGCCTCCTCACCCTCACCTAGGGCTGAGATGGCCTCTCGATTTTAAAGTTGCTGGGGACACCCAGGGCTTCAGACATGCCCCCGGTGCAAGGCTGGGGCGTGGGTGCATCTGAGCCTGCAGTGACACCCTTCCTGCATGGGCCACGGCTGCTTTGCCCAGGGATCAAAACTGGAGGAGAAGGGGAAGAAAAATAATAATAATAAACCGGAAAGGATGCAGGTACCCGCCATCCTCCGACTGCCACTCTCCTGCCTCCTTTCCCGCTGCCTGCCTCTCTCCTCCTCTCCGAGGCAAGCATTCAATCATTTTTGTCTCGGCAAATAGCTTTTAAGTTCCTCCTGCTCCCTCTAATTTATATTATTTTAATTATTGAATAGCCTTCTCACTCGTCGCCTGGAACATTAACACGTTTTTAAAAAAAAAAGGGACCCAGAAAAATCAAACTCCATCAGCGATCTGTTTTTTCCGTCTTCGCTAACAGCTTCCAGCCCTCCCAGGAGGGCGCCCGGCGCTCTCAGCGTGCCGGGACGGTGGAGGAAGAGGAGGAGGGAAAGAGAAAAAGGAAAAGGGCATCAGCCCTGCGGAACCGAGGGTTTTCGGGGTGCTGGGAGGGGAGGTAGAACTGCGACCCCCCTCCGGGAACAGCACAGGGCTCCCAGCACTGCCGGGCGTGCGGAGTATTTACATTTCTCCCTGCCATTTGCTGCGGAGGGGGCTCTTGTTCAAACACTCTCTCTAGCTCAGGGACGTTGCTGCAGATAAATAAATGCACAGCGATGGGGAAAGTAATTATAAACTCCTCAGCCTTCCCGCAGCTGGCACGGAGAGCGGGAGGGAGAGCCAGCCCTCACATCACCGCAGCCCTCAGCGCCCTGGTCCCCCCTGGGCACCCAGGGCCGGTGGCACAGGACTGATGTCCCCAGCCTGGCTGATGTCCCCTGGGCTGGAGCCTGGGTGGTCACAGCCGTCCTCGTCCCCCTGTCGGCGATAGCTGCCTCCATCCCAGCAGCGAGCGCAGCACCCCTGCGGCCGCCCAGCCATTTGGCTCCGGTGTGACCTTACATTTTGGGGCTATAACCCACACCCCCCTGTCGAGCCCTCCCCCAGAACTGGTGCCAGGGTGGGGTGTCTTGAAATGGTCCCGACTCGCAGCCGCTTGCAGGCACGTCAGAGCGTTCGTCTATAGGTGACAGCCACAGGCAGGGAGATGCCCGGCGTGCCTTAAATGATGGCAAAAGGGTATCTTACACCCAGGGTGCTGAGCGAGACAGGCAGGGTCCCCCCAAGATGACCCCCCCCCCAGGTGACACCGCTCCCGCAGACCGGCCAAACCCCCTCAAGTAACAGGCAGGGAGGGGGGGCGAGTTACCCTCAGGGAGCTCCCAGGGATGATGGACCCTCTCCAGCCTCGGAGATTTTCAAGATCCACCACAACCAAGCCCTGAGCAACCCGCTCTGACCCCAGAGATGGCCTCCGTGGGCACAGGTGGTGGGCTGAGCCCCCCGCGGTCCCTTCCAGCCCGAGTTATCCCACCTCGCACCCATCCTCAGCCCACCTCCCCATCCATCCCCTGCAAGGCGACCTCCCTCCCACAGCCCTGCTGACGCCAGGAGCATCAGCATTCCCCGTTGCCACGAAGCCGGGGGAGAAGAGATAAAAATCCTCCTGCTAAAAGTGTCGTCACTGGAGGGCGATGGAGAAAGGGATCCCGGGGGACCCGGGGGAGGCAGGAGAAGGCTTTTAAAGACACCAGCTACCTCCAGACATGGGGGAAGAGGCACGCGTGGAGAAAAACTGCAAAAACACTATAAAAACAACTGCGGTGGTTTCACCGAGTGGTTACTTTTACCCCTGCCAAGTCCTACCTTGAAGAGCCGCAGAATGTTGGCCACCATGATGGAGACGGAGCTGCCCGAGGCGCCGATGACGCCGACCACCCGCTCGGGTTTGGTGATGATGGGGGGGCCGCCGTTGACGCAGCGCACCTCAGTGCTGTCCTTCTCGATGAGGGCTTGCACGAAGGTCAGCGACTGCTCCAGGGCGTGCGTGTCCCGCGAGCACGTGTCCAGGATGCGGGCGCCCAGCGTGATGTTGGGGAGCAGGTCGGGGTCGTTGTTGATGCGGTCCAGGGCGAAGAGCATGGCCTCCAGGCGATGGATGCCCTTCTCCTTCTTCAGCTCCCCGCAGGCTTTGCCTTCTGCGCCCCGGCCATGCACGGGGAAGAGCCCCCCGAGCGTGATGTCCCCGTCGATGCGGATGGAGTTCATGTGCGGGTAGCCCTGGCCCTTGGGCTTGGCGGCACCCCCGGGCGCCCAGCCCCAGCTCCAGGCACTCAGGAGGAGGCAGAAGGAGAGACGCTCCATGCAAAAATAACCCCCGCTCATCGCCGAAGCCGTGCTGGGGCAGAGCTCGTGGCCCGAAACCCGGCGGCTGTCAGGGAGCGAGGCCGGCGCGGGCAGGCGGCATGGCTCCTGGTGGGCTCCCGGCACCGTCAGCGGCTCCTGCCAGTGATGCCGGCCCCCAGGGAGCAGTGGGCGGCCGGGCTGCGGGGGGGCGTCGGGGTCTGCATGGCTACACCAGGGAGAAGAGGCGGCGGCGGAGACGTGAGCCCAAGCAGAGCTTCGGGTCCTTCCTCCGGGGCCCTTTTGGAGGGGAGGAACAGTAGGGAGGGAGAGAGAGAGAGAGAGAGAAAAAATTAAGCAGGAGGATGAAGAGGACATCAGCTATTCCAAGCTTTCATCGGGGAGCCCAGCAGAAATTAACACTGCCGGTTATTTTAAAAAAGAAAAGATTTGGGATTCACTTGATTTCTGATTCCCACCGGCTGCTTTGGCTCAGCCCAAACCACATCCAGGCGGAGACACTGGTGCAGGGGCCCCCAGCCCGCTCTGCCCCAAGGAGAGGATCAGGTCGGTGGCCAGCTTGGGGCTGGAAAGAGACCCCAGGACCCGTCCCCTCTGCAGGGAACCTCCAGGGTGGGACAAGCCCCAGGATCTCAGAGGGGATCGAACCCCACATGCACCCACAGCCCTGGTCCCTGCCTGCCCCAGGGCATCCCTCCTGCCCCAGGGCACAGCCGGGCACGGGAACCAAGCAGCCACCTTAAAGCTGAGCTCGATTTAGACCCTGAGCTGATCCGGGGAGAAACCTGCTCGTTAAAAAGCCCCTCTCCCGAGCGGCAAGTCCCTTCCTCTCCTGAGCATCCCCTGCTGTGCCCACCTGCCCCTTCCTTATCCCCATGGATGGCCCAGACAGACACAAGCTCCTGCCCCCAGCAAAGCCGGCCGAGGCTGAAGATCTTCCCAAGCCCCCCCCCAGGTCTGCCAGGAATGTGCCCTCGGCGGGGGTCAGACCCATGAGCTGCCCCCCAGCCCCGGGCACAAGGTGCCAAAGGACCTGGGGGCTGTTTCCCAACAGGTTTTTCAATCGCCTGCCACGAGTCCCCCACGCCCGGAGCACCGCGCTGCAAACCGTGCGGGCTCGGAGCTGATCCGTGTGTTAAGCGAGAGCCGACACGGCCAGGCACTGCCGAAACCTGGCATTACGGATCTGAATCGCAACCCGAAGCGTTGCTGCTCCTGCCGCTTTTCCTTCAGGCCCCTGATTTCTGAACCAGCAGCTGCTTCCTTGCAAGCATCCGTTATCAACAGCTTCCAGCAGCAAATATCGACAGCACCGAGGGCTCGCCCAAGCCGCGGGGGGAATTTGGCTTTCTGGCTGCCCCAGGCCAGCAACCCGGGGGTCCGCTCAAATTAAAAACAGCAAGGATGGATGGTCAGCTGTGCTCCGAGTGCATGGGGCTGCAAAAGCCATCGGACCCCGAGCTGGGTGCCCACGGGGGAGGAAGGAGGGAGAGAATGGGAGCAAAACTGGTGGTGAGGGCACTGGGAGCAGTGCCTGGGCGATGCCGGCAGGCTGTGCGAACGGACACACGCTGCATCCCGACCGAATCCCAACACCTGCCCGACGGCCACGGGGTATCAGCAGCCCCGGCACCAAACACAGCCTGTAGGGAGCGTTTTGGCATCGCCAGCTGCTCTCCCCCAGAAGCAGCAATCGAAGAGCAGCCCTGTCCTGCAGCGCGGGGAGGAGGCACCCTTGGGTCCCTATTAACCACCGAACGGCATGGGGTGGGATTTGGTCCTTTCACCAGGTGGAAAAACCCCACTTGCTCTTGTGAACTGCCATCGTGCCCCACTGCCCCAGCACACCGGTGCCCACGCCGGCTCTCGGAGGTGGTGGCTCCCCCAGATCCAGCGCTGGAGGTGCCAGAGAGGGCTCAGCCCACCCCAGCCCCTCCATCCCGGCCCCACACCCTCGCAGGAGCCTCCTGCTCACAGCTGGGGGAGAGCCCGGAGGGGTCTTCCCCATCACCATCCTCTCACAACCCCCTGTGCCCCCACCTTGTCTCTTTTGCTGTCACCACAGACCCCCTCCAGTGGGCACAGGGTGCTCCGGGATTGCTGCAGGACAGCCCTTCACCCCCCTCCCCACACCCCGGAGCTGCCCCTGCCCGAGCAGCACAGCCCCCTGCCTCAGTTTCCCCTCTGGAAAACTCTCCCCCGCATCCCACCCCTGCTGTCTCCAAGCAGGCGCTGATGGATGCTGCGAGGGCAGCACATGATTAATGCAAGGCACCAAAAAGCAGAGGAGAGCCGAGCAGGCAAATGCATTCCCCAAGCAGGACAGGCTGCAACGGCGAGACCGAAGAAACAGCTTAAATTAATCTCAGTTCAAGCGCAGAGCCTGGGCATGCGAGTCGGGTCGGATCCTGAGCCAGCCCTGAGGGGTGCTGCCCGCCGGAGCTGGCCATGCCGAGCCCCTTTACACCACGGAGGAGATTCCCAGCTCCGCAGCCGCCCCAGCCAGGAGGGCCCTTGCCTCAACTCACCTCCATAAATTATGCACATCCCTGCCCGTCGGAGCCACTTGAAGGCCCATCTCCAAAGCGTTTCTGACAGCCGGGGCTTTTAAGCAACCAGAATTACCCAGTGCCGAGCTCATTGCTTCAAAAGGCAGGAGCTTGGGAGCGCCTGCGGCACAACACCCACCCGCCCCACCGCCGGGAGAGCCCCCGCCAGCGCGGCCCCGCTCAGGTGGGGATCAGGGACAGGGATCAGCCCTGCGCATGGTCCCGTCTCCTTTGCAAGAACCATCCCATCCATCGGCAAAGGGAGCGGATTGGGGGAAAGCGGCTCTTGGTGCAGCCTGGAAGCGGGTCAGGCTCTGCCCGTGGCGAGGAGGCAGATGATGGGGAGACCCAGAGATGCTCAAACACCGCAGCCCTCCCCCCCGACGCCAGCTGAAATCAGGTCATCTCTCGCATCCTACCCCAGGAGCCGCGACATTTCTGCCCATCGGAGAAGGGTCACCACGTGGACCCGCTCCCAGGAAAATCCTCTGAGCCCATGGCAGCTCCCACGGAGCTGGCGGTGCCCCCAGAGCCCACAGCCTCTCCCTTTCTTCTTTTAAGCTTTTTCCTCTCTGTTCTCTCCCCTTTGTGCCTCCTTTGATCATATAATCTGAACGAACTGAAGGTAAAAATATCACGGCAGGCAAGAAGAAAGCACAAATAATGGGGAGGGGAGGGGGGAGTTGGTCTGAATCCCTCGCTGAATCATTAGGGGAGATGCAGCCTGAATTATCCGAAGTGCCTGTGCTGCAAACGGCCTGTGCACTCATCAGGAAGGGGCAGAAGATGAGCATCCCCTTCTCCCCATCACCCTCTGCCTGCCCCGAGCATCCCCACAGCCGCACACAAGCCGCTGCTCCCCACACAGCCCAAACTGTGGTCCCACCGTGCCGGGGATGCACCCGGAGGGGTGGGCAGCGTGCGGGGCTGGGTGAGCCGGCAGGAACGCAGACCTTAGAGCTCAGGAGCAAGGAGGAGGGAAACCCATCCTTCCTCCAAGGTGTGGACCAGCCTCTGCATCCCCAGGGAGCTCCTGCACCTCCCCGAAGCAGCCCTTCCACCACAAAGCCGGTCCTGCACACCTGGAGGGAGACGCACACCCGGAGGGAGACGCACACCCGGAGGGGACACCTGCCTACAGCAGGTGCTGATGGAGCAGGGGACAGCCTTATCCACGTGCTACGGGCAGTGAGGGGATGGAGCCACCCTCCTGCCCCATCCGCACGGCTCCGCCGGGGCACCACCACTGCGGGGGGAGAAATATTTGCGCATTTGCAGTTAGTCAGGTGCAGGTTGGGATAAATGCCCGGTGTGGCACTTCTCATAGCTCCAAAGGAAGGCGCAATGCTGCTTCCTCCCACTTCCAACAAGCACATCGTCAGTGAGGAACAAGCCTTTCCACCGCCCTCATCCCGGCCATGCCACAGCCGGATCCACCATGTGGAAAACGGCACAAAGACTAATCAAACCCAGCAGATCTCCAGACCCCGGGCACAGGTCACTGCCCAGCCTGAGCCAGACTCATCTAACGAGGGTCCGGAGCTGCAGAAGCAGGTGCTGGGGCTGCTGCCGCCCCAGGATGGGGGTAGCCAAAGGGGCCACAGGCAGCACTCGGCTCCCTGGCTTTACCCCTGCCCTGCAGGTTGCCAGCACCCCAGGACACAGGGCCAGTCCTGCACGGTGGCATCTTGCCCCCCTCTAGCGGTGGCCCTGCCACCGAGCCACCGGCCAGCACCAGCATCACCAGCACCACCATCCAGGAAAGTCCCTGGATGGGGCAGAGCGAAGGCGCAGCTGGGCAGGAGAAATCAAACGCTGATTAAAAAAATCCCCTGCGCCACGCAGAGCTCCTGCTGCAAAACCTTCTCCAGTGCCTGGAGAAGGGACTGTGTCCGGGAGGCAGGGACCAGCCCGGGCTTCACCTCTCCAGCCCCTTCCCACAGCTCCTTCTGTGCATCCCTGCAAGCACCGCACCAGCCGTGGCTGCAGCGAGACATAATCTGGGCTCGCCACGTCCTGCAGAGCCCGGAGATGCTCATAAGCGCTGGGACACACGGCCATGGAGCTGGGCAGCCCATCCTGCCGTGGGGGTGAAGGGCTTTGGGGCCAAGGCAAGCGCTCCCCATCGCTCCCCGGGGCTGGTGCATCCCCAGGAGAGGCAGCTGGAGCCCCCCCGCACGCATTGCATGGGTTTTGTTTGTAAAATTTCCCTTCCCCAGTCTGGTGCTGTCACAGCTCCGGGAACAGACAGCCCAGAGAGACCCCCAGATCACAGCGACCGATCCCAAGAGCCCGAGCCCTGGAGCCAGAGGAGACCTGGACCATCGCGGCTGCACAGCACAGGGGGCTCTTCGATGGAGCCCCCCAGACCTGCCCCCCGATGCAGGGATTTTGCAGCAATGGAAACGCTTCTTCAGAGGAGGAAATAAATAAATAAGGGAGGAAACAGCCCATTTCTCTCCCTGGCTCGGCTCCCTGCAGGACTCCCAGTCAAAACCAAGTCATTTTACTGCCATTAGCTCCATGGAGCCCATGCCGCTGCAGGCAGGCAAGTGCACATCTCATGTGCCATCAACCCAAGCGCCAGCTAAATGCTAATCACCGCGGCTTTATCACCACCGGCAGCGGGCGAAGCCAAGAGGCAAGTTATTCAGATCCCAGCCAGGGCTTATCGCAGGGCAGCCCGAGCATCCCACCGCTCTCCGAGCAGCCCCTGCTCCCGTGGACCGCAGAGCTCTGCCCGCAGCGGGACCGGGCTCCTTCGGCTGCGCAGGACCTGTTGGCTCCCAGTTCAGAGCCAGGGCACTCACTGGTTTTGCACTAAATTGCATCGGGGCTTGTTAAACGAGGCAAAGGCTAAGCCAGCCTTTGTGGTCCAGGAGATGCAGGAATAAGCGGCCGAGAAGCTGCGCCCAGCACTCACCTGCACGACCGCATCCCTGGCGGCCAAGGAGCCGGCCGCCCATCAGCCCACCACCAAAGAGACCTCCCCAGCCCAGCCCTGGCGCTGGGAGGGCTGTGCCGGCTTCTGCCACGCTGGCTGCCGCGAGCTCGCCGGCATCTTTTTTGAAAATCAAGGCCATTTCTTTCCCCACCTGCTATTCCTTCGGCAAGCGGGGCCAGCCGGCACGCAGCACAATATCCCAATTAGCGCACGCTCGCTCTTCCCCGCTTGCAAGTGATTTCAGGGAACTTCGCTTCGGCTCCTGGGTTGTTTTTTTTTAATTGCAAAAGCTCCATGAAGTACAGCAGAATTTAGACACGGAGGGAAGGGACGCCAGGTTAAGTTCTCTCTCGACAGGCAAAACCTTAAGTATTCAGGTCAAGTACCCCAGCGCTCGCTCGGAGGAAAAGCAAGGCCACGGCTCAGCAGACAGCGGCAACCAGAGACCCCAGATTTTACCATCAAAACCCACCTGACGTGCTCCAAGACACAGCTTCCCGCCCCAGCAATCCCTCGATCGATGCACAAACTGCTATCGCAACTGCTTGCATAAGCCCAAGCCCGTCGCCAGGGTCCCGACTCGACCTCTCTGCGGCCGGGTCCTGCCAGCGCCCAGCTCAGAACCCCATGGCGGGGAAAGCTGGGTACCACCACCCACCCCGGTGCTCCGGAGCATCCCCCGAAGGATGCTGAAGTCCAAAGAAAAAGGCTCCCACTGGGCGTGGATCAGACCCAGGGAATATTTATCACATTATATATATATGTATATATCTCTCCCCTTAACTGCAGGCACGTTCTCTCTCCTTCCCCCCCCCCCTCCCCGCTGCCAAGCAGGCCAGCGCTAATCCTTCACTTTGAAGGATTTGACGGCATGGCGAGGGGAAGGCGAGCAGGATCTGGCCGCGGAACAAGAGGAGATGGCAGGGGCTCACCTTGCGGGAGGCGGCGCAGGGTCTCTGCCGGCAGCCAAGGCACAGAGCTCCAGCCGGGAGAGGCCGGAGGGAGGGAAGGAGCTGGCGCTCATCCCCGCTCCTGCCACGTGCAGCAAAATCCCGCAATTAATTTTTGATCACCTTCTGCAAATTGGGACGGCACTGGCTCGGAGCAAGAGCACAGCCTGACTGCCGGTCCCCGGTGGTGCCCGCGGCACTGCCCGGCATTCCTGATCCCCATCACAACTACGCCCCAAGACCGGGGTCTGGCAGCACGAGCCCCTGCCCATACCCAGCCTGGGAAAGCCTGGGCAGGGGAGGCAGAGACCCCCGTCCTGAGCCGGGCTTTGTGCAGGGCCATCCGTGGCACAGGGACATGGGGAACCAGACCACCCCGCAGATGAAACTCCTCCATTAGACATGGAGCCCGAGAGGAAGAGACGGTGCCCGCAGCGGGCGCGAAGCTGGGGAGGGCGGCGGGAGCGGGTTCGCCTATGTTATAATTAGGACCTGCCACATCTTCAAGCCGTTGCCTTTCTGGGAAGAGCTGGAAGGGGGTGGCTGAGCTGACAAATCCATCCTCCTCCTGCCTGATGCCAAAGTTGAAGCACGTGACGCCGTTTTTCGGGGAGCCGGCAGGCTCCTCCGCAGGGCGACGCTGGCTCCCGGGATGCAGGGCCGGACCACGGCTGCACCCAAGCTTCGTCTCCCGCTGTAAAATCCCCTTGAAACTCCCCCTTCGCTCCCTCGACACCCCAGGGTGCAGCTCAGCACCATCAGCCCGGCGCCGGCTGCCCTCCCCAAAATGGGCTTGTCTGTGCCCCCCCCCAGCCCGGGGCAGCTGGAACCCGCTGCTGCCTGCGGGGACCCACCACCCTCGCAAGGATGGACCACCCTCGCCACAGCCCCCAGCGCTGCATCCCTCCGGCTCAGCCAGGCTGGCCAAAAGCAGACGGGATTTCTGCACATCCCATCGGACCGCGGCTCTCAGCATGAAGGCGGCAGGATATAGGGAGGGGGGGGTCTCGCCCTGGTTCTCCCCCCAGCCAAAGCCATGCCCAGCACGTCCCCCCGCACCCCCTGCCTGCTGCCCTTGCGCGGATAAAGCCCGGCTTACAGAGCGAGGAGGGAGGGAAGGAAATGAGCTTTTTCTTTTGGCACTTCTCTTGGCATTTTCCCGAGCTCCTCGCTGCATTCAACAGATCGGCTCAGTTGCCTCCCTCCCTGGGCCCTGCCTCGGGCGAGCGGCCAGTGCCGGTGAGCTGCTCCGGTCACCCCAGCCTGGCTTCGGTCACCCCAGCCCGGCTTTGTGCCATCCCTCCGTCAAGCCCCAAGCCACAGGTCACCCGGCGGCGGCGGCGATGGCAATGACTCACTCCGCAGCATCTCCGTCGCAGCGGCTGCTGAAGGCAGCGGGCATCCCCCTCAAAGCCCGAAGCAGCCCACAGAAAAATAACCTGGCTGGCAGAGCACGGCAAACTCATCACACCGGGAGGAAGAGGAGGAGGAGGAGGAAGGCAGCAGAGCTGCACCCGGGCAGACGGTGGGAGAGTTCTCCGGTTTTTTCCCACGGCTGCCAACTTCCCTGGCGGCTCCCAAAGCCACACGGAGCCGCTCTCCCAAAAAGCGCTGAGGAGCCGGAGAGGCTCCGGAGAGGAAAACAGCCCCGGGAGCGTCTGTCTGCACAGGGAGCGGGGCTCCCTGCCCCGAACCGGGGATCCCTCCACGGATCCGGGGAAGGGTCTTACCCCCCAAAACCCCTCCGAGCTCGAAGGGGTAGCCCCTTCCCCGCCGACCCGGGCAAAGCTCCGGCCCGCCCCCCCCCTGCCCTGCCCCGCGGCGGG
>VYZM01018750.1:145038-158325 GCA_013398915.1 Dromas ardeola | reverse complement strand
GAGCAGCGCCGGGCACGAAGGGCAGCAAAAACCCCGGCCGGTGGGAAGGGGGGTGGACATGGCCCCTCTCCTGCCCTGCTGCCCCCAGCACCTCTCCCCTCCTGGTCCTTAGCATCCAGACATATGTCGCTCGTACTTGTCCTTCTCTCCCTGCCCATCACCTACAGCCATGAACGCAGCAGCAGAACCGACAGGCGTCCAGGCCTCCAGACCCCATGGTTCCCGCAGGTCACATCCTCTAATTTCAGCATTTGCAGAAGGGAAGGCCCACGGCAGCCCCCACGGGTGCAAACGCACCCGCCTTTGCCAAGCCCTGCAAGACCCACCAAGGAGCACGGTGCATGGCGGGGGCTCAGGAAGGGTCCCCCCACACCCAGCTGCTGAGAGGCAGCTCCCACTGCGCGCGTTATCAGCCAGCCCCAAATTTCCCCTCCCCACGGTGGGAGCAGCTCCCCAGGGCAGCGATGAGGCTCGCCGCCCCAAGCTGTCGCCCTTCTCTTCAGCCTCCTATAAAACGATGCCAACACCCGGCTCACAGCTCATGCATCGCCTCCTTCTGCTAACAAACAACCCCCCACCCCCCGCTAAGGCCCCGGCAGCTTCGAAGAGCCCGTCGTGGTGGTGTGTCGATTCATTAATCCAGAGAAAACACAGCCCCCTAGTAATGGCCATTGACACATTAACTGCTCCAATCCATCACGGTAATGACTGCGAGACAATCGGTCACCGGAGCGATTAGGGAGTACACCTGCCTGCACGCCGGGGCTGCGAGAGCACCCAGCCCATGCGGGCACCCCAGGGTGGGGGGAGACCTGGCTGCAGGGAGGGCTCTCTGCAGCTCCACCTGCCCCTCCGGGCACCAAAAAGCAAAGCGCAGCCCTTCCAACACGCGTTTCCAGCATCATCTTTCCCTAAGGGTTGATTTGTGCTTGCTTGGAATAGCGAAATACCAGCCCTGGTGTGGGGCGAGCCAGGTCCCGGGCAGGAAGGGTGCCGGCGCGAAGGGCTCAGCGCTGCCGTCATCGCAGCCCTGGTGCCCAGATCCTGTTTTGGAAGCTGGAAACGAACTGATTTTCCAGAAGCACTCAGGGCTGCTCCCAGCTCAGCGCCCTGGCCAGGCCTCTGAAGGAGCTGCATGCTCTCCGTTGAGATGCACTCCCCTGGAATGCTGGCCGGCTGCCCTCCTGCCATTAAAATAAGTGGCGATATTCCCATGGATTCAGATGCTCACGGGATCATGCCCAGAGCACCGTCTCCTGCGGAGAGACCAGTTGTTGCAGTGATTCCGTGTACAGCCGGAGAGGTTCTCGTTGTTATTCTGCTCTGATGTGGGGGAGGGCAGCCCCGGGAGGGGGACAGTCCCATCCAGCCCCCCCATGCACGCACACACGGTGCGCAACCCCATCCATGCCAGCACCGATGCCAGGAATCGAAGGAAAAGGACTGTGGCTGATGGGGAGGGGACACAGGGATGAATGATTCTTTGCTGTGAGGGCGGTGAGCCCCTGGCCCAGGTTGCCCAGAGAAGCTGTGGCTGCCCCATCCCTGGAGGGGCTTGGAGCAACCTGGGCTGGTGGGAGGTGTCCCTGCCCGGGGCAGGGGGTGGCACTGGATGGGCTTTACGGTCCCTTCCAACCTGAACCATTCTATAATGGTGGCAGCCCAGCTCTTAGCTGTGATCTACCCCACCAGGAGCGACGTCCTGTCCCCAAACAGGGCTCCAGGGCAGCAGCTTTCACCTGGCCTCTGCCCGTCACGGGGGTCCATCGATTATTTCCAAAAGGTTCTCAGCGGGGTGAGGACTTGCCCAGGCCCTTCTGCGCAGGGAGCAGGGCAGCTCTGCGGGGGGATCCTGAACGTCAAGGAGCCACATTGTCCCCCCCACAAGCAGCAGCTGAAACACAGCAACAGAGTTGGGAGCGACCCCCAGGACCCAACCAAGGACCCAACCAAGGACCCACAGCTGGGACCACCGGGTGACCCGAGGGGGCTATTTGGACCAGCATGATGTAGGGTAGAGATTCACGGGCAGGAGGAGGGGGTCTGCACCACTGAGCCCCCGTGAGGAGAGGAGACCCCCACCTGCCCCAAGCCCAAAAAAGCCACGGGGGCACCAGCCAGTGCCCCACGGTCATGGGTCACCCACGAGCCAGGGCTGAGGGGGGAGTCCAGCCCCTGCGGGATAAGCCGGGCACAAATCCCTTCACCAAAGGCGGCTCTCGGAGGCACCCTGAGGTCAAGCCCTCGCCTCCCTGGGGGATTTCTAAGACACGTGCTCTGCTTTCGAGGAGAAACGAAGGCGTCCTGCTCACAGCCCGAGGTGCCACAGCAGCAGGGCAGGGCTGTGCCAGGCTGACACCAGCCCATCCTGCTCTGCTTCCCCCAGGGCCCGAGGAATCGCTGGGAGAAGGCGCCTGGGATAACAGATGCAGAAGTTTGGGCTGAAGCGTTACCTGAATTGCTCCGACAGCCTGCTCTCCCGGGGATGTTTGGTGCTCACTGCTCCCCCGGCGCTGGTGGAAAATAATCATTATCCACCCCCCCACCCAGTCTTGGGGACCTGAGTCCCAGGGGTTTGGAGGATGCTCTCTGTGTCTCTCCTCTTTTCTCCAAGCCTCATGGACCGCACGTCTCCCCTTCTCACACATCTCTCCCCGCCATCAGCCAGAAGCCAAAACATCATCACAGCGCTCGTGTCACCATCGAGAACGTCAAAACACAATTAATATTTGGAAACTCGGCTCAGGCCGAAGCTGCCGAGCTTCCCCCACCATGGTGGCTGAGGGGGACGGGTAGGAGGGCACGGGGACAGACAGGAGATGCCCCAGCGATGCCGGGGAAGCAGCTCGTGCGTAGGGTTACCCCAAGAGCGGTTCAACAAATCCCACAAAGGTCGCTGCTGCCGCGGCCAGGGCTCCTCCTCAGCACCTGGGTCAAGAGATGATCAAGTACTCCAGGATAGTTCGATACCGTCAGCAAATGGATGCAGCACCGTCCTCTGCAGGATCGATACGGCTTCATCAGGACCAAAACAAGAGGAACGGAACAAGTCGCTGCGTCTCCCGTCCCAGAGGCTGGTACACCCTGAGCCGATTCGCAGCTCCATGTTCACGGCCATCCAGGGATTGCAGGGTGCTCCAGCATCTCCAGGGCCACGGGGAGCCTTTCCCTGAACCTCCGGGGCTCGCAGACCCCCATGCAGGAGGCTCTGGCGTGTCCTGAGCCCATTCAGCTGCCTCCCAGACAGACACAGCTCCGGCCATGTCGCATCCAGCCTCCCGCTGGCCTCCATCCAGCCAGGAAGGTCACCGTGTCCACTGCTCAAGCCACCGAGCACCACCAGGGAGACACGCTGCTTGCAATTTTTTATTTTTTATTTTTTAAAAAAAAAAACTTTTTTTTCCTTTAATATAGCAAAACATGAAACCGCATCTTATGGACTGGACTTTCCGGCTCAGCTCTGCAGAAGGGCTTTGAATAATTTATGGATGAGCCACTGCCTCCTCCTTCCTCTTCATGGGTCACTCACGTCAAAGAGACACAGACCCGGGAACCACGCACGGTCCTTTTCAGCTGTGGGTTGCGTTTCCAGCGCCTGCAATTGCCTTGGGTGTGGACTTAATTCCCTCCTGGATAGAAGGGTGGGGGGAAATAAATCTTTAATTCAAAGTGAAATATTAATAAAACTGTAATTAGCTGTAATATCTACACAATTAAAAAAAGCAGGAGTCCCAGCAAGAGCTATTTTCATGTGTATTTAAAGGAAAATAAGTTTGCAGGGTAAGGAGGGGGGAGCTGGGGATGTTTTTTTCTGGTGTCCCACTTGTCTGGGGGGAAAAACGTGGCTGGGAGGAGTGGCAGCAAAGGGACACGGGCTCCGGCAGGTCAAGGGCTCCTGGCCAGTGCCGGTGACACAGGAGGAAGGGAAAGGCCAGCTTGCAAGAAAAGAGGAGGAGAAGAATTTAGGAAGGGAAAAAGAAAGAAAGAAGAACACGTCGACAATTTTGTCCTGCTCCCTGGGGAGGGTTTTGCAGCAAAGGGAAAGTTTTCACTGACGTCAGGCAGAGAAGAGCCTCAGCGAGAGGATGGGGGAAACGGAAAAAGTCTCTGCTGGAAGTCGGCAGGGTGTTTCAGGCTGGGTATCGAGGGGGGTGACCCCGTCTCAGCCCCCTCGCAGCGGTTCGCCAGCAGAAACGGCACAGCTTGCTTGCAAAAAGCCACTGAGCTGGGCAATGAGAGGCAGGGACGCGGTTTAACGGAGGAAAAAGGAATAAATAAAATTGCAAAATAAAGCCAAGCGACAAAATAATTCGACTTGCCCCAAAAAATACCTAAATAACAGGCCCAAGGAGGAAAAAGAAAAAAAAACAACACAACACAAACACCAAAAAAACCACATCCTTGGATTTCTTTCCACAAGAAAGAGACTCCTACACACAAACAGCACATGAATATGGGTAATAGATATGGATATTTCAGAGAGCAAAAATGGTACTGACTGCGCTCTTATTGGATCAACATTCACACATTGAGTCCATGTTTCTCTCGAGGAGCGAGGATAATGGGATGCCGAATGTCAGACCATTTTAAATATATATAAAACTCATTATACGCTTCATGACTAACCAGATTTCGATGGGAAGAGTTGCATTTTAAAGAAATGGGGGAAAGAAAAGCCCATCCAGGCTTGCAGGGAGGAATTAGCAACGAAAGAGGGAGGATTCAGCTGCAGCGATGACAATTCCTCCTCCTCCTCATGAGGAAGGCTGCTGCGGCTGTGCCAGCTCCTCGGCAGCCCCCCTGGTTACCCCTTGCCCACCTTGAGGGCTTCCAAGCCCCCGCCAGCGGCTTTCCTACAGCCTGGAGTCCTGCTGCATCCCGCATCCCACCCGGCTGGTGCGGGACCCCCAGGAAAACCCTGCCTGAGGGCAAGCAGCCAGACCTGCCTCTTGGAGGCCACCAAGGAGGTGGCTTTCCCTGCTTTTGTGGGCTTCTCCCACCCCGCCCCATGCCAGCATTGAGGGGATGCAGGGAGCCCTGGGGATCCTCCACGAGCAGCCCAGGGCAGCAGCAGGTACCGCTGCTTCGGGGCAATACCCATCCCCGGCCAAACCTCCTCCAGCTGCAACGTCAGAGCCTCTTGTCAGGGTTTTATTCCTCTCGCCTGGGTGTATCCAGCCTAAAAATCCCTCTTTGTACCTCACTGCCTCCGTGTTTCAGGAGGACAAAGGAGTCTTGGCTGGCTTTGGCCGCTCTTGGAGCCTGAAGTCGGGCAGCACCAGCGCTCTTCTCCTCTGCAACACTTCCACCTAACGGCAAGAGCGCCGGCAAGGAGAGAGCCCACGGCACCAGGGCCACCCACCCCACGGCCCCTCGGCACCCACATCGCACCCCCAGGTGCTGAGCAGAGGCTGGCAGAGCTCAGCGCACCGATGGATCCAGCTGGGCTCAGACCTCAGTCCAGGAAAAGCCCTTGTGAGCAGGTACTGGAGGCTCCAGCCCTGGGGGGTTTTTCCTCGATTAAATAAAAAAAAAAAAAGCCAGTTTTGTGATAGAAATGCACTAATCCGACACATGTTGCCTGGGCAGCATGACATTTCACTGCACGCTTCGCAATTATTTGTCACTCCCAGCATCACCTGGGCTGCATTTACTCCCCTCACAACCCATAACTTGCATGCCCATGTTACACCCACCCGGGGCCAAGCTCCCTCTTCCCCGGGGAGCCTCAGCAAAGCCGTAACCCCCACAAACGGGGGTTTTCCACCCTGCTGCTCCATCCCCCAGCCATCTCCATCCTCTGGGCGATGTCCTGCTTCCCTCTTGTGGCTGCTGCTCCGACTCGGCCATGCCGGGAAGGCAGAGGGGATTTGGAAGCCTTGCACCCCAGGCTTACACCCCACTTTGCTGCTCGCTGGAGAGCCGTCATCTCCAGTTGGACCCACTCAGTGCAGCCGGTGAATTGGTGCCATCTGGGTTAGAAGCTGTTGCTGATAAATGGGGATGAAAAGTAGCCATTGCCTAATTCACCAGGGCTCCCCCAAATCCCAGCCACCAACCCGAGGACTCAGCAGTTGAGCTGGTGGCAGGAAAAAAAAAAAAAAAATCAATCACCGAGTTATTTTACCCAAATCTGCGTGGAACAGGCTGGGACATCTCTGACAGAAAGTATCAGAGTTGTCCACAGACACACACACACTCTTTGACAAAACACATCAATTTAATTTTTCCTACTCCCTACCAGGATTCGTGGCTGAGCCAGTTCCCAGCCCTCACCAGGAGGCAAAGAAAACTGGAAACCAGACCCAGCCCCACTCCCCTCCCAAACTGCTCCCACCCTCCTGAAAAAGCTGGTGGGGAAAAGAAGGGAAGAGGCAGAAGGCAAGTTTCTCGTCCCACGAGCAGCTCTCTGCGGCAGGATCTGGCCCCAGCACGAAACGTCGTCGATGCTTCATCGACTAACGCCGAGCGGTAGCAAACACCCCCCTGCTCTCACCTCCCGCTGACATCCAGCTGTCCCTCCTCAACACTAAAACCCTTTAGACAGACCTTAAAAACGAAATAGCTGTGACGGATTCGATGGTTTCGGAGGAGTTGCTCTGTGTCAGAGCGCGCTTACGCGGCACAGGCCCAGGGACACGGCTGAGCAGCGAGAGGCTATTTTGGGCAAGCGATTACTCCAGATTTTGGGTCTAAACAATGCAGAAACACGAAGAGCTGAGGCACACTGTTACATCAGAAATCTCTCGTTATACACGTTCAGCATCTTTTATCACTGGCGCTCCGGAGGGCACAGGACCAACCCCTGAATTGGCACAGAGACGGCTCAAACTCATCACACCCGTGCTCAGATCACCCCGCAGGACTGTGGCTTAGGGGATGCTGGTGATACAGCTTCAGCCGAAGCCACCGTCCTGCTGCCATGGCACAGACCCGCAGCCGACGAGGGACGCAGGGCAGGACCCAAGACATGGAGCTGCCTGACAAGCCGGCAGCGCTGGCCGTGCTGCTGTCATTAACGCCGCTGTGTGTTTTAGGTTAAATATTGCACCAAGCAGAGCTGGCACGGCACAGAAGTCACCCCCACGTAGCCTCGGAGGTGCTGGGAGTCCCGGCAGTGCTGCCCCGCTCCCCTGGACCAACATTCCTTTTCTCCCCCAACAATTTTCTCTTTACATCCAGAGATGTCCCCCTGTCCCCAGTGCAACACCCCGGGGACATGGTCCCATCCCCCAGCCCCGGCAGGGGAGGGTTTCCCAAGGAAAGGGGATCCGACAGCTTTATCTGTGTTTCCGTTTGGACGCAGGAGGGGTTTTTCCACCCGCAGAGATCATGGGCAGCTGGAAATGCTTTCTTTAAAGAAAGAAAAAAAAGAGGAAAATTAAGAACAGAGCACATTTGGTGGTAAAATTAACTGTGATGGCCAGACAGCACATCCTCCCTCTGCACCAACAGGACAATTAGAGGAAAATCTTTATGTATTAACTAACCTGAAAGTTTATCCCCTCGTCTTTCCCGGCTGGCCGTGCCGGAGCAGAGCAGCAAGAGCACCCAGGATGCAGGACAGGGCTGAGGGGAGAGCAGCACATCACCAGCTCCCAGCCAGAAACAGCCCTGAGCCGTCGGGGAGGGACCAGTGCTGGGAAGCCACGGGATGCTGGAAGGGTCCAGCACCGAGCATCTGCCTCTCGAGTCCGCAGCCAGGTATGAGGTCACGCAGGACGTGGAGGAAAGCAAGGAGGAGAGCATGGAGGAGGCCAGCGAGGCTGCCGTCGCCACACTTCTCCTCTCCAAGTGCCCGGGGAAGCTGCCATACCCACCTCGAAGGCCTCCAAGCCAGCAGCGAAGACACTCATCCCACGTCCTACCCCATGCAAAACCTGCCCCATTCACTCTGCATGCACCAGCCTGCTCCGCTGGGAAGCAAACTGCCCCAAAATGGGCTGGATTTGCACCAAGGGCTCCTCCAGCACCCCCTGCCCGCTGCTGGGGTGAGGGGTGAGGAGCAGACGTTGCCCCCTACCCAGGGAAAGGGACTCCAGGCAAGCAAAGCCCCGCGGCACCAGGGCATCCTCCACCACAGAGCTGACCCCATCGGAATAACACCCGTCTTCTCCTCCCAACTTCTCCATAATTCATGCAACAACCTCCTGAAAGAAATATCCTCCTCGGGCATAAAATATTCATGGCCTCATACTTTGCAAGGAAACACTGTCTTCCTTGGAGCGCTACCAAAGAGTCAATGCCGGCACGGATTTGCCTTTGCAAGAGTAATTATGTTCCTCATCGATCGGGGGTTGCAACGAGAGGGGCTGTGCTGGGAAGGGTCCCCCCCGGCTGGTATCGGTCTGTGGCTTCCGTGCAAGAAAACAGCTTTTGGAAAAGGCATAAAAAGACTCAAGAAAAGGTGGGAGGGATCCTGCACGGTGAAGTGGCATCCCAGGAGGTCCCCGTCCCCGTGGCTGCATCGCTTTGCACAAGCAAGAGCTGCCCCAGGAGGGACCGTCTCCCCCAGCATCGCCGCGGATCCCATCCAGCCCCATCCCAGCCGTGTCCCCCACCCTGGCACAGGCGCAGAAAGACCTGCCGATAATTAGACGCCTGCGGATGGCACCCCCCTCAGCCCCCACCTGCCTCTTTCTGCTCACAATTGGGATGCTGGTCAATTAATTAAGAGTTCCTTCCTATATCGCTCCATCTGCAGAGTTCAGCGGGGGGCCCCAGCCCCATTTGGCTGCACAATATTCAAACCCTTTATTATTATTATTATAGCTGCTTGCTTTTTCTCTTTCCCAGCACGGGCAGTACCACAAGCTCTGCTCCCAAGAGCCCAGGATGGCATGGGATGGGGGGGCCATGCTATGGAGGGAGCAGCGGGCTGTTAAGGAGCTCCATTCTGAGCAACGTTTTGGGGCAGCAAACGTCCCGTATCCCCAGTCCAGGACCCCACGCGTGGCACAGAGCACCATCAGCTCCCGCTGGCTCCGGTGCTCAGCCCAGCAGGAGCCGGGGAGTGCGGAGCAGCCTCCCCACGGCAGTGCTTCTCTCCATGGCTGGCAGCAGCTCAGCACCAGCCTTCGCTGAAGCCACAGCGGGCGAAGCCGCAGCCCTTGCGGGGTGCTCGGCAGCGCTGCATCCGATTTAGGGATGGCACCATCAGCCAAAGGTGCTTTCACTGCCGAGAGAGCAGCTTCCCACAAAGAAACTGCTCTGACCTAGCTATTAAAATTAACTAATAACAACTTCTCACCCATGACCCGATCGATCCCCAGGCAATAAGCCAAGCCCGTGCTCAGGCCAGGCTCCCCCGGGAGGTTCTGGCACCCAGATGTGCTCAGCAGCTGCCGGGCACCAAACCCCTGGGGCAGGCTGGTTTGGGGACCGCTGGCATGGAGGGGACACCTCCTGGCCACTGGCAGCATACGCTGGGGCACATGGGGACACCCACACTGAAACAGAGCCCCCAGCCTGGTGACAGAGGGGTCCTTTGACTGCCACCGCTTGGGGACAAGCCCACGCTCAAGCAGCAGGATGCGTTTAATTACTCCCATCTTGTCCGGTGCAACATGCGCTCTAATAAAACATGGCCCAGATTTCATGGTTCCTTACACCATAAGCCAATTAAAAATAAAAAAGCCTTTGCCACCAAGCCTGCCCTCAGCAGCCAAACCTCACCCTGAGCCGGGTGCTCCGGCCATGCCCGTATGGCACAGCTCCCTGCGCCGTGGGCGAGGGGTCCCGGGGGGTTCTCCCATGCTATAGCAAGGTCTAGCAAAGCCCCCATCCCCGGGGAAAAGGGGGGGAGATGGAGGTGGGTGCATCCTTCAGCGCTGAGGGGTCTCAGAGGTGGGGAAGGAGAGGAGGGGGCTGCGGGGTCCCAGGGGGAGAGGGCGCCCCAGCAGCAGGGGATGGGGGGCTCGGCACAGTGGGTTGGTTTTCACTGAGAGACAAAAAACAACCTGAAGAAATCTGTGCAGAAAGGATCAAAAGCCAGCCTTGGCCAGAGCCGGGAGCATTGATGAACGGATCCCGCAGGAGCACAGCCGGCCCCCCCGGGACCCCCGGCCGGGCCCACATGCTGCCATGGCCCCAGCGCACGGCCACGCTCCCCGCACCAGCGCTCCAGTCCCAAATCTGGACTCGGCATCTCACATCCCTGGACTTCCAGCAAAAGCCACCAGTGCCTTCCTGTGGCAGCCGTCCTCACTGCAGCCGTGTGACGGGACAGATCCGGACACGCTGGGCTCCCTTCGGACCGGGGAGGGGAAAAGGAGGAAGGATTTTGGGGTAATTCTCTGGCCTAACACCCCACGTACACACAGCTGTGGTGGGGACAGGGACCGTCCCCTCGTGTCCTGCATTCAAAGGGTGTTGCTCAGTGTTAGCACACAGCTCCCACCACCCACGTGCATTGGGTGAAACACAAGTCATGTCCTCAACACCCCCCCAGAAGCCTTCCCTAAATCGCCAGGGAAAAATCCCCCCCGCCAGCCGATGCACCCCAAGGGCTCTTCCCAGGGATGCTGTGGAGCAGGGACACTGCAGGCAGCCATTAACATTGTCCTTTCATTTAAGGGCGACGTGGGTGCTGGCCCGGGGGTGGGCTGCTTGAGGGGTGTTCTCCCTCCGCAGGGACCCTAGGGCCTCTCATCGGGAATGGGAACGCTGCTGTCCTCCCCCGGCTCCCAGTCACGCCGAGCCGCCCCCCAGCCCGCGCCGTCGTGACGCTCCCCTCGAGGGGAGACACGCACGCGCCTCGTTTGGCTCCAGCACCTACATACAGATTAGCAGTTGCTAAGCGAGCAATTAATCAGGCCCCAGAGCGCGCTGGGAAGGTGGGTGACAGCCTTGCGAACTCCCACCGAGCTGCTCTGCTGACGGATGGAGGGGGACTGGAGCACGCAAGAAGCCTCCTGCCCCCCTACAACGAAGCCATGAAAGCAGCAGGCGCCATGCAGGACCCCCCTCCCAGGCAGGGACCACGGGGGTAACCACAGCCCACCCCACCCCCGCAGCCATGGGTCTGGGGGCACAGAGGGGTGGGATGCTCAGCCCCATGGTGGCTCCCGGCCTTGTGGAACCCAACCCCCCCCCCTTTTGCTTCGTGACCCCCCCACAGCTCCCCTGCCAGTGTGTCTGTGCCATTTGAAAGATGACCCCCCCCGGCATTGCTCGGGCCTGGCGCCACGTAACCAGAGCCGGGAACGACCAGTGACCACCCGGCCTGTTATAGCTGGCCCTAATCCTCTGGCCAGGATGGATGTCACGTACCCCCCCCCGGGGATGGGTGAGCCACATCACAGGGTCAGGGACACGCCACGTGCCTGGGTGTCCCCTGCTAGGGACAAACACTCTGCCCCTGCAGTCCCTGGGGGACAAAGAAAGCAGCCTGCAGAGGGCTCAGTGCTGCAGCCAGGGTCACCCCGTCTGTCCCCTCCCCAGGGGACCAAGCAAGCCCCCACGGGGACCGCCACGGGCAGGCTGCCTGCTGGGAGAGGCAGGGATGCATTTCAGCCCTGCCCAGCTCCGCTTTGCTCCGAACCCCCCCCAGCAGCACCCCCTCACCCAGCACCATCCTGCTCCCCAGCAAAGGATGCTGAGACTCACCATGGGGACAGGGTGCCTGCGGACAGGGGAATGGTGTGAAGCCCTGCAGGGCAAGGACTAGCCAAGCTTGGCTCCTGCCCGTTCTGCCTTTGAAGGCCAGGGACCAGCTGCAGGTGCAGCCCCAGTTCACACCTCCGTGGGCTTCCAGCTGGGCTCAATCCGCTGCTCCCAACAGCCCCAGCCCCAAACTGGGTGGAGCTGACCCAGACGGAGGGTCCCCAGCAGCATCCATGCGTGGGCTGGGATGAGCACCAGGACCCCTGGGTCCCTTTCCAGCCATCAGCTCCTTGCATGCCTCAGTTTCCCCTCACCGCAGAAGCTCGGGTCCCCCCACCCCACGAAGTGATGCTCCCTTTGCCCCGGCGTGTCAGACCGCCTGCAGGGAGGATGCAGCCCTCGGGGGACCTGCACCCCACGGGGAAGGAGGGCCCCGGGAAAGGGGTTCCCCCCCTCCCCAGCCCTCCCCGCTGCCGGGAGGCCTCTCCCCGTTAGGTGGCAGCAGGGGACCGCAGTGTCACCGCCGGGCTGCCTGCAGCGGCCCCGGGATGCTGGCAGCGCAGGGGGGGGACGCCTGGACCCGGCCCCCGCAACCCTCCGCCCCAGGGGGACGAGGCCGTATCCTGCCCGCTGGCGCTGGGACCACCAGCTCGGTGGGCACGCAGGTTTTCCTTCTGCCAGAAAACAGTTTTCCAGCCCCAAAAAACCCGCTTTGGCAAGGTTGGGAGAGTGTTTCCCGCAGGAAAACCTGCCGGTTACATCTCAGGGCGTCCCGTCCCACCCAGCCCTGCTGCCTCTCGGGTCATTCATTGACCCACAAGGTGCTGCACCCCCTGCCCGCCGTCACCCATCTCCCTCAAAGCCCGTTAATTAAACACGGGGACACGAGTCACAGCATCCGCAGCAAAGACCAGGGCTGCTCCGGCTCCCGCCTCCCGCCTTTACACCAGCAGCTAGCTTGGCCCCGTGCTCCATCCCATCACCTCCGGCATGGCCTCCTCCTCCTGTTTCCCTGCCTCTGTGGTCACCCCGGGCCCCCGCACGCCTCCAGAGTTGGGGGACGCTGCCAGCGGCTGAGTCAGGCGTGACCACCACCTGAGTCACCGGGACGGAGGGAAGTCCCTCGGTCCCCGATGCTTTTCCAACCGGAGCTGAGTAAAAGGGAAAGTGTCAAGGAATTTGGCTGGGGAAAGTGTTTTCTTGGAGCCCCGACGAGGAGCAGCCTCTCCGGCGCGTCCCCTTTGCCACAGTGAACTCAGGGTCACCGGCAGCGAGCACAACCCCGAGCAAACAAGTACACGGTGCCTGTGCCCGCACATGGGGGGCAGTGCCGGAGACACCCCTCTGGGGGGGGAATATGGAAGTAACAGCGAGCGGCAGCGGCTCCGGACACCACCGTCCCCAGAGCTGGGTCTCCTGTCCCAGAGGTACCGGGGATGTGGCTGATGAGGGTCCCCTGGGGTGCTGCCCTGAGTGGGAGGGTGAGTTCGGGACATGCCCCCGCACAAAATCGGGTGCTCAGTGGGGACAGCTCGGGGTGGCCTTTGCACGTGGGGCAGCAGAGCTGCCGGCTGGCTGGGGAGCAGGGCAGGGGTCCTTCCCCATCACAGGGGGTCCGTCCCCATCGCACGGGGCCTGCAGAGACTCCAGGGGCCGGAGGACCCTTCGACTGTCCCTTGCACC
>VYZM01018750.1:111994-123937 GCA_013398915.1 Dromas ardeola | reverse complement strand
TGAATAGATGGATGGACGGACAGACGGACGGACGGATGGACGGACAGATGGACGGACGGATGGATGGGCGCACACTAGGGTTGGTCGGTGTGTCCTTGCACCATTAGTTGGGTGGACAGAGGGATGGATGGATGGATGGACAAACGGATAGATGGACAGACGGCTGGATGGATGGAGAGATGGATGGGCAGATGGATGGACAGGCGGATGGATGGACGGACAGATGGACGGACGGATGGATGGGCGCACACTAGGGTTGGTCGGTGTGTCCTTGCACCATTAGTTGGGTGGACAGAGGGATGGATGGATGGATAGATGGACAGAGGGATGGACGGATGGACAGAGGGATGGGTGGACAGAGGGTGAGACACCAGACTCGTGGGGTCCAGGCTCCCTGCGGGTGCAGGCATAGAGTCTGGCTGGGCAAGGCCACCCGTGGCAGGGGCTGGCACGTGTCCCCTCCCTGGCTCATGCTGCAGCTGATCCCCCCGGGGCCGGACCTGCAGGGACCCCGTGAGCCCTGGCAGGGGCTGTTATGGCGGTGCCACCCGTGTCGGAGCCCGGGGTGGTGGCAGTGTCCCAGCGCTGATCCCGGCCACAGGGTTAATCCGCTTTGCCCACACAGGGACCAGATGGCCCTGCTAAGTGGGTCAGGCGGGAGCGGGGGATACCGGGGAGAAAAGAGCCCCGTTTTGCTTCCTGATACCTAAAAAAATTAATAATCAAGTGAAATGAGGTAGAAGAGGGGAGCCTGGAGGTGGCAGAGCTGGGGGGACACAGTCCCCAGTGCCTGGGCTGGTGGCGGGATGGGGCTCATTGCCACCACGGAGCATCCTGTGCCGGTGGGGTGGCAGTGGTGGGGAAAAGCAGCTCCTGCTCTGCAGCCCCTAGGATGAACGTGCCCAGCGAGAGGCCAACCAGCAGCACAGCTGGGGCCTCCGCCTCCTGCCCTCACCCCCTGCCGGCCCACGCCAGGCGATTTTCGCCTCCTGGTCCCTGCGCCAGCCCAGGGCCGGGGCTCGGGGCCACTGCTGATGCACCAGGGCCACAGAAATGCCCTCAGCCAGGCACGGTGCGCAGCGGAGGATGCCGGAGCCTCTCACAGAGGGTGGGAAGGGGTTGGGGGGGCTTGTCCCCATGCTAGGGGGATCCCCCAGCCCACCAGCTGTCCTGACGCTGCTGTCACCACTGTCCTGATGTCCCCAGAGGTCTCACTGGCCCTGGCAGCCCTGCGGTCCTCAGCATCCCCGCTGACCCCACTGTCCCCAATGGTCACACATGTCCCATTGTCCCTGCTGACCCTCCCTGCCCCATACTCCCTTCCCAAACCACAAACCCATCCCCACATGGAGCCAGGGGACTGTCCCCTCCATCCCAGTGTCTGTCTCACCACGGGATCCGGGGGTTTGGGAGCACTGGGGGAGGCAGATCCTGGGGATCAGCATCAGTGACAGGGGTCTGGGGGAGCCCTGCACCCTGAGCCGGGCATCACCCCTGTGCGAGCAGCAGCAGCTCTCCTGGCAGCCCATCCTCATCCCTTCCTTCGTGCCCAATGGGGCCAGGATCCAGCCAGCACCAATGGGGGAAACGCACAGGGGGGCTGGACCCCCCAGAAGCCCCCTGCTGCCGGGGCAGGGGCCGGCCAAGGCCGCAGGAGCACATCCACGCCATGTGGTTTCCCTCACCGCCGCTGCCCATCCTCTCCCAGCCTGGCGCTGCCGTGCTGCAGCTAAAAATAAATCCAGCAATTTCTAGGAAAGTTCCTTGGAGAGAGCGAGGGAGCGAGCGGGAGCGTGCGGGGGCCGGTAGGAGCGTGCGGGGTCTCAGGGGAAGCAGCGGGCCCTGGGAGCAGACCACGGGGGGCACCGAGCCCCCTGCATGGCTGGAGGCAGCCCTCGGCACTTGCAGCATCCCCAGATCCCAGGTGAATGTTTTTCCCCATCTGCTGCTTCCCAGAGCACCTGGATGGGGAGAAAGGAGCGGAGGCCGGGGCAGCGCAAGGGATGCTCGTCCCTGGGGAAATCTCTTACTGCCAGGGAGGGGGAAGGATGCCGGGGGGCTGACGGCAGCACCGCCACCAGTCCCATGACGTGGCACCTTTGTGACCGAGGTGGGAGGAGGGTCAGCCAGGGGGGCAAATTTTTGGCAGGCGACGAGAGCTGGAATAGCGACTCGGGGCATTTCTGCTCCAAAACCGTCTGTGAGAGACATCAGCCCCCTCCCCGCCGCTGCTCAGCCCCCAGCAGATAATTGGGGACAGCTTTGCTGAGCCACTAAGCTCCCGTTTAAGCAGCTAAGCGCGAGTGGCTGGATTTCCAGCCAGCGCATCCCTCCGGCTGCTCACCCGGCCAAGAATACCGGGAGGTGGGGGGAAGCACTGCCACCCACCCCCGCGAGGGCATAACCCGCTCCGGTTCTGCCTCGCAGCACCCAAACACGTTCACCCCACTGTCAGCAGAGATTAATTTCACCCTCGGCTCGGCGCCGTGACCGTGAAGATGCTGTGTGCGAGCCGGCGCATCTCCCCTTATTGCAGTAACGCGGTACAGGAGCAGCCCCGTTGCATTCGGATCCCAAAGGGAATTTTCAAAGCCGGGGGGGGTGAGAGATGGATCTCCAAACCAGGACATATTCGTTTTGCAGATAAACGCGAGAGCTCCCATGGCTGGATTTACAGCCTCGCTGCTGTGTGATCGGGCTGCGCGTTAGTGGATGCTGCCCAGAATTTAACTTCACATCCCCAAAGGAGGAGAACCCCCCACCCCGGCTGAGCCAGGGCCAGAGCAGAGCCCTGTGGGTCAGGCGAAGCCGGATCCCTCTTCCCCAGCCCCGAGGCAGATCTGCTGCACTGCAGCATCAGCTCAGCCCAGCCCCTGAGTTGGGGAGAAACGGGGGTGTTTGGGGTAAGGGACAGCCCCGAGGGGTCACCTTGGGCACCCACAGGGACAGGAGCTGCCCCCGGCACACACAGATCCCCCCGCAGCCAGGCACAGCCCATGGCCGAAGGACCACGCTCGCTGGAGCGTGCGGAGGTTGAGGAAGGTGCTCAGCAGCCCCGTCCCACCAGCGGCGAGGACGGGGGACCCGCCGAAGGCCCTGCCGTGACCAGCCCTGTCCGATCCCCGAGTGTGCCCTGGCACCGGTCCCGCATCCCCCCCGACGGCCTCTGAGCATGTCCCGCTGCTCGCCTTTCCCAGGCGGGCAGGGAAGGCATCGAAACTCCAAAGGGTTTGGGATACTCTGAGCCCGACCGTGGGTTTTGGGAAAGTGGTCAGACTTCCCCAGGCCGTGCCTTAGTAGAGCATTTGTGCACGCGCACGTTTGGAGCACAAACACAGCGGGTATTTGTAAGAACGGGGTCCAAAGAAGCTCACGTTATTTTTCCTTGGCCTACACTGGCATCTCCAAAGACCTTTGTCGCCGTCTCCAGCCCTCGCCGCTCCTGTCACCGGGGCAGCAGCCACCCGCAGCGCGCTCTGACGAGGGCTGTCACCGCCAGCTCACGGCGGGTGCCAGAGGCACCCAGCCTCTCCCACACCAGGGGCTATTTCCACCTGAACGGCCCTTGGTGAAGACTTTGTGAAATAACTGTGATCATCTTCAGAGCCAGGACGGCTTCTGCTCCACGAGGCTCTTGGTCAGGACCAGAAACATCTGAAGGAGGCTACGCCATGCCCTAAAATTCACCCCGGTTTTATTGCTGGGTGCCCTCCCCGCTCAGACAAGCCCACCTCAACATCAAGCTGTTGGCGACATCCCTCCAAATTTTCTTTTCCAGACTGTGAATGTACAACAAGCCGCTTCAGGGAGGGCTTTGTCCTCTGGTGACGCTTTATTGCCCAGTCCCCAAGTTCAGGTAACAGCACTGGGATGAAGAGAGACCACGCAGCAAGCAGAGCCGTGTGTGAAATACTGGCGTGTTTATTGGTTGGCACTAGATTACAGCCTACACTCTTGTCAAACTTGCACCCACGAGTTTTTTTTTCTTTTAATTTTTTAAAATCTTTTAAAGACAGTGATGACCTCCCTCCTCCCACACACCCCAAACAGAGGAACCCCCTTGAGAAAGGAACCAGGCTGCCGTACATCAGCACAGCTGCACACCGACCCAACAATCTGGCTTAAAAACACCCCCCAGACTCATCGCAGAAGAGGGACGGGGGGGTTGTAATGACACCAGAGCTGAGCGTGGAGCGGACAGCGAGCCCTCCGGTCTTTTTGGGGAACACTACGGTTGAAAAGATCCAAATTATATAGGTATATGCTATACCTGCCAGCCAAGACTAAGCAGGAACACGAGAGCACCTGCATTATTCACAGGTCGAGCCAAGATCTGACCTTCAAGGGAAACAAAACGTTGTTTTCTACTAATGCATTTGATTTTAAACAAATGTGTCGTAAATAAGAACGAGTCCAAGTCAGTAAGAAAAAGCATCAGCTGAAATACTAGATTTCCAAAGTGCCCTTGCAGTTGTAAAGTGTTTTTGCAAACCGTTTCAACTTAATGTATCATAAAAAAACCCACGTTAACTTTACCAGAAGATTAGAAACACAAAGCACTGGAGTGAGGAACGTAACTCTGCAGCCAGAAAAATAAACCAAAACAGATTATGGGAATTACAAGTCCAAAACCACCTAGAATTCACGGAGGATTGCGTATTTAACTTACTTACGATTCACTGAAAAATCACTGAAAGCCTTAGGCTTCTTTCAATTCTAATAAATTAGCAAGTTTGTTCTCTCCATCAGTTTTTCCTCCTCCAAACTCTGACATTTCCACGCGAAAGCTGGGCAGCAGCAGCAAAAGAGCTTCCACTGAGACATCCCAACCGACACCAGCAGGTCGCACAGGAGCAGGAAACCCCGGGAGATCACTCACCGCGCTCTGCTGCCATCGTCCTCCCCGGGCCTGGACACTCAAATGACTCTGAAAAGTATCCGCAAAGTTTAAAAAAAACAACCCCATTTTCCATAGGGACTGCTCACGACGGTGCTGCCAAGGAGGAGAGGTCGGTGCAGGACGGTACCTGGCTGGGTATCAAAGTCCTCTCCTTGGTCGCGAGGGTGAGTTCGAATGTACCAGCTCAGACAGGACCAGAAGAGACGGCCAAAGCACCGCAGCTCTGATCCTGGAGGTATCTCGGTGCGATAAGGAACGGAAAAGCCTAAGGCAGATGTGTTCATACCCACGGACACGCAGCTGGTGCCGATGGCGGGGCGATGCGACCTGGTTCTGCATCCCATCACCAGGCACACGCTCTGCCGGGCTCCGGAATCCTGCTCTCCGGCTCAAGGGGGAAAGCTGCCAGGGGGTCTCAGGTACAGAGAGTTCATGAAAAGATGGAACAGAAAATGCGAAGTGATCGTTCCAGATCTTCTGATTTAATAAATAGAAAATAGGACGTACAGGAAGTTCAGCAAACACCCTTGGACCTCCCAAGATTAAGGTGAGGCAATTCTAGAGCCAATTTCTCAAGTATAACTTCAAAATGTTCGTTTTCCCACCAAAAAAAAAANGAAAAAAAAAAAGAAAAAAAAGAAAAAAAAGAAAAAAACCAACCCTATCAACTAGCACCAAAGAGATTTTATAAATCTCCTAAATACATCTTCAATCCAGTTAAGTGTTCTTTGTCACCCGTCTACACCTCTCTCAATTATGTACAGAACTCATGACACTATACCCAGTAAAACACTACACGTATCTACACACCACCTTCCACCACTGACGCCCAGAGTCCCCTCTAACCATATTAACCTCATTCTAACACTGAGAAAAGTGAGGAACATATACGTATATCTGTATGTTACAGCCTCTAACACCGAGACAGGATGAGAGCAGACCCAGAGGAAGGTCACCCGCATCCCCAGGCTGTGCTGCAGCCACTAGATGATGCTGTCTTATTAAGCAGGGAGAAGAGAGCCAGGAGGGAAAACCCAGTCATTTAAAAGCAGGACTAGAGCAGGCGAGGAATTACACAAAGTTATTGAGTATCTTTATAAGGTAAGAGCTCTTCACGCCAACGAGCGTCTGCAACAACTTCGTTTCTTGGTGCAAGTTTGGCTAAAGAGACCGACAGATTTTGATCCTCTCCCAAGAACCGGCACCAACCGATGCTTTTACTCCAGGAAAAGTTAAATATTCAAACCTATCTTTCATAAACTCCCACATCACCCCCGTTTCCTTGCACTGGATGCTTTGCACAGGTACAAACATTGCAACCGGCTGTCTGAAAAGCACAAATATACCCATTTGGGATAAAACTATGTTTCTGAGAACGAGCAAGAAAATCTGAAGTTGAGAGAACTGGGAGAGGCAAACATTCGCTCTGTGCAGCTTCAAATATTTGGCTCTTGTGGAGCAACCAGCGCGTTGCAAAACGGTGAACACATTTTCTGCATGGAAAAGCTGAGGCAGAGGCCCAAAGTCCGGGCGAGATCTGGGAAGGGAACTAAGGATTCCTGACATTCCCTGCCCACATTTTTAGCCACTGAATACTTTGTGTCTGCACAAGGGAAAAAGCAACACTAGCAGATTCCGATCCCTTTTAATTTTTCAGTTTATAGAGTTTGCTTTAAGGCACATTCAAGACCATGCTGAATTAAACTGCCTTCTTGCTCAACAGAAATCTGGGCCGTGCACACAACCTCCATCTGCCGAGGAAAAAAGCTGATGTGAATGCTTAAATCGCAGTTCCTTTCCAGCCCCCAAAGCAGAGCTCTCACCTTCCTCCCCGGCAGCGAGCCCCAAGGCCACCATCGGAGGAGATGCAGCAGGTTGGGTGGGTGCAGAAGCTCCGAAGCGCAACCCCCCCAGGGTCGGGGCTCGGCTCCGTCCCCACCAGCATCACGCAGCGTTTTTATTTCACAGCAGCCGTTAGAGCACGTACCTGCCTTGCTAAGCTGGAACCAAAGCAACCTAAGAAGGAACCATGTCCCCAGAATGGAAGAAAAAGGAAACAAATCCCAGCGGATGCATTTTTAAAAGCTGCAGAGAGACAGCACGTGCGTTCACCTGTCCGTGCACCTTCCTCCAGCAAAGCAAGGCAAGATGTTATCTGAGGAGAGCCCTGGCCGGGAGCCCTTTACCTGCACATCTAATAGTTTCTTGTAGTGTAACGTACACAGAAGAACTCAGTTAAATCACAGCAGGTTTACTATCAAGAACCAACGGCCACTCCCAATTATTTCTTGCATCTTACTGAACATGGGCAAGGGATGGGTGGAAGAAATGGCAAGATTTTAACAAGCCAGATATATTCTCCCCACCTGATCCATGCAGCAGCTTAAAAAAACTCACTATGAAATGCCCCTCTGTTAAAGCCCACATTTTTATCCCCTTCTATTTTAATTACAATTACTGGCTAATAGAGTTTTTCAGTAATACCAGTCTACGACATCAGCTCTGTTTAACAGCACTAAACACAAACGAGTGAGCTGACTGTCAGCGACTTCTGAATTATTTTTTTCCTAAAGGCGATGCAACTGCCCCACTTATTGAACAGCCTCATTCCAACACCCTCTTTTTGACAGATTCATCTCAAGATATTTCCGCTGTAAAACCACTCAGAGACTACACGCCTTGTTCTGAGAGTTCAAAATCACGAGCAAGTAATATTTACCCCATCCAGCGCCCACGGCACAGTGGCCGGTGAGAGACTGCCATCACGTCCTGCGCCCTCTCAGCTGTCACTGCCCCCGAAAGAGTTTTGACAGTTCAAAGTCTAACGCATTTTCAATTAGAAAAAAAAATGTCATTTTTAGTTTGCTAAACTCAAAGGAATGTTTTGCCAAATGATACACCTGGACAGGTAGATGCCAAACCCGGAGAGGGAAACGCCAAGCACTGGTACTTGAAGAAGTCACCGCAGTTGTGAGCAAGGGTTTGCTGAGCTCTGCCAGAGCAGCTCTGGCCAACCCTAAGAGAACACAGAACAGCTCGGCCAGTGCTGGTAAGAAGGAAAAACACTGTGCAAAGATAAAGGAGGTACAAACCTCCCCTGGCTTGGTAACACCACCGAGTTTCTCTATCACCAATAAACTACTGTCTAGAATTAAACAATCCATCTTTGTGAAGAAACCAAAAGACAGCTTTGTGAAGCAACCAAAAGTACTCTTAACAGCACTGAATGCCAGATTTCAGGGAGAATAGGAAAAAAAACCTCCTCTTTCACCCTTCTCTAGGCATCTCCCAGGAAAAGGCGTCACTTCCCAGGCCCGGCAGTGTTCCATCCCACCCTCTCATAGCCAGGCACCAACACCAGCACGCACAGACGTGTGGCACAACTATTAAACACTGTGGGAAAGCGTCACCGAATAGAAAATGATGTGTGTTACTTCTAACTGAAAAAAGGTTCTTCCTTTTGAAATGTGCCTTTGAAAAGCCCCAGCACGAGCAAAGTCAAATTTGAAACCCAAAAACCATCTTGGAGTAACCACTTCAAGCCAAAGGTGCCGCTTGTTTTCTACCACACACGACTTCTAAGCTGACGTTATCCAATGCATCAAAATCCCTGTTCCACCATACCAACACCTTATTTAAGAGAGACGTCCTAGAGCTCAATACCTTTGATTTCAGCTCCACTAAGTTTAATTACACCTGGCGCTCTTCTGCGGAGAGATGTCCACCTGCCTCTTGAGCTTTACGCATCAGTTAAGATCCTCAGAAAGGTACGGGATCTGACAAACCCTGCTGGAAGAACCAAGCAGCCGTTGCTGCAGACGCTGGTACCCTGAGGTTTCTTCCTTTTCCTCCTCCTCCCATGCCAGAGCCAACAAATGCCAGTACACCCACTACCCAGCATCGGCTCAAACCACCAACTAACACTTTCCTGCCACAGCAGTAATCCAAGCTGGTCTGTCAAACGCTTCCAGTGACAGAGATCCAGATTTTTTTTTAAAGTATTTTGAGGTTTAAAAGATCATCATGCAAAGCGTGCCCAACTGCTGGATGCACTGCTCGTCTCCCATTAAGGTCTCAAATACGTTTTAAAAATCCAGATGGCAGGATGCAACTCCGCTATAGGAGGATTTCTAGTTTCGACAATACCAGATGAAGCGAATGAACGTTGAAAAGCGGGAACCGCTCAGAGAACCTCCCTGCACTGAGCAGCAGGTCTCCGTCTTCCTCTTACTTCATCACTCAACTTGCGACCCTGAGGTGACCCTTAGGTGCATAGAGAAATCCAGTGCTTGAGTGTTTCAAGGGCCAATAATTTTCCCCCCTCTTCCTCACTGCAGGCAGACTTGCCTGGTGTATCCAGAGTGAGGCGTCCTTGTACATACCACGAATTCATGTATGAAAAGCAGCAAGGGAAAATGTAACCTTATTAGCGAAATTACTCTACCCCCAAGAAGTTGCAGAGGACACTGGAAGTTTGTCATGAGACCCCTGGGCTCAGAGGTGTGCCAACGGTAATTAACGGTAGCCCCTCTGAGTTGGAGGCTGTGCGTGATCAACGCGCCTGGCATCCATCCCAAATTGGGTTTCAGAAAACAAAGACAAGCATCTGAAACCTGCAACTTGAGGGTGACTCGACAGATTTGCTGCAGACTTGCAAGGATGTCTAAACGAAGCATCGTTATTCCTGTTTTACTTACAGACAGGCCAGTGCCAAGTAAGATGGAAGCTATGTTGAAAGCCAAACTAAGAACGTTATTCTCCAACGGGAAGCTGAGATTGTAATGTTCGATTGGAAGGGTCAGGCTAGACACTACACCGTTTGAGGTAAGAATGCCACTATCTCCAGCACTAGCTCCATGTAGCACCAGTTTTAGCAACGCTGGGAGTCTGAGTCTAATCCTACAGGGTTTTAAGCAGTTGGTCAGGACAGCCCCACGCAGCGCCATCACCCAGGCACTAGTCTGTGCTGCCAAACCCAGAGCGCGCACCGTCCTTAAAACAACTCGTGTCACTAATAAAGGTAGTTTGATTGTCGGTCCCAAACCAATTTAACATCATTTTTGGAGAAAATTGCTTAAACTGCTAGGGCACGCGGCTGTATCCATTACTGGAGAAGAACCTCAGATGCTGAGGAAGACGGGAATTCGTGTGGTGCAGGAGGAAATTCGGGTAGCACAGGACTAAGACCTGTTTTGAAATCCACAGCTGTTGAATAAAGGCTATTTCTACCCCAGGAGCTATTTCCAGTTAAGAAGGCATAATATCAGCCACTCGATGTTACTGTGTTAACAGCATCAATTCATGCCACATTAAAACACTTTCTTGGCACAATTTATTTTTCTGACCCAAACAAATAAGCCATTAGCAAGTCATTAACAATATTCTACCCTAAATTGTCAGTTTAACAGCCCTGTAAAAACATTTTTAGTTTAAAAACAAAAGTGTGCATGCTGTTGATATTAAAACTGCAGTTACTCTTTCAGGAGTACCAGCTGTTTTGTTGCAAAGCATTTTCAACATACTAATCTGTACAGTAAAGAC
Organism: Dromas ardeola; assembly: GCA_013398915.1. Taxonomy (NCBI): domain Eukaryota; kingdom Metazoa; phylum Chordata; class Aves; order Charadriiformes; family Dromadidae; genus Dromas; species Dromas ardeola. Next base: position 113,496 of record VYZM01018750.1, on the reverse strand, counting down.
AAAAACTCAACTGAAGGCAGTAGATGGCTGTGGTAGGTGCCACTCACGGCTCGGTGACAGCGGACTGGCTGAATTTCTTGTACGCTTCCAGATACAATATTCAAGCCCTTTTGAGAGTTTGGTTCAGGCCGATCAGCACAGAGTAAGAAAGTATTGTACATTCGTCTCTAAGTTGAAGTGAACTGAACTGGTGTAATTTAGGCTCGCTTCCAGATGCTCGGTTTCAAGCTACTTCTTGAATAATGCCTCTCAGCTTTTTCTTATGCATGGTTTTTCATGTTAGCGACCACTGGCACTGCTTTTGGCCTTGCTACTCCACACTGATGAAAGCAAGGAGAACAAGTAAAGGAACAGAATAGGATCTTAAAATGACCAGCTTCTTGCCAAACCAGCAAGGATACCATTCCCCCTTGTCCCAGGCTCCATGGATATTTCTATCAGATTTTCATATTGTAAGCGCTTCTTGGGAAGAGAGAAAACTCCGGAACAGTGAGTATTTATTAGAATATTTTTTGTTAAATAAAGAGGAGGAAAAAAAAAAAAGGAAAAAAAAAAAGAGTACTGCAGATTTAATTTCACATCTTGGCTATGCTCTGACAAAGGAGAAGTTACTGAATTCAGCAACTACTGCTTGTCCCAAGCCAGGGATTAATTAATGCCCCTCCCAAAACTTGTACCTGTCCCAACCCACTCCCCAGCCCCAACCCTTCCCATTTTATTTCCCAACTAGACAACACTGTTGGCAAATCAAGACAGCATGAAACTTACATCAATAAAAACAATAAAAACAGGAGAAAAAAAAAAAAGAGGAAATGTGCCAATGCATCAGGGGAACTATCCTATTAAACGGTGAACTTCTCCAGCTAGCAATTCTGCTCGGGAGTCAGCTGTACCTTTCACAGAGGGAGAGTTTAAACGTTTTGAGCATGCTCCATGGTGCAATTGTAAGTGCTGCAGAACCACAGGACAAGAGATTGAACATCTGAATTTCTCCCCCAGGACTTCTTTTCAGGGACACACATAGTTATCCAACCAAGGGTTCGTGCAGCAACACTCAGTAAATACAATCCAATGCTTTAGCACAAATTACAAGTATCCAGTTCAGCACGGTATAAGGCATGTGGACAAGAAGAGACATCAGCAGAACGCAGCAGGATCAGCAGAACAGCATTGGTGATCGACGCTCCAGTTTGTCAGACTTTGACCCCACTTTGAATCCCTGATTCCTACCACAGACAAGGAAATTCAGTTTCTATCGTAGCGTTTCTGAGGCTATTTATTTTTGGCCAAGTGTTAAAAGACCAACTCCTTTTTGTTTCGTTTTGATGTAAATGCAGAAACGTTGGCGGAAGCTGTAGGAGAAGCAACGGAGCAGCAGGGATGTCTCCAGGTGATCAAAACTCTGCCCTCAACTTCAAGTGTCACTGCACTAAATCGGGAGATACTGAACGGGGAGTAAACTGGCCCAGCCACTAGCACTGTCACAGAATGTGTATTTAAAA
>VYZM01018750.1:88206-108279 GCA_013398915.1 Dromas ardeola | reverse complement strand
AAAAAGATCTTTAGGTGAGGGCAACTGAATATTTGATAAGAGACATCCGCTGTCCTGAGCAGCCGAGATACACCGTTTCCCACTTGTTCAGCTACTAACCAGCCGCTGTACGGTCATATGCTTTTGGAAAGGAAGAACTTTTATTAATTAGAAGATTTTGCTGGTTAAGTTCCCAGCCTAAATGAACACACAGATACTAAACAACACAGCCAGGGCACACCTCGCTATTGCTTCTAACAACAGCTGATGGTGGAACTGCCCCAAGAGAAAAGGATTTGTAGCTCCCCCTACTACAAGCACTCATAGAAATCTGTAATTCTCTCTGTAATGTGCTCCCTGACCTCTGTTTCTAGGAAGTAGCTTTTCAACTGAATCTTTTATGTTGTTTTTGGATGCAAAATTTATTGTCTCATCAGTATTTCTGACATTCTGCTCAGCCGATAGGTGAACCACTGACTATTAACCACAAGGCTATTTCTGGAGTCAAATAGCAATTCCATGAAGGTCAACGTACGCGTGTGTGCGCACACCAGCGTGGCTGGGACAGATAACTGGGTCTGACCTTTGCGGATGAGTGATTTTACCTCATCTGCAAAACTGTTGCTGCTAACCTGGACTAATCTCTCTCAGAAGTGAACTGGAAAGCAAATACTTCAAATGAATTTCATTCAAAGAACTCCTTCAGCAGCCTCGAACGGTGGGCTTTTTTTTTCGATAAGCAACCATATCAATCAATAGAGAGGAACACAAGGCTTCCACCTTCACAACACACATACATATATGTAACTATATTATAAGGTGAAGAGTAATCAAATTTTTCAGTTAAATAACTGTTTTAAGCCAATTTTCTTCACTTGTTCTTGGCGCAGGCCATTGAAATGCCACTCTCCTTACTTACCTGCAGAGGCACTGAATCGAAAGCCAGGGATGTTGTTGTGATGGTTTCGCAAACTCTCAAGCCTGACTAGAAACAAATTTATCTCCAGGCAACTAGCCAGCCTAGAAACCGAGCATGAATGCTGCACAACCAGCCTCCCAAGCAGTTCATCCCCAGCTCTAAAACTGTGCTTGAAGACAGGCAGGTGAGGAGCCCTCCCTTCTGTTCTGGTTAAACAGAGAGGCGACGGAAATAACGCTCTGTCTGCAAACTAAGATCATCCTTCGCCATTCTGCCTAGTCTTAATTCACCCAAAAAGGCACAAAAAGCGGTGCCGAGACAAACATGCACTGTAGGGAAACCATATTGAATTATCATTAGACAACTCAAAAACGCGCTAAGGTTTTCTTCATGTACGAATTTATCACATGCAGTAGGAAACGGCAACATAAATTAATGGTTTGATTCAAACAAATATTGGGTTGATAAAGAGAGTCCTTACCAAAGACTGCAAGGCACAAACAATGGCGCTCTCATTCTATTTTACTGGTATGGTGGATTTTAAAGACAAGATATAGGACATACAACACAGATGGACTGGACTGTTATACACCTATTTTTGATAAAGCACTTAATTCACACAGAAACAGGAAAGTCATAGTCTCTGTACAATTAGGTACTTTGTTTAATGGAACAAACACGGAATGCACAGTTTCACATAAGTTTCATAGAATCACAGAATGGTTTGGGTTGGGAGGGGCCTCAAAGCCCATCCAGTGCCACCCCCTGCCCTGGGCAGGGACACCTCCCACCAGCCCAGGTTGCTCCAAGCCCCGTCCAACCTGGCCTTGAACCCCTCCAGGGATGGGGCAGCCACAGCTTCTCTGGGCAACCTGGGCCAGGGGCTCACCGCCCTCACAGCAAAGAATTTCTTCCCCAGATCCAATCTAAATCTACCCTCCTAAGTAAGCTTCTAACATAAAAGTTAGAAAAACTTTGGAGAGAGTCCAGCGTAGGGCAACAAAGATGACTGAGGGACTGGAGCATCTCCCTTAGGAGGAAAGGCTGAGAGAGCTGGGACTCTTTAGCCTGGAGAAGAGAAGGCTGAGGGGAGACCTTATGAATGTTTACAATTATCTCAAGGGTGGGTTTAAGGAGGATGGAGCCGGGCTCTTTTCAGTGGTTCCCAGTAACAGGATGAGGGGTAACGGGCACAAGCTGGAGCAGAGGAAGTTCCGATGGAATATGAGGAAAAACTTCTTTACGGTGAGGGTGCCAGAGCACTGGGACAGGCTGCCCAGGGAGGGTGTGGAGTCCCCTTCTCTGGAGACTTTCAAGCCCCGTCTGGATGCCGTCCTGAGGGATGTGCTCCGGGCAATCCTGCTTTAGCAGGGGAGTGGGACTAGATGATCTCTAGAGGACCCTGCCAACTCTGACATTCCGTGATTCCGTGAAAAACATCCAACAAAATACTCTATACCTGTTATCACTAACAAAGTAAGCTAGATAACAAGCAACAAAACTGCCAGGCTCCTCTTTGGGCAAGCTCCGTACCGCTTGCTTTGCTACGGGCCAACCCCTCAGCACCCTCTCGACTCATCTCCACTGCAGGACAATGAGCATTTTCTTGGAAAGTTAAAAGCATAGTCACAAGCTCATCCAGGATTGAAGCTGGATCTAAATCTTAATTTGCACCAGATGACTCAGGAATTTTTCTCCTCAGTAGTAAATGGATTGAGGATCCTCCGCCCTCGTGGACCACAACAGTAAATGTCTGGCAGAGACAGCACAATTTATTTGGGCACGTGTTCCCCCCCAGCATTAGAAGTGCTGCACAGGGAGCCCATGCTACAATCCTCAAAATGCACACGTGTCCTAGGAGAATGCTATTAAACCTATCAACACGGGTAAGGGAGCACCAGCACCAACTGTTCCATCTGCAGGTGTGAAAATAAAGCCCATCAATCAAATGACAGGATTCCCCAGGAAGAAGCACACTCAGGTACAAAAGAGGACAGACAGCGCTTGCAAAATGAGCTGCCTTTTCACTGCTCTGCAGATCCAAATCCTTTTCCAACGCCTGAGGTAGCCCTCACTGGAGGAAAAGACGGATCTGGCAGGAGTGCATCAATGTCACAGCAACAGCCAGCTGCCCCAAACCAACACCCGACTTCAAACCGCTGCCGCGCGCCCAGAGGGGTGGGCTGGGCATTCGGGACAAGGAACAGAAATCTGGAGGAAATGAAGCTTTACTAGTTCTGCTGCTCATGGAACAACTTGTTTTAATAAAGAAAAATTACTGAAGACATCCAAGAACAGCAGGTTCAGGTTTCAAAGCTGAAAATAAGTTGGGGTCAGATGCAAAAAGCAGCCTGCAGCAACACCATCTGTTCCTAGGGACAGCTTTTATTTCCTTCCATCTGAGCTAAGGAAAATGTGGGTTGGAATTTCAGCTATTTTACTTTGCTCTATTCGGCTCAAAGCCTGCATCTACTACAGATTACTGCTGGGCAAGAGGACGGTGGTAAAACACCCAAATCTTTGTTCTAATACTTGCAGTACTGAAGGTAGTAAATCACACCCATAAAGGGTGCTAGCTTAGACAAGTTCTAAAGACACCAATTACAGACCTGCCAGGCAAATTTTCTTGCTGTCTCTACTGTGCTCAGAGGGTTATACCTATTCATCTAATTCTTTACTGCATTACAATGTAATGCAATGTAAAAAAAAAAAAAAAAGTAAAATGCTTTTACATTTGTGAAATGGAAATGAAATATCACAATGAAGTGAAGAACTTTAAGAGGTTGCACTCATTTTTATGAAGTTTGAGTACACCGGGTAACGGACAGTAGTGAACTTGGTCCCCTGTTTGCAGTGAATATTACTAACACTAGGAAGAGTTCAACGCCATCAGCTCAGTCCTTGATCCTTTCCTTACCCACGGTCCTTTCCTTAAAAAAAGTCTTCCTATTTTAAGGATGAAAGGTATCAATATTCATATTCTAAATCATTAACAAAATACACGAAACAGAAAGGATTATTTATAAAGCATGTTTAAGGGGGGAAAAGAAAAAAAAAAAAAGAAGAGGTCTAGCAACCAGATCAAAGTACTATCACGATGGACTATTTTTCATACTGGCATCAATTGCCTGTTTGATCACAGATCAAGCACAACTTATCTGGCTTTTGATTCCCATGAAGAAAGCAGGACTAACACTCCCATAATTTTATGGAACTTGACATTTACTAAGTATTTAAAGGTCAAGATGTGAAAGATGCTGTAAGTGCAAAATGAAATGCCTTTGGGTTTAACAGATGAGTGTGGAGGCTTTTTTCAAAGTCACTCCATAATAAGTTTAATTTAAGGCATCTATTTCTAAAACATGTTCTTCACCAGTTGCTCACACCCATAAAAAAAACCCCTTATTCCTAACACAAAATTAATTTTGGGTAGAGAATGTAACAGCGAAAAAATCCAAGAACGAAGAAGCAAAAAATATACTACATTGGTGCTAATGACTGCTTGAAAAGGGCACATCATTTTTTCATAAGATGAACCTTAGAACGTACCTGGAGTTTACAGCTGTGCAAGACTGACTATGCCATTTTTCAACATTCTGTCAGAAATACGTGGGTTTATGCTGAAAGGCTGCTCTCATTCAGAGCTAGCGTGTTTGTCTACTGCCACTTTGCCTAAGAACAATGCCCAAGAACTAAAGTCACTTCAAATTTTATGCAGACAACAGCAAGCGTGACAAGCGTTGGTACCTGTCTACTTTAATACTTCTGCTAGTACAGATTAATATAGATAAGGACTATCTCAAACTAGGACAAGGACTTCTAACTCACACTGGGACAGAGGGATCACAGATTTCACTCAGAATCAACATTTCATTTTCAGAACAGTCTTCTAAAATATTGAAAATCAGAGAAAGGGAAAAAAAGACTTATATATATTGCAATTATTCCATCAATCACATGGATAAACTCAAACATATATGTGGTGAAATTAAAACAGTGAATGCAGAAGTTAAAAATCTTAGTTTAGGGAAGCTATTTTAAAAAGCAAATGCATACCATGCAAAAAAGAATGAATTGAGAAAAACCAGCCTATTGTCATCTTCAAAGGCCACAAGCAACTGAAAGGGTAATGAGTCCTTCCAGCTCTTCCAACTGTCTCTTATTAAAACGGAAAAGGCATACCAAAGGCCGTGAAAGAAAGTCCACAAATTTCTTCCATAACTTTGACCAGCACACAAACCGCCTTCTTTTAGGATAAAAATTACTTTGTGTTCATCGACACAGAGGAAACTGGATTTTCCCTCTCCCAACACAAGCAGCAGACTCTACCTGCCCAGCTAAGCTCTGGCTTCCTTGTGAGTGACAGACGTGCCTGGCCCAGGAGAAGAGCAAAGACATCAAACCTACTCAGAAACCAGCATCAGCTACAACCTACCTGAAAACACCTAGATTCACAAGAAAGGATGAACAAGGACTACTAGCTAGCATGCACACCAGTTGCCCAGCAAGCAGCCTCCAAAAATACCTCCCCTGCCAAATCTATAGCACAGCCTGGGAAACTGGGTGCACAGAAGCCCTTTACAGCGTTACAGCTGTAATATAACAACCATTCCCCTCCCACACGCACACTCCCCAGCAGCATTTTACAGTAAACAGCTCACTGAGCTTTAGACAGTTGATGTACATTATAATTTTGTGTGCGGATCATAAGCAGCATACTGGAACACAAATCTATTCGAGGAAGGCCTCGCACACCTAAAAGCTCGCCCGCGTTTTCCACCCGTGTCAGCTAGCCTCATCATTAGCCGCAGAAGCGCTCAGGTAATTTTATACACATGACAGGCTGCTCTCCTGCAGAGGGCTTTCAGGAAAGCCTTTATCGTAACAGCATCTGATAGCTCCATTTCAGATTCCCACCCTGCATTCGCATCACACACTACTAGGTGTCGTGGAGGTTAGCCGTTGGGGTAATCCTGCTGCTTTTTGGAGCTCTGGATGTTTACTGTTTGTGGAGCGGCATTCAAGCAGATAGGTGCTTCGCTGGGAATGACTCAACCCTGCCAGGCTGCCACAGTTTGAATTACATTCTCATTCGGCACCGGTCCACGTGAGCGAGGGAACACCAGCTGAGCGAGAGGGGATTATCTCAGCCAGCCCAAACCAGTTTCTTCGCTGCAGACTGAGCCCATGCCAAGGCTTTCCTTTCAGCCACCGAGCTGTCACGGAAAGAGAGCGACTCTTCCAAGGCGCTGCCCGAGGAAGGGAGGGTCGATACAGATTTATTTTTAAGTATTTGAAAGGTGAAGCCACGCATCTCCTGAATGAACCCTTGACTTCTGTATCAAATCACTTAATTCTTAATAACGATTGGGCTGCAAAGCAGGAGTCTGCAGCTAAAAATATTTCTATTGTTCTGGTTAAACTCACTTTGGCTTGTAATGCATTTGAAAGATCGCCGAGTTACTAAAAAAGCAGGAGCTGCATTACAAGCTGGAAACAAAATTTGCCAGCAGCAATCCCCAGTACTAGAGGGACCTAAAGACACCTAAAAAACATACACTTTGACTGTATAATCTTTCATATCTTTCTGATAAACTGCTAGATTATAAAAACACCCAAAGAGAAAGACAGAACTCAGGAACTGCCACGTTAGATTAGTCCAGAGGCCCAAATATTCAGCATTTTGTTAGACAGCAGCAGGTACTTCCAAATACTTCAGAGAAAAACCTTCATATACCAGACAATTAAATAAAGCAACTACTGGAGAAGCTTCTTCCCAAGTCACATCAATTAGCTCTTGATTTCTGTTCTGCAGCACAAAGATTTATAACCCTCTCAAAAGCATTTTTAATCCTGCCTTATATAACTAACTGTGAACCTACTTGGTCATCCATATATAATCATTTAATCGTTTCTGAATCCAAGCGTCTCTCCAATTTGACAATATCCAGAAGCGAATTCTAAAGACATGTTTTACATACAATGTAGTCAAGTGCCGTTTGCTGTCTTTAAATTCCTTATGAAGAACAAAATTGTTCTTCCAGCTTTAAGAAAAAAATATGCCTTCGCCATACAGATCATTAACCTGTGTTTCTGAATATCTTTCTGAAATAGCTTCAAGTAAAAAAAACAACACATAAACATGAAGACATTAAGAATTGTTGCTTATAACTCTTACAATCAATTTCTCTTATTCACATAAAACTCAAAATATGTACTAGATCAAAACATGCTCAGGTCCCTATTTTGGAGTGCCTTTAGTGGCTCATACAGTCTTATTTCTACCTTCTACCCAAGTATTAGACAGTTCCGCAAAAGCACAGCTGTTTTTTGAAGTTCTCTTAAGAAACCGTCCTTCATACAGAGAAAACAAAACAGAGAATATCATCGTATGTATTGAAATGACTATAGCTTAATTTTATCTATTTTCAGTTAAAAGTATCAGGTGTGGAAAAGTTCATTCCGACTAAGAGCCTTAATTACATTCCTATGCTGTCTTTATTTAGGACTCCTGTTTCCTCCCACGTATTATGTGGATATCGCCAGTGACCCTATATTCCTCTTCACCTTAAGGAAAACAAGCAACAGTGACAGAACCAAATTCCCAGAGCCCTGGCTAAGCATCAGCAGCGAAGGTCCTGTTGTTGTCAAACACTCACCTCTTCACAGACTTCTCGCACAGCGGCCACATTGGGCTCCTCCTCGGGCTCCATGCCACCCCCAGGGACAATCCATCGATCAGGATGACGACTACTGCTAACCAGCAGCACCTGCAGAGAGGAGAGCACAGCTGATGGACAAACTCAAGGCAACGCTCCTTCTCAGAGCCAAGCTGAAGAGGAGAAGTTGTCTTTGCATCTCTCACACCTCCAAACACAACCAACCCAACGTGAGTCCCTGAAAATACGCCAGTTTTTCCAAGACAATATCCTCAGCCCCTTTCAAGCAGCTGTGCAAACTACATTATCAGTGACACCAAGGCACTCCAACACTCCGAATGATTTCAGTCATTACCTTCTCGCTGCTCCAACACTTCACAGAATAAATTATGCCTCTGCATACCAAAACAACGATGCGCTATTTGATACAGCATGACAATACTTACGCTGTGAGAGCTCAATGCTGTACTCAAAGTCACTATGTAGTCTTGACAGCCTGGGATACGCATCATGCCACAACATAACATGGCACAGAAGCTGCTCAGCACCTTCACCCTCTGCAGAAGTAGCTCCATTTAACTTTATCGGTACCTTGGGCCTTGTTCTGCCTCTGCAGTTACCCTAGTGACATACACAAGTTGGGTAACAGCCCATTAAAGTATTTATGTGCAATTGTTTTAACAGACTTTCAACTTCCCTGTTTGCCTCTTCTTATGCAGGAGGCACCAGAGTGTTCAGCTCTGGAGCCAGCAATTGGCTACTTTTGGTTTAGATGAGGTTGTTCAATGAGATATAAGCCAAATATAAGCCTACATTAAACCACTTAAGAACCCTAGGAAAAGGCTACCTAGAAGGACAGACTTTTTCGAATCAGGAAAATGGTTCAACCATTTCCACTAGAGTAATTTTTCTTAAGCGTGCTTTGTGGCAGTTTTTCTTGAAACACTTTTTATTCCAGTGTAATTCTGTTCTGTGCAAGTTCAGTTTTTGTTTTGTCATCTTCTGGAAACAAAAAGCTAACTGACAATCTCAACCAGTTCAAAATTTTCCCAAAGAATACTGAGACACTGTGCTTATTAAATCTACTTGCAATCCATCCATGAGCAGAGATGGAAACTAAAAACAAAACTAATACTGCTTTTCAGCTCTCTAAACAAAGCTTGTTCATTAGAGTTATCATGCTATACTTCATCATTTCACTGGCACAAAGCTTACAGCCAAAGCGACTTGCTCCAGAAACTTTCCAACATACCACTCCAATTAGGTTACAGGCCAGCTGTAACAGTTTCAATCAGACATTCTGAAGTTAAACTGTGCGAGACACTAAAATCCCAGGCTTTACTGTCTAAATGTTGATTTACCGGTAGGATATGAAAAGATTTGCACTAATTATCAAGAGAAAACCTACCTACAGAATTCGAAATTAAACTTCTGAAGCAAAAACACGCATAAGATTTCCAGGGTTTCCCCAGTTCTTTTATCTTTTGAAAATTCTCATCTGCCAAATGACCATCCTGAAAAGTGATTTTTCATTTCCCAGGGCCACCCAGACCACATCGGCTCAGCACAGGGAAAAGAGAGGGGGCCAACAGAACTAGAACACATTGGGGTGAGGAGACACGGGTCTGTTGTGGAGATCCAAACCACAGCTCTCAAATCAGGAGTAGCAAAGCTTAAGGCAGAAACCGAAGAGGGGTCACAACAAATGTTTCGGCAACCGCTGGTCTAACCTTTCCTAAGTCTGGAACTAAACTTGGTGTTCTCAAGTGTCAGCACTCCTCTAATCAGGAATTTTCTGTGGATCCCGCCGATAATAATGTCTCAAAGCCGCTGCCTCCTGCTTCAGTCAGAACCCACACCTCAATCCTGCAATGCATGAAGAAGCATCATTTATCAAACAACCCCATTTAAATCCCTGAGCACTTCCCAGTCTGTCTATTGAATTAAGGCAATTACAATGCATACTAGAAACGAATCAAGCTGAATGGGCTACCTTAATTCTGCAGTTTCCTAATGGAGATGCTTACTGTCTTAGCTGTCTTCTGGCTAAGACTGCAATGGAACAGCATTTCCTTTATAGTAACATCCCGTAGCGTTTGGTCTTCTTCAAGAGGAAGACAGAATTCCTTTCCCCCAAACATCCATTCCATATAAAACGCGATCAGTAAGCTGTGCCTAAATAGGGAATGTAAACTTCCTTCACCCTGAGAGCCTTCAAGGCTCGGGGCAGCAGCCAGGTACCACGGGCTGGGACCGTAAGGCTGTCACCAGCAGCCACCTCTGGTTTGACAATATTTGGCCACCGCAGGCTCAGCACAAAACCCATTCCCTGGCCTGTGCCATCTTATCATGGTACCTCTTCCTACTACGTTACAGGACTTTACTTCCTCCTGACTCATTACCAGTACTGTACACCGGACTGAAATTCTTAACTTCAGGTCAGCAGATGATTCTGAGGGCAATGTTAAAAGAAAAGTAACAGACATTTCAAATATACATTTTCTTGCCAGGTAAGGAAGCATCATCTTTGTCGTTTCCGATTTCAAGTCAGAGTTACAGCTCAAAGAAAAAAAAAAAAAGTAAAAAAAGCTGCAGGAACAGATCTTTGAAACTAAGCACAGCACACTTCATGCCATTGAACTCCTGCCACCTTCCAACTTGTGAGAAAAAGTATCTGCTAAGAAAAGCCCTGCACAAAGACTCGTACAGGAAAGCCTGCTGGACTGCTCAGACGAAGACAATGCTTTAGCAACACACTACTAGGAACTTTTAGGTGTAAACAACAGTTTTAGGCAAAGTAAATTAACTTCAGCTGCTCTGGCAGTTGAGCATTTTCTGAATAGAATTAACATGAACAACCCTCGCTGGGAAGGAAAAACCTGTCATTCTCACACTTTTATGTAATCAGACTATTTCCTGTTTAATAAAAAGGAAATCCCATCAAGAGAGAGCAGGAAACATGCCCTACAAGGTCATTCTTTTAAAACAACTTTAAACAGGATATTGCTACCAATGAGCTCTCCCAAGACAAAGGGGCCTAGTTCAAAATGAGGGTGAGACACTCTTGTGTTTTTAAAAAAAACACACATCTAAAAAAGTCCTGTGTCCCAATACATGCAACCCATTCAAAGGGATCAAGTAAAAAGGTCATTATAACATAAAACCGTATTTTCCACAAGGCAACATCATTCAAATATTTTACAGATTGCCCCAAAGCCAGTAAAAGGAGATCTGCTGAAAAGCTACCCCTCTCTGAAAACCATTCACATTTGGGCGGAACAGTCCAAATGCTGTTTCCAAGATAAGAAATACAATCCCCCCATTGCGCCCCCCCCGATAGCTAGATGGGTGAACATAAGATACCTGGGGAAGCTAAGATACCAGCAGCGCAGGTGGCAGAAGAGAGATGTAATAGTTTATATTCCTGCCATAATGAGGTCAGAATTATTTTCTAAGTTTCAGAACATGTGAGATAGCACAAGGTTAACTTACACCAGAAAGTCAAGACAGAGAATGGCAACGATACCTTCATTTTACAACATAACGTGACAAAAATGCTATTCAATTGCTCAATTAGACCGAACATTTTCCAATATAACAATTCTATAAAATAAAGAGTACAGGTGTGGGTTTTTTAAAGGACCACTTGGTAGCTCCTATGTTGTCAACACCTAAATTTTTGTTCATTAGCTTCTTTAGTACATTTAAAAATTAATTTGACTATATACTAAAAAAGAGATTTTAATCAAAACAGTAGAAAAAATATACCAAAAAATTACTTACTTTATTTCTTTAAATTAGGCCAAAACACAAAGGAAGGCTGACATTTCCATTTTATTCTTGCCAGGTAACTGTGTTTAAGATGGCTACCGAGACTCTTGGCCCACCAGTGATTTTAGGGGCAGATTTTGGAGCCAAGATTTGCAGTCTTTTTGGAAAAGCACTTGCAGGTATCGCGTCACATGGCCAAGTTCTGTTTTCCAGGATTTGAAAGACAATTATGTCATTTCAAAGCAGGGAAATGAGCAACACAAGCCTCTTTGGCAATGCACAAGGCAGCCCTGAAGTAGCTCTCACACACAATCAATGAAATAAGAGAAAGGTTAGAAAAATAAGCAAAGTTTGAAGTTGACAGCAGGGGCTCCTAAACAGTGCTAGATTATAGCCCTCATGGTAAGCAAGCTTCAAAGCAGCATACAAACAAAAAACCCAAACAAATCTAGAGCAGGCTACCAACTCTCCGCGGGAGGAGACAGGAAACACGCCGAGACATCTAAGGCATACACGGAGCTCGGGGCTCCATGGGAAAAGGGGAAAAGAGTTTGTCACTGGGATAAATCTGGGAGTCTCTGATACACAATGCTGACCTTAAGACAACCTAACTACATACAAATCTGTTGTGTTCACATAAGGGTTTTTTTTTTTCCCCTCCCAGAAATAACGGTGCTCTGGAAAGAAAAAACCGGGCAACCAAAATAAGGCAGAGGATTAATTCTCAGTTAAAAGAACAGAGATTGCGGGATTCCCAGGTTCTGTCACGCTATGGTGGATTTAAACAACAACTACCACCCATAAATAAAACAAGAGTAGCCACGCTGTAAGGAGCACGATTCCTAGAAAGAGGCTCCACAGAAGCATTACAGCAAAGACGAAAAGGGCTACAGCATTATTAGGAGCTGGGCTACAACGTTATTAGAAAATGAGCTGTGCATCTTCCAGACTTCCAGGAAAAGACAGTCCTACCCACACGCGCCAGCCTAAGGACAATCAAGCTGGCAGGCTTAATAAGAAACAGGAGACAAGATGTTAAATATGTGGGTTTTGGCCCAGCTAGCATTCTGCTGCCAGAAGCCAATCTATAAGCTACTGGCTACTGAAACTGCCTTTGCGCTTTCTTTCATGTTTTCTAACAATATTAAGCCACAAAATCAGGTATTTTGCATAGCGACTAAAGCACAAACCTCCCAACAGTTAAACTCGTTTCACGCTTTAGCATTATTTATCGGAACGAGGACTGCGAGAAAATAACGCGTCTCCTAACAGGCTGTAGGGAGACTGGTCGAGAAGATGGCTGACTTCAATGATTTTCGCCTGTACAATCTGTCTTTGTTTGAAACTTTCAATTTAATAAGAGTCTCTGTATTCAGGAGTTTGGAGCTTAGCTGTGCTAGCGACTCTCCAATTTGCCCTATGACCAGGCAGGATATTGTAGCCGGTGCCGCTCTGTGTCCAGCATAATAAAGACCTTTTATGCTTTACTCAAAGTTAACAAACATTCTCACAATCCCCATATATTATTGTTACTGTACTTAATGCTTTTATATCTGACAAAACCGGGATCTCGGATCGACCACATCAAACCAGCTTTAAACACTAAAAACAGCATACGCTGACAAATGGAGTTCAAGAGGAGCAGGAGGAGAAAAGAGACACTACAGCGAGCAAAGCCATGCAAAAATTCATCTAATTTAACCGGCAGAAACACAGCCTCAATTACACTACAACAAAACATGCATTTTGCCAAACTACTAACGCAGGATGGTCTAAACACACACGCCAAGGCTTACAGAAGGGCTTCTCCCACCCTTTTGCTATTCAGGGCACGTTACGGAGTTAGCACATAGTAGTTGCAAGTACAGCCTGTGGTCAGCGAGGCTACAGCCAGCTTTAAACGTGACAGTCTCTTTAGCTAAGACAAGAATACACACAACCTCAACAGCAAGTCACAGAAAAACCCTCTCCTGACCATAACAACATGTCCTCGCTGTTCCTCAACAGTATACATTTCCTCAGACAAGTGTTATTTTCGCACACACACCCGCACCTTGCTCTGTGGCATAATGGGATTAAACCTGCAACTGGTACCTAGAAACCGGAGGCAGGAAATTAATGGCAGAAAGCTAGAAGGGGAAAGTACTCGCCCGACCAAACTTAACAGAAGTAAAGCACAAGTCTTGAAAAAGGAGTAAGAGGCAAACTGGAAGAAGTTCAAATCATTTCAAGCGTTTGGATCGCACCTACAGTACTATAACCATAGAGGAAAAAATACAGAAAATCCTGTTGGTTTTTAAGCTGCTTCTTAGAATAACAATAATAAATCATCACGCACTGCACTGCTACTCTGGCTTCAAAATACCAAGGATCATATTACTGTTACTACAGTTTTCTTGAGAGTTTAGAGTGACTGCTCACTCTTACCGAAGAACACCACAATCCAGAGTCCTCTCCCTCCATCAAAATTATGCTTTAGATAACCACAAAAGTTATCTGCGACATGCCTTTCACAGCAGGGCCAGGACAGAGAAAACAGCTGAAATGCCTGAACCAGCCACCGCTTGTTTCAGAAGCAGAGGGCTGATAAGGACGCACTCCCAATGAGAGACCCCAAAACCGATAACCTATTTCTGCCTGTCAAAACCAGTTTGTTGACCACTCGGCACTTACACAACTCGTCCAGGCAGACTTTTTGCATAAGGAATGCTAGCTTTTAAACTGCCCTTTTTTTTTTTTTCTAAGGGGGAAAAAAAAAAGAAATGAAGGGAGTATTTTGGTCTTTTTACGCAGACCAAATGACTCTGGATGTCAGCAGTTGCACATGTATACACTGTTTTGATTAACCAGTCCTATTCATAAAATAAAGCATGCAAAAACCCTACAGCCATGAAAACTCCTGAGAAGCTTTTCAAATATAAGTAGTTAATTCTACACGTAACATCAATATATGTTATTTACACAAGAAAAAGTAACCACCCAAGTCAATACGAATGAAAATAACATTCAAACCATCTGAAGCATCTTAAAAAAAAAGAATCTACCCAGTAGGTAATTGAATCCCTCTGAATTTCACATGTTAACGTGAAATTTCTGAGAACAAAGAGTTACTGTGCATTATCCACTGCACAACAAAGACAGCTACAGAGACACAAATTCTGATATAAATACGCACAAAATTTGAAAGATCCTCGAGTAGTCTGTGCAGTCAGTCTCCCAGTTAAACTGAAAAAGAACTACTGTTTAAAGAAACTGAGTACCTGCTTCCCAGTTGCTGGATATTATATACAGCATCTGAACACTGATGTTTACTATTCGTAAGGTAGAACTGAGAGTTTCTTAATTTTGTTCTACCCAATTTTTCTGGGCAACCCCATCACAGAGGTATGCAAACCATGATAATTTTCCTTACTTCAAAAAATAATGATAAAATCCAAGCACACCATCATTTTCTTTTGACCAAGAAGGGAAAGAGTTGTTTCCCCAGACCTTGAGAGACCATCCATGGAAAGATTAGGTCCTTTGCCACCAGTCCCAGACGGGTACACCCCCCAGCTGCCTGTACCTGCCTCCACTTGTCTGGAGGGTGCCGAGATGAACCAACTCAGGGAACTGATCATGAGTGGTTTGGTTTTTTTTTTTTAAAAAGGAGGGGGGGACAGGATACATTGAGTGAGGAGAGAAAGGCAGGACAAACAGCTACAGCCTCCAGTCAGGCAACAAATGAATCCGAGAAAAGGGATTTCAGAGGAGGGTTATGCAGAGGAGAAGAGACACTGGCCACCGCTGTTGGGTCCTTCCCAACAAACCTAGGGGTGGAGTACACTTTCTCCTGCTTTCCATATTCATCACTTTCCCTGAGTTGCAGCAGAACAAAACTGACTCAATTCTTCAGTTTCACAACAGCTTACAGAGCTTCCAGTAAATTAAGTGAAAATGTAACAATTTTCATTCTTTTGTAGTTTGGGAAAGTACAAGAGATGATGGAATTGCTTGTAAAATCGTCTATGAAAGCTGCCTTTATGAAAAGGCTAGAAAACACTTTTAAAGACGAAAGCTAGGTTTTGCAGAGGATTCTACTCTTGCTCTTGGGGAAAATTAGCTACAAGCACAGTGGAGATGGACAGGAGAAGCACAAGCAAGAGAACTGTATCTAAACCGGCCTACGTCCTACTGGAGATGTAGTAATGTGTTAGCAGCAGAGAGGGAGAACTTAAAAGGGTTGTGGTTGAAACCAAGTAATGTAGCTGAAGGGAACATGCAGAGTCAAGCTGAGCCATCGGAACAGAGATTCTGAGACTATATTCCATGGAAAGTACGATGATCATATGATGCTGGGCTCCTTTTATGTCCCAACAGTAAAGTACTCCAAGTGTTTTTAGCTATTATTATTTTTATATTGAAGCAAATGCACAAAGGATGGCCCAGGAACACGGTGTGATCATCACCGTAGCCTACAGTTAAAATTTGAGAACTGCTGTATTACGTCATAGCTTGGTTTAAAACTGACCCAGGAAAAGCAAGAAGAAAAAGGTTAGTTTGCATTCAAATTACTTTCCCAACTGAGGCTGTTGTGGGGCTACATAAACGTAGCTTTTGGTGACCGTATTGGCTTGGCGCGCTCATAGAGCGGCAGAGCCAGGGCGCTTACCAGCCGCTGTGTGAAAGTTCTGTTTTCTCATCTCAATTTAGACTTCATTCACAATTAAGAAAAGACGACCAATCCTGGATCCTATTCTTCCCGAAGCATTTCCTCCAAAAAGTCTTTAAAAATACCAGTTGTTAATGAGCAGCTTGTCCTTTCAGCAGATACAATGCAGGCATGCTTAAACCTGTAGCTACACCAGTGCGGGACTTAAAGCCAAACGGTTCCCTTTTTATTTCTGTTAAAATATAACACAGAGATGCTGCCATTGAGCAGGCCTCCATCTGCTTCTTAATAGTAAGACATTAGTGAAATTTTCTGGAACATTTCCTCATTGAAACAGCTGGTCCGCACAAAAAATACTTGTGTTATTTAAAAATAACACCATAACAGCAATATTGAGAGGCACTGACATCACAAGCAATAAAATGAGTGATTTCAGAGATAACACAAGACTTGGGATCTCTTGATCTGCACACCCTCCTTCCCCACTTTTGCAGAAGCAGCAAGTATCAAGGGAGTTTACTCCATTTGAAAAGATGAAAATAGCAGAGTCCTGGCGTTCGGTTGCCGAAAGGTCCTTTGAAGTCTGTTCGCACTCTCTTTGAATTAATCCTGTTGATTCCGCTGTTCTCCCTCCTGCCCAAAGAGACATCACTCGGCGGTGGTTTACTGTTTATGAAACAACACAGATAGAGATTTTTTTGCACACAGCCCAATTAAGAAATGTATTTTTTGCTCTGTTTGAGATTCATGTTTAAATGAATTCTCCCTGTACTGCTTTTTAAAGGAATATGTAACAAAGACATCTTTTCAGCCAACGTTTGGTCTTGCAAAAATGTTCCAGAGCTTCTTTCATGTCCAAAAGTAGTAGCTTCCAAATGTAATACAGAGAAAATGTGCAACCTCGAGCAGCTAAGAAAAAAAATTCACTTAAAAACTAAAAAAAAAAAGTATTATTATGTTATGACTCTTTATTTGCAAATTTAGTGCCCAACCAAAGACATGCTGTTTCAGCAATCTCCATCGATTGCTAAGATTTTAAAGAAAATTATATCAATGAACTGAAGAGTTAGGGGGTAAACACCTAAAAAGAAAAAGTGCAGCCCCCTCTGTAAGGGTAAACGGATTTTTTTTTTTCTTATTTCTGCTTGTTCATTGTTTAGTTCAGGAACTAATTAGGGGTTCTCAAAGGGAGAAAACCTGGGTTTTTAAATCCATAGCAGGCAATGAAGAAGAAACGTGAGAACTAAGACCTACTATTTATTAATTGCTTAAATAAACTGTAACCAGAAACAGCCAGTCCTAGAAAAGAATACTTTAATACAGCAAGTTTAAATTATTTATCAAAACACGCTTATTTTTCCTCTTTTCTTTTAAAACAGTAAGCTTTTAATAGATCTTTAACTAACATACTTTGGTTCTGTCCATCCCGCCCCCCCTCTCTGGAGAGGCCTTTTAAATAGATCTCATTTTCCATTTAAATAGAAGTAATCAATTATAAAATATGTCAGTAGCACTAAAAAAATGTATTATTCTTGGTTTTTCTCTTTCTCTTGGAGAAGTCTTTCACAGACATGTTAAACTATATAATTAAATGTGTACAGGTAACAACCTTGTTACCAAAAAAGTGCAAGTGGCAATAAGATTAGAAAGTAGATTTCTCTCAAATTAAAGTTCAAATAAATACCAATAAATGAGAATTAACCTAAGAAATAACTAGAAAGAGAAATTAACAAAAATCAAGGTTTCCTGCTTGTTGATTTGAGTTATCGATATAAGCATAAATTTAAGTGGCTTCTAGGCCTTTTGGCTAAGATCAAGAGCAGTATCTGTAAAAGCAGTCCATTCTTGGGGGTGTGTGTTTAGTATGGTGTGACTTGATAACAACTCTCCTAAATGCATTTGTTGAAAAAGTCCACTTCATGGCCGGCTACTGCAGTAGGTACATAATAGATGAGAACATAGGATGCAGTTTCAGCTCTGTGTTAAACACATAGATACCATAAATAAATGCAGTGTTTGAAAGGCTGTGTGATGTCCTCGGAAGGCCAAATCAAAATAAACGAAAACTGTAATTCATTGCTTCACTGTTTGTGTGGCTTGCTTACAAAAATCACGCACATGCACATACTTGAGGAAATAAATCCACATCCCATGCTGCATCATTTACAAAGCAATTAGTGCTCCTTAATGTGTCACAGAACAGCACAACACACCACCTGATTTTACTGAGGAGATCAGAGACAAGGTGGAGCACTAACAGTGACCAAAGTCCAAGTAAGAAAGTGATACTCACGTGAGAACCTCTATTGCCCTGACACCCACAAAGTTTTCCAGAGCTTCACTTGGAGCCTTCGTAACAGACCCACGGAAATGACAAGGCACAATTAGCACAGGGAGACAGCTAACTCAACTCCTGCCTTTGAAACTGGAAACAGATTTTTCTACTCTAGTTCTTACCTAGAAACTAAACCCTGAAATTGTACCAATTTAAATTAAATGAGATTTTTTCCATCCACTGAAAGTTGTTGCAAGCCACAACACAGACACAACTTTGACATAAAAATGGCTTTAAAGCTCAACCTCGAACAAACCTAACCAGCTTAACCCACACTGAAAGAAATCTGTCACGACTTAGCACACCCCTAGGACGAGTTTACTTTTCCTTCTTCAACCACCTCGGGTCAGTATTGTGAAACTGCCATGTTAACAAACCTTTGTGTCACCAACACCGTAAGAGCTCGGGCCATCGGTTCCCACTGGCCTGAAGACGTAACAACCCACCGCCGTGGGGTAATGACACTGCAAATGGAGGCGTTGTAAAATAAAAACCAACAACCAGTCAAAAGCTGACTGCATCAGGTGGCTGTTAAAATTACATTTCTACCTTCAACCATACTATGGTCAAACACGGTCAAGCACCTAACTCTTGAGAATTGCCACACTTGCCTCACAAATTGTGTAAAATTGCATCAGAAAACTCAGATGCCTTCAACCACCCATGCTGATTAGGCCCTGTACCATTACACAATATGACTACGTTCTTCTTCACAGGTAGTTCAAAGTATCATAAATTTCCTGAAAGTCAGTGGGAAGGCCCAGCTTCGACGAATGCTTCACCAAAACATACTGTTTTCATTTCAGCCCATTTATGCTTGAAACGTTGACACTCTTCACCATGACAGCACAGCTACAAAGGGTCTGTCAAGCCGCCTTCACTATGTTAAATAATAACTGAACAGTATGCTAATTTACTTTCCTCCAGTGAACTGTCTGCATTCCCTTCCGATTTCCTGTAGCTACAAATATGATAATCAGGAGAACAAAGACTTTAGCACAGCCACTCAGGAGCCAGTAAATGAAATGAAGTATGCCTGACTCCAGAAGAAGCAAAGACAGACCTGCAGCCTAGCTTGTCCCGAGAACCCCAAGCCCACATTATGGAGATATTAAACGAGAAGAGTGGAAAAATCATGCATCTGAGTAAAGTTTCTCTTCTTAACTTCACGGACAATACAACCACTTAGCAACGCGGCCGTTCCTAAACGAACCAATCTACCTTTAATTCCCACTTCCTCCCAAGCCTCTCTGGACAGCAACTTCTGGCACTCCATCAGTCCCCTTTTATCCCAGTTTCTTTTTATAAATCCAAGGTCAGGTTTCCTCTCCCATCTCATGTGATGTGCTGGACTGAAGTTCTGCCAGCATGGTCGGTCCCCTCCACTGCCAAATCCCATCCCGTGCCACAACACTCCTTACCAGACTGTTCCACCACCCCACGAGCGTGTCATTCTGGGCATTTTTCTCATGTTTAGCGGAGAGGAAATAAAGAAGATGGGGGGGAGGAACACCAACTTTCCCAGCGCCGCTTAACAGCATATAGAAAAATAAAACCCCCTGCAACCAAGTCACACCCGGGTGGCTCCGGGGGGTCCCCCCGGCCCCCCCCCAGGCCCTCCCTCACCTCCTCCTCGCTCTCGCTGCGGAAGCACAGGCAGGCCGCCCGCTTCTTGTAGCCGTCCCCGTCGTAGGTGCGCGTCTGGTTGGACTTGAGCTTCATCATCCTCCGCTCCGAGGGGGCGGCTGGGGGCTGAGGG
>VYZM01018750.1:76936-88052 GCA_013398915.1 Dromas ardeola | reverse complement strand
GGGGGCCGCCTCCCCGCGACAGTCTCTTTCTCGGTCTCCGCTCTGTCTCCCGCAGGCCGGGAGCCGTCCGCTACGCGCTGCCGCCTTTCGCCCGCCTCATCCCTCCCTTCACTTCCAGCCGCTCCGCCGCCGCTGCCAGCGCTCCGGCCACCGCCGACGACGACGACCGCGACGCCATCTTGGGGCACGCTACGCAAACGGCGTAGAGCCGCCGGGCGGGGGAGGCGGCGGCTGCCCCCTGCCGCTTCACGGGGCGCCCGCCACGCAGACGGCGCAGCCCGGCTTCCAGAATCGCTCCCCCCCGCGCAGACAGCGCCACCACGCCTCCGCCTCCTCCCTCCGCCTCGCCGCGAGCCCTCTGCGCCAGCGGCGCAGGCCGCTTTCCAGAATAAGGCGGCCGTTCGTAAGCAGCCGGGCGGCTGCGGTACGGTTACGCAAAAAGCGCCGGGACAGCGCCGGCCCCCAGCGCACATGGCTCGGCTTTGACAGCGGCTCTACGCAAAGCGCGCAGACGCCGAGGAGGGAAGAATGCCCGTCTTGCGCAAGGCGGGGGGCGGTGGGTTACGCCAGTGGCGGAGCGCGGTTGCGGGGGTCCCATTGTACCCCGCGGGCGGGAGCGGCACAAAGCGGGGGGCCCCGCGCTCCGGGGCAGGGGCTCTGAAGGGAAAGGGGGGGCCTCAGCAAGCCGGGGGGCCTCAGATCAGAGCCACCTCAGGGGGGGCAGTTGCAGGACCCCCCCACTATACAGGCTCCTCGCTCCCCACAGGCCTTTTGGGGAGAATTTTAGGGCCCATCCTCAGGGCACAACGTCACCAGGCAGCCTGCGAGCCCCCCAGTTGCACCCCAGGAGGGGCTAACATCACCATCGCCCCACTGCAAGGACACCCTTGGCTCGTCAGCGTGGCAGGTAGAGGTGGAGGGGTGCCATGGCACAGCCCAGCCCCCCACAGCCTCACCATCCCATTTGTGTGCTCCCCCAGGAGGAAACCCCAGCAAAGGGGCAAGCGCTGCCCTGGGTGGTATTTGCCCAGCACTGGTTTGGTGACAGCAGCCTGGCCTCGGCTCCACAACACAAGACAGTCAAAAACGGAGGGTAAGCCAAGAAGCCTTTAACACCTTCTAACTCCATGTATTTGCTGAATAAAAGGCTCTTTTCCACGTGTGGATCCCACGAGAGAGTGGCCAGTGGAAGCACCGTCCAGAGAGGAGACACAGTTAACTGCCATGCCTCAGACCCTGAACACTAAAAAGCTTTGAGAAGATGAGGATGGATCCTTTCTCCACGGCACAGAGCTCCCATCCCAGGCTGGACAGACTAGTGGGTTAGGAAATGGGGTAATACTTCCCCAGAAGTCTGTGTTCTTCACCCCAAAACAAAAGCAATTTTTACATGCTCATTTGGGTCTTCCCTTTAATGAGTCAAATGTTCTTTCAGAAGAAAACATTTAGCATTCTGTACCAACTGCCACACGCTGAAGTACTCCCAGTGATTTGAAATAGTTGCTTAATTTCACATGAAGCTAAACATTTTGCTGAACACAATACTGCTTCCCAAACAGAACCACAAATAGAAACGCGTAACAGCAAAGTGTAAACATTACCACTACATTGTAGGATAAAATAAGCAGAAACTTGAACAAGAAGCACCAGTAAATGCAGACAATCCAGAAGCTCAAGAATATCACTAGCAAAGTTGCAAGAAGAGCTGCTTTAATGACCATTCCCATTAAGAACAAGGCTGTAAGGTGCATCTTGGCTGAATCCAGTCACCTGGGATTCAGCAGGTTAGTCTGGATTAGGTTGAGCTAAATCGCAAGCCACAAACTTCAACGGCAGCAGATGAATCGGTTAAAAAAAAAAAAGATTTGAAACACCCAGTCTCTCCCTACACTTCCAACTCTCTCAGAAATAAAATAAATAAATAAATAAATAATCTCACACCCACCGTTTCCCTTTCCCCAAGCCAGGAGTGGAAGGAACTCCTTTCCCCCAGGTTAGTGTCTCACACTTGTGTGATATTAAGGCTGCCTGAACAAGATACCATTTACCAGGCTACAGAAACCCATTCCCAATTAGCATCATCCCGTTATTAGTTGGCGGGTGACATCTACTGGTAGGCTGCACACTGCAGGGGACCCTGCGCCTCCCAGCCCCAGCTCTGCTCAGCTGCAGGCAGCAGGTGCTGTCACAAACACCCCATCTTTCTTTAACCACCATTAATTAACCCAGTGATTTCAGACCTGGGATAAAGGAAACGCTCACCTGCCTGCACTGTGTCCAATTCACAGAGGGCCTCAGGCCAACACAGCTGAACTTGCTGAATTTTCTGTCTGCAAAATAGAATTGTCTCTCAGCCCAGATTTACTGCATTACTAGAAATTACTAGAAATGAGCATCTTCCTGAGCAAGCAGAAAAACTGCCTGCAGCACTTCTGCTCCTCGTTCCTCCCTAAGAACCACCTCTACACAACAGCAAAGCCCTACATCAGTAACCCTCACACCTATGAAGTTCCTTCCTATAACCTGCTTCTAATCACAAGTTATTCCACTACTGTTGTTACACATGCCAAAGATCTGAGTCACCTCTCTGCGAGCTCTAGATTTATGCACTTCAATAAGACACAGTGATGCAACCCAGGTGGCATTTTCACCTATTTTATTATACACAAAACGTGAGCAGGAAGTTCTACTGAGGAGGCTGACCACGTCCACGACCAAATCCACCTCTCTGCAACAGAAAAGGAAGAGCATTAGAAGTCACCGTATTAAGCAAGTGACAGCAGCAAATACACAGCAGCAAGAACCACCAACATCACAGAAGAGCTACCTATCTTTCCTCAACTCTGCATTACTTTGATAAGCGTCCCCTGCTCCCAGGACAGCCTAATGCTGATCTGTTTCAGACATCTACCTGGGACAGGTTAACCAGAGTCTAAGATCAAAATCAACCCATCCTTGCCAGCTCTGTGGATCGTGTCTAAAACTCTTCTATTTCTGAAGTATAAAATCATGCATTTCCTCCAGAGATCTACGCTTGCTTCTCAAATGTGTCACTGGCTTCCCGTCACAGCAGTGAGGCCATCACGTAGTTTCTCCAACAGGAATGCAGCAAGCGGAGCTGGGCATGAAGGGTAACGGCTGCCAGCCTCTCCTACACAGTCAGAGCCAAATGCCTAACCCCAGCTGGCATACCTGAGAAGCACCACACTAAGAGCATGCAGATATGACCTATCCACTTTCTCCGAAGGAAGAAAATCTCGAATGCAAATACTCACAAACTGGAATTCAGTGGCTGCCCCAGCACCAGCCTCGGCCTTCTTGTCAGCACCAGCTGAAGAGAGAGAAGAGTACGTTACCAACCAAAGAATCCACTCCCCAGGTACAGTGCTCCTGCTCGGAATCACAGGTTTACAATCAAAGACGACTGAGGCTAAATATAGACTGTTAAAAGAGTTACTGAACCCACCCCAGAGAAAATCCCACAGTCCAGCTTGACAAAATTCAAGAAAAGAATCATATCCATAAGCAGATGAACTCTGTTGCGTAAATGCCTAAGCTGAGAGTCTGACTTCCCCCTTTTCTTCTTGAAAGGAGGCCAATACCAAAGACAATTCTCCCAAAGAGATAAGCTGCACAAAGAGCAAGGTTGGCCTGAAATTCACACAGCAACACAACAGACACTCACGTGGCACGGCACTGCGTCTGTACGTATCCCTGTCAGCTTCTCCCCGAGTGAGACGTGCAGGGCGTTCACCTTCCAGACCTGAAAATGAAAACAGCAACATCAAACACATTGCTTACCCAGGACCCAACCAACTCATTCTACCCTGCATCTCAAGGTGGAAAAAAGCCCTCCAGTTAAGCATTAGATCTACCAGCAGAGCTGCACCTCAGCCAGCTCAGTGTTATAAACCTAAACAAAAAAGTGGTATAATTAGAAAAATTTCGCTGTAAGGGTAAAGTCTGTTGAAGTGCACCAGATGGTGCTTGGGTTCAAGTTAAATAATGTGAAAAATGTATTTATAGCATCATCTCAACAGCTAGAAGAACCAAGAAACAAGAGCCAAAAATTAATGATTAAAAAAAAAAAATCAGAAATACAGGGAACATCACGTCTGACAAGCTTCTCCATAGCTTAACCACAAATTGCATGACATTCTGATCCCAACCTAAAATACAGCTACACTATCAGTATCGCAAATCCTCCACAATGGAATAGATTAATAAAACTAAGAGCCGATTATCTGTGTAACATCAGATTAATATCAGACAGAACACGTGCAGGCAAGAAACAGATGTGGTGCAAGTGCCAGCCTCCGCAGCACTCTTGTGGGCTTCACCCTGAGCATCAAAGATGAAATAGGCTCCCACGGCACCAGGCAGTGAGACACATTTAAGGGCAGTTGCTGCCTGGCACACCACAGTGTACTGGCAGTCTCGAGAAACACGAATCACGCACTTCTACAGGCTTGATTTATACTATAGACACTAGTTTTTCCCTACAGAAACCAGTACTTATAACAGGTGCTTTTATTACAAAGAGATACACCACCCAGCAACGTGCAAATAGATTAACTTACCTTACAAGGGCTTCTACAGCCTTATCTTCTGTCAGGGTCAACCATTATAGCACATTCCCTAACCAATGGACTGTTGAGTTTTTGGTTTTTGGTTTTGTTTTGTTTTTTTTTTTAAACTTACGATCTGTCCATCTTTAATTTCCAACAGTTCAATTACATCTGTAGCAGACTGCAAGTATCAAATACACAGTAGTCTAAAACCTGCTTTAGACTAACTGTTCCAGCTTTTGTACCAAGCCTTACTGGAGTAAGTCAGCAGCACTGCATGGAAGTACCAGAAAAGGCCCCAAAACCCCAAGAGGTCAAGCAAGACCCATAGGCTTGGATTCTGCACCACCATCCACACACACACCTCTGCGACTCCTTCCCTGCTGCAGCCTAAGGCAGGTAACCCACAGAGAAACAGCACAGAAACAGACAATCTGCGCAGCCCTACCAGCTAACCCTGCCAAGGTGAGGGCTGATGGAGGTCACTGGCACTGCACTGAAACGGGCAGCGATGCTGCAAGGTGAAGCTTCCTCCCCGCAGAAACCCTCAGCAAGTTTTAGCCAGGAACTGTAAGCCCCATCCTCCCATTAGATGCGCACTTTCTTTAGCTCACTGGATAAACGCAACATCCAAAAAGTAAATTCTGTAGCAAGCACAG
This sequence comes from Dromas ardeola, assembly GCA_013398915.1. Lineage (NCBI taxonomy): Eukaryota > Metazoa > Chordata > Aves > Charadriiformes > Dromadidae > Dromas > Dromas ardeola. Next base: position 82,825 of record VYZM01018750.1, on the reverse strand, counting down.
CTGCTCAGAGATCAAAGAAGCCATCATCTTCCTAGTTTCAATGCAATTCTTTCCTTTGAAGCAGATGGTGCTACAGTTTTGTCAGCCTAAAAAACAAGTCACAGGAGTTGCAGGTGAACTCCTCAGCACCCCACACCCACAGCCTCTGTCCCCAGTGCAGGGTCCAGCACTCCGGGACGTGATACAGTGTAGCTCAGAAGCAGGAAGAGTAGGCTCCTGCCATCTACCAGAATAAGCTTTGTCATGCAGGACTCCCCTTTCACAGAGCACGTCCTGCTTTAAGGGCAGGATGACATCCTATAATATTATTCTTGGTAAACACAAGAGGCAGCTCCACACAAGGCAGAGACCCACCATCTCCTGCCTTGAGAGAGAAGAAACATTCCCTTCCCCTAGAGACCCAGCCCCAGCTGCTGTAACTTTCGCTCTCCTTTCTCTAAGTTTACAGAAGTTTTGATTTCCCTGAAGATCTTCCTGGCAATTTTACAATCCATGTTCTGCACTGTGGTGTTTCTTCTCTACTGCTGGACAAGAAACCAGGAAAACCAAGCAGAAGCGCTTTTGCAGAGCATTTCGAAATGCATACAAGCAACATAACCATCCTTCCTATTTTTGAATTATTAGCTTGGAACACAGTAACTTTTTCAAAACTGAACTGAGGGGGCACGGTGACTTCAACACATTCCCCTCAAGTTTATTTATACTGTACTATTATATGAATTTGCTCACCACATAGGATATCAAAACGGCTCACAAGGCATTCATAGGCCAGTATCAAGGATCCACAAGGAAAAAGTGTAGCTTCTGCCTTGTGTGGACTAAACAGGAAGGTTTGCAACCCAAACTTTATTATTTAATATTGCTATTTGCAACCAAAGAAGAATACCTTCTGGAAACACATTTCAGCCATCTGCAGGTGGGTCTACAACACATTTTGTAGGGAGGCACCTGTCCAGAGGCAGCTGAGGGCAATCTGAGAAGTGAGCATCAGCAACCCATCTGTTTGCATGACCAGCATCTCCTTCACTTTAGGGTATGAAAAGCCCACCAAGAAAAAAAAATCAGAACTCCAAGCCCAACATACCACATGTATTTGTTGTAAATATTATAAAAAGTGAAGGCAGCTTTAATAACACAACTTGCCTAACAGTCGCTAAGTGTACACGGTAAAGCCAGAACTGTGGGTATCCAACTTGATCTCAGGTACCACAGATGAACCGCACCCAGCACCCAGGCTTAGCTTTCAGTCATCGAATCCTGTGCCCACGTGCCACATCCCAATGCAAGTTTGTTCCTTATCTCAGCAACCCTAGCCAAGGCCACTCAACTTTTACACAACAGCCGCCCAGGCAATTATTCTAAGGGTAACTCAGACAGAGACAAGGTTCTCTGTACCTGCTGGACTCAACCAGCAGCGCACGCACTGTCTTCCCAAGGGAGAACTGTGGTGATTACTGCAGGCGCCTCCCAAAAGACAGGGACAGTTTCTGAAAAGCCCTGGCAGCTAGAGACATCCCCGTCTCGGACCTCAGCCGTGTCTGGTACCTCGATCCACAGCCTGCAGTTTCAGCGTGCTCGCTCTCAGTAACTCCAGGCACTTGTGTTACCAGAGAAGGCGAAGTCCCACACTCAAAGTGTTTCTCCCAGTCAGTCTCACAGATTTCTCTAGCTCCCTCCAACTTTTCAGCGGGCCAGTGGCCATCAGGCCAGTGCCAAATACAAAAGCACTAAAACCTATACATGCCTCCTTCATCTATTAATGTTTATATATTCAAAAAATCACAGCAACTCACACCAGCCAGCGTTGGAAGCTGATGTTCAGCTGAGTAGCCACCACACCTCCGCTAACACGCATTACCTCACCCCCTGCTTCCTCCTGCTGACTCGGCAGCCACCGCTCAGCCAGTGCTTACCTTTGGGCCGCGGTCTGCCCGTCTCCGGGCGGCTCCGGCGCAAGGTTGCGGGGACGATCTCAGGGGGGAGGTGAAGGTAATCGCGCAGGTACTGGATGCCCTCGTTGGTCAGATACCAGTAGAAATGCCTCCACGCAAACTGCTCTTTCACATAACCACGGGATTTCAGAGACTAGAGAGAGAATTCTCAGTTACTTCATGCACGATCCTTATCATCGTTCAACATCTCCCATCAATACCCTCACCACGTGTTTTTATGAACACAAGAGCTTACTGGGGGTATGTGGGGAATAAAAATTTAGAAACAGACATTCACATGCACAGGACAAAATTACAGCACCATTCCCATTCTATGAGAAAATACAAGGCCACCACACAGAGGTACCATAGTTTCAAAAACCGAGCTAGAGAATAACTTTCTATGGTCTGTGGGGAACAATAAATCAAAGAGGAAACAGCAAAAATCAACAAAACAGGAAAAGAACTGTAAGAGGAAAGAAACAGCAAACGCAACACATCTGACAATGTTTATTTGATAAAGGCTGACAATGTTTATCCACAGGTCCACAACAATCTCTCATGCCCCAATCCCCGCTGGAGGGCAGCCCAGCCTTCGCCTCCGTACCTGCATGGCTTTCATGACATGGAGGTTGGGCACATTCTTGTCAACGAGCTCGGGGTGCTTCGGCATGTGAACATCTTTCTTGGCCACCATCACTCCCTCCTTAAAAAGGAGTTCGTAGATGGCAATTCGGTTCTTCTTGGGCATCAACATCTAAACAAGAGATGAGCGGTAGACAGCAAATACCGCTGACTAAAGTAAATGACTTCAGAAGTCTACCAGAAGTAATAAAGTAACAACGCTGCTAGTTTGTATGAAAGGCCTAACACTTAAACACCCGCCAGGTTACTGTCTCCTATAAGAAACTTTTGAACGAGTTTTCAACACCTGAGCTGCTGGGCAGGCACCCCTTCCCCGTGTTTTCCTGTGAAGAAAAACCAAGCGGTCCAAACTTTTGCTCTTTAACATTAAATCACATCATCACATTAAAGACTATGAACCATGTGATGTCTCTCGAGACAAGGGCTGAGGCGGGCCAGGGAAAATGCAGCTCAGGGTCAGGCGTGTCCCAGCTATCCCGCCGGTGCCAGAGACCGCTTGTGCTGCTGTTGTTAATTCACACTTAACTCGGATGCTGAAACAGCCTCTCACACTCCCGCTGAGCAGCGGGGCACCCCCACCAGCCGCAGACGGACCGGGGGCCCCGGGGCCGGTCGAGGCCCTCCACCACGGCAGCCTCCCGGGGCGGAAGGCCCCGCTGCCACCGCTGAACTCAAGGGGGCTCCGCCGCGGCCCGTCCCTGCAGCCTGAGGGGGGGGAGCCTGGAGCAGCCGCCCCAGCTCAGGGCCCCCCAGCCCCGAGGCCTGGCCCCCCCCGATTAACGGGACCTCCCCGCGGCCTAGTGCCCCCCGCTCCCTCCCGCCCCGCAAACTCGGGCCTAGATCCACCCCCATCGCGGAAATCCCCCGGCGGGGGGCCGGGCCGTGTCTCCCCGTCGCTGCCGAGCAGCGGACCCGGCCGCCGCCCCGGGATGGCGCCGATGCGCGGCCGATACGGGCCCGGAGCTCGGCCTCACCGTGGCTGCGGCGACGGGCCCAAGAGCGGAAAGGAGCGCGCCTGCGCCGCGTCGCCACTTCCGGCCTCCCGAAGGCCCCCCACCTGGCGGCGCGGGTGGCCACGGCGCTGCCTGAGCGGGGCGCGAAGGCCCCCTCCTGCCCGGGCACGGGGCTGCCCGCTGCGGTGCCTGATGGGAAGTGTCACCGGCGGCTCCGCGGGGTCCCCAGCCGTGCGACACTTTCTGATCCCACCTCGGGGGGTCGAAGAGCCACCCCCCCCAGTTCACCCAAGCACCGCTGCCTCCCCGCACCCGCGGGGCAGCTGTTCCGCGCCGGGCATCGGCGGCCATTGTGGGGTGCGGGGGGGTCTCGCTCCCCTTGGGGCTCGCTGGAGGCACACAAAGTCCCCTTTGCGCCCCAAAATGCCCTGCCAGGAGGTGGGGAGGGCCACCCACAGCCCGTCCCCCCGCCTGCAGTCCCGTCCCCCCAGGCTTTTGGTCCAGAGGGGGGACGTGGTGGCCCCGGGCAGGGCGCAATGAGGGGGACAGGAGCTGTGTCCCCTTAGGGCCACACTGTGCAATGTGTGTGTCCCCCCCCCGCAGGGCTGCTCCTGTGCCCGTGGAACACCCCAGGAGCGATGGGAGCAGGGTCCCGCAGCCGGCGGAGGGGAGATGTCCCCGCTGCCCCCCGCAGACACCCCAAACCCGGGGAGGGGGGGTGGGGCTTGGCCACATGGCACCCCCGGATCCACTGCTGGATGGGGAGAGGAGAGGGAAAGGGAAGGGGATGGAAAGGGGAAAGGAAGGGGAAGGGGAGAAGGAAGGGGAAGGAAAGGAGAAGGGGAAGGGATGGGATGGAGGAGGACAGGGAGGCTGGGGACCCCCAGCCACCGGCGACCCCAGCAGGCTTGTTGCCGTCCGTCTCTGCAGTCGTGTTTTCACCTTGTGCGGCCAAGGAGTCGTTACGCCAGGGCGGCGATTGGTTGGCTAAATATGCTTCCCTAATCCCCGTGCTGATCTTTACCCCCCTCCTCCCCATCTGCCGTGACCTTCCTGCCGATGCGCAGAGCCAGCCCCGCCGAGAGGCAGCCAGGCCCGCTCCCCGCCAGCGTCCCCACGTCCCAAAGGTACCGCCATGCGGCTCCCGGATGGATTGGGGGTCGACGCGGCTCCCGGCGAGGCGGGAGGTTGGCGTCGGTGGGTTGGCCGGGGCTTGCTGCGGCGAGGGTTGGCAGCATACGGCGGGTGACGGTAGCGGTATCCCCAGGTGGCGGATGGGATGCCGGGGGCTCGTGACGGTGCTGTCACTCCAAGGGCATCCCAAATCCCCTCCGGTGGTCCTCAGCTGGGGGGTTTGAAATGGGTCCCCCCTCTGTGCCGGTGGTTGTTTGCTGGGAAGTGAAACCCGCTTCGGCAGAGCAGCTCCCTGACCCATTTTAAGCGATTTCCAAACTTCTGCCGGGTTGTGCCATCTGGGGCTCACCATCCGCCTCGGGTTCCCCCCCTAGATTTTGGGTTCGGCCATTTTACCTGGCCTCGCGGCGTCTCTGGCAAGGTGGGAAGGGAGTGTGGGTCCCGCAGGTCCCTGCCCGGCTGCCTGCACCCCCCGGGGGAGCTGGGGTCTGGTGTGAAGCGGCAGCGAGGGGCAGGGGTCTGGGCAGGGCTGGGGCAGGGGTCTGGCAGGGGTCTGGGCAAGGGTCTGGCAGGGGTCTGAGCTTCTGGGGGCTCAGGAGACGTGGCACCGTGGGGCTGGTGGGATGCAGCAGACGCCAGCCCACGCACAGCCCCGTTCTGCACGCAGTGCCCATCGTCCCTGCACCCCACCCGCCGCACCCAGGGCTCCGGGGGGCTGCCGGGGGGGCTGATGGTTCCACGCACTGACCATGGGGACAGGGACACCGCAGGGCCACTCTCGCCCTGCCAGGCTGGGGGCTGGCACCGCTGGCGGATCAGCTGCTCCCAGCTCCGGGCGCAGGGTCCCTCCAGCTCCCCCCGTGGATGCATAAAGGAGGGCTGGGACCCCCGCCGGGCAAGCCTGTGGTCGGGAGAGGGGCTGGCCGCAACTGTGCTTCTCTCCCCCCCCACCTCCCGGGGATGCATTTGGCATCGTCTTACCCGCTGAGAAACACAGGCTCCTGCTCCAAGCCGTGCGGTCGAAGGGGTCCAGCCTGTGCCGGCAGCCCCTGCCCGGCTACCGGGGGCTCTGGGGCAACCCCCCCCCCCAGAGCTCCCGAATCCCCTCAGTTGCAGGGGCACAGCCGGGCACCGCAGCGCCCGAGCAGCTGGTGAGGAGCTGAGGCGCTGCAAGGCGGCTTAGGCTGAGCCCAGGGGCTGCCGGGGGGGCTCTGCCTTCCCAGCTG
>VYZM01018750.1:0-50277 GCA_013398915.1 Dromas ardeola | reverse complement strand
AAAAAAAAACAAAAACCCAGCGGCAAAGCAGAGCAGCGCTGAGACAGTGCAGGTTTGGTAAAGGGGTTCAAAGTGCTTCGCAGAGACACCCCTGAGCTGGCAGCTCCTCGGTGGCCACCCAGGACACTCTATAAAGGGCTCTGGCTGCTTATCGGTCACACCGTGCCCCAAAGGACATCCTCCCCTGCCTCCCACCAGGCACAGGGGCTCGCAGGACCCTCACCAGTGTCCCTGCTGGGACTGCGTGGGCTCGGAAAGAGATGGCCACAGCAGCCCTGGCTCCCACCCCACCTTCCTTGCCCAAGCAGGAGGGGGTTGTGAAGACACAAAGTTGGCAAATCCCATTGTATTTCAGGTGACAACATCCTGAGAAGTGCTAGGAATCCTGTGCCAGGGGACAACCTGTCCCTGTTTAGCCCTAACGGCACCTGGAAGTGCGAGGAGCTGTGGGATGGGATGCTCACAGACAGGGGACGGCACCGTGTCCACCCCGAATCGGTGCCAAAAGGGCTGTGGGACCCCGGGAGGGAAGGTGGGTGCTGGTGGGGCATCGTGGAGGGTCGCGGCAGGAGCGTGGGGCTTACCTTGAGGGTGCACGGGCGGCTCAGAAACCGCATGTGTCCTGGCGTAGGGTGGGAAGAGGTGTCTCCGCGGTGCTCGGCACGGTGGCCGGGGCGGGCATGGCTCAAAGCGAGGAGCCCCGGCACCGGCAGGGAGGGCGGCCAGCAGCACCCTGCCCGGCTCAACGCTGGCCCCACGGCGACAGGGCGGCCGGGCTGAGCCGCATCGGCTCTCGGCAGGCACCAGTGGGATGGGGACGGGGACAGGGAGGAGGACGGGGCACCCTGAGCGCCTCTGAGGGCGGCAGAGGGATGAAGCCAGCCGGCGGCCGTGCGGAGGTATGTGAGAGTGAAGCCGGCAGCCAAGCCGAGTGCAAGGTGCTCACCGAATGCCTCCTTTGCCCATTATATCTAATTCCTTCCTTATTTACCTGAACAAACAAGCTGGGTGCTTACCTCAGCTGGAGGTGTTTGAATAACCCAAGCCGGGGTTAACCCTTGAGGGGTGTGTTGAGACACCGGGCCCTGGGAGGGGAGTGGGGCAAATCCAGGCACCATTAACCCCTTCCCACCCTCATCTGGGACGCCCACCCTAGAGATGGGGATGCTGCAGGGGCGAGACCAAAGGCTCCTCCTGGTCTCTGTGCTGCAGAGACCTGTTGGGTACATGGGAATCCCTGGCTGGACCCTGCAGCACGACATCGCTCCCCTGGTATGGGCTGGGCTGTGAAGGGGCCAGGAGCATCCCCGAAGGATACCCCCAGAGCATCCCCAAATGATACCCCAGGAGCATCCCTGAATAATAACCCAGGAGCGTCCCCGAACGATACTCCCGGAGCATCCCTGAATGATAACCCGGGAGCATCCCCAACACAAGTGCTGCGGCCACGCAGGGCTCGCGATGGAGACTGCGAGCAAGGATGCTCAGAGCCCGTTGGGGAACAAAAGGAGACCCTCACACCAACCAAGCCATCCCTCACACCAGGGATACGGCACCGTCTCCTCCCGGGGTCCGCATTGCTGCTGCCTGCGGGCAGGACGGGGCGCCGGGGACACGGCTGGAACGTGCAGCGCTCCGGGCCTGGGTTGTCCCCACCGGCATAAGCAGGAAAAAGCTGTTTTGACTGAGACAGACACCGAGTTGGTATTTACTGTCTTTTTTTAACACGTGAAGAACTCCGGGCAGTTCAGGCAGTTCTCCTGAGCACGTAGCGCTGCTGAAATGAAACTCCATGCCCTAAAAACCCACGTCAGGCAAAACCGCGGCCACAAACACCCACGGTGCAACCCGGGTCAGACCCACGTCACCGAACCCTGGCAGCCGAGTGGCCATCACACCTGGGCTTTGCATCCCCGGATCCAGCATCCCTCGGCTGCCCTGACCCCGGGGCCGGTGCGCGGCGGCGCGGCACAGCCGATAAGCCGTCCGCCAGAACTGTTTGCCGGGAGGGAAAATAAAAGCCCATAGGAAGGCGACCCCTGCATTACGGCTTCCCCGGCCCGCCTGGCGCGTTGGCAAAGGTCTTCGCCACGCTATCGGCAGCACCAGGAGTTTCTGCCTCCCTTTTGAAACGCCTCAATGTTATCTTATCAGTGGGGAAAATGTTCCCCCCAGATTAGGGCTCCTGCCGTCTGAGGGGAGCTTTTCACCCCTGTTTTGGTAAACACAGCCGGGCCCATGAGACGTGGCGGCGGGTTGGGGGAAGACGTGGGCTGGAGAGGATGTGGGGGGCAAGTGGCTGTGGTGGGGAGGCCACCAGCCCCTGGCCAGGCTTTGTGGTGGGGTGGCCACATGGAATGGGGATGTGGCACAGCCAGGAGGGGGGTCCCAGCCACCTAGTGCCCCCCCAATGGCCACAGCTTGCAGCAGCCACAGCAACAACCCCTCATGTCCCTCAAAGCATCTCCTCTCTGCTTTGGGCCAGGCACCACATGCATGACTTGGCGCTGCCGCCCTGATCCTGCATCCCCCAAAGCCCATCGCAAAGCTCCGGAGAGCTGCGGCAGGTCGGGCTGCCAGCGCGCAGCCCCCCCCGGCTCGCTCCTGCGTGTGTTTGACCCACGATGCCGGGTCCCGGCCAGAGCCCCTCGGGAAACCGGGAGAAGTGGGCACCAGTACCAGGGCTCTGCCCCGTGCAGGGGATGGTGCACAGCACCCAACCCTGCTCCCGTGTCCCACCCCAGCATCCCCACATGGGAACCAGGGGCAGGAGAATCCAAGCACAGCCCCGGAGCCGAGGTCATAGCCCTCCCCACACAGATACCTTTATCATAGCATGGAAACAGGCATCGCGACCACGGAAACTTAAGATATAGAGCAAAACCATATATAAACTCTACACCCCCGCACACACAAGCCCGGCTGGGAATCGCCGTGGCCATCCCACACCTTCCCGCGGCAGCTCCGTGCTGCTGCCCCGCGGTCGAGCTGCCGGCTCGGGGCAGGGGTTTGCATGGGTTGTGCGAGCTGGATTTGCACCTCCTCGCTCTGACATCACCCACAGGTCTCCCTCATTTATTAGGTTTAATTACTACTTGTTACCAGAGCAAACATCAAAACCGTGCACCCAAAGGCGCCAGGAGCAGCGTGGAAGAGAGGGTGATCGGGGACACGGGGCCAGAGCAGGATGTCACCGGGCAGAGGGGATGCGCTGGCAGTGCCTGGTGCCAGGTCCCTGCTCCGGAGCATCCCGGACCCGGATCATCCCGGTCTGTCTGGGAACCTGTCGCCCAACTCACATCTGGGTCTGAAAAACCTTTCCCTGCCTCTCTTAGCGCTGGAGATTTCGATAAGAAAAAGCGATTAAAGGGAAAAACATTTGCTTTGCTGTGCTGGGGGAGAGCTGGCCGGCGGGGCAGCACAGGGAGCTGCAAAAACAGGCAAAAAGCCTCAAAATGAGACCTCTGCTTTCCCCCCCAAAGCAGGTTTGGTGGCTGCAGCCGCCCGGTGTCACAGGCCCTGCCACGCTCTCGCCGCCGCCTTTCGCAATCGGCGTTCGGCACCGCTCCGCTTGCATATGCAAATCAGGAAAATAAGAGGTTGCAACACCCAAGGAACAACAAAAGAGGGGAAATAAAGTGTGGCTTCTCTGCCCCGTGTGCGCAGTTTTCAATGCTTTTTCCTTGTCCTCCCTGTCAACCCATCGGCTCCGATTCCGGTGCCTTTTGCCACGGCTGAAACTTCAGCCATTGGGAACAGGGCCGGAGGGGAGGGATGGAGAAACGACTCGTGAATCAGCCTGGAAGAATCTCTCTGCCCATTTGCCTGCAGCTAATCTCTGGCTCCATCACAAGAATAATAGATAAGCAGCCATATAATATATAATAAAACTATTGAAGGCACTTGATGTCACTGCAAAAACCACAGAGGCCATCGAGCCTGATTTGTCCTCGAGCCGAGTGGTGTTTCCTGGTCCCCGGCAGCAGCGAGGTTTCCTCTGCTCTGGCTCACGCAGCGTTCGGGGACAGCGGTGGTCCCCGTGAGAAGCAAACCCACAAGATTTGGTCCCTCTGAGAGGCCTCATCCTGCACCCTGTGCCCATGCCTCTGGGCGATGCTCAGAGAGGAGATGAACCCCAGCTCCCAGGCTGCAGGACGGGCGCTCTCAGACTTTTCTGCAACCCGAGGAGACTGGAAATGGTTGAAACGCCTTTAACGCATCCCCCGGCTCAGCCCTGCAGCTGCGAACCCAGGGGTGCCATGTCTGCAGCGCTCAGCACCTCAGCCCATGCCAGCCCCAGGTCTGGTGGGTATTTTTGTCCCAAGAAGCACATCACAGCTCCAGGCCGGCAGCGTCATGAGGAGGGATGCTCCCCGGAGAACCGAGCATCCTTTGGGCTTCCACCTCCTCAGCACCATCATCCCCACCCTGCTACCCACAGGGGCTCCCAATGGGCTCCCCATGCTGGGCTGAGACCAAAGCAGAAACCAGCCTTCAAATTAACCAGTAACCACCAGGAAAGCACCAGGACACAGGGAATCCCTGCTCAGGGCAAGGGACAGACCGGGATCCCAGGGCTGAAGCCACCGGTGCAGGAGGAAGGTCCCGTTGGGAAGCGGTGGCCGCTCACTCCCCTCCTGCCGCCCGTAATCTTAATTGCTCTTCACTGCCTGTTTGCCAACAGCAATTTGTTTCCTCCTGGCCTGCACCGAGAGGGTTTATCACTCTCGCTCGTGTGTTATTTCAAGCTAATGCATGTATGGAAGGTCAAGAGCCTGGAGTGCTCCCTGCGATCCTAGAAAGAGTCTCGAAGGCAGGAGCAGAGCAGGGGGGAGGAAGCAGAGGGCCCAGAAGGCTGCGGGTCTCAGACACGTCTCGCCCACTGCCTGCCAGCTCCTCTTTCCCCGAAAAGGGCATCAAGCTTGGCAGAAGGTGGGAATACCGGCCGCATTTTCCATCCCAGCTCCCATCTGCTTTGCAGTCCCAACTCAGTGCCCACCCTCGGAGAGGTCCCCTTGCTTCTGCGCAGCTCGCCGCTCCCACTGCGTGTCCTGCTCTCCGGGGAGGCGCTCCGGTTTTGGCAGACGAGCTTGGAAGATGCTCTGGCGAGGGGTGCTGGTGCAGAGCAGCACCCTCTGGTCACGGTTCCTGCAGCTGGCGTGTCTGCACAGTGTCCCCGTGCCACCAAACCGGAGCAAAGAGCGGGAAGAGAGACACTGGCATCCAGCTGAGCTGCTGCTCGTACTCCCCTGGGACCCCCCTAGAAGCCCCCTGCAGAGGGGCACAAATAGCTGCCGCCATGGGGAGAGGGAGCCAGGCGCCGGCTCATGAACCCACCGGGACCGAGTGCTCCTGGTGCCCTCTGAGCAAACCCTCCTGCGTTTGGGAGCAAGCTGGAGATCGGCCAAACTACCCTCGGAGGGGACCTGTGGGGGGACACAAGGGCTTTCCAGCGGAACTCCAACCCCAAAGTTAACCAAAGGGCCAGAGAATATGAGAGAAAGAACTGTCAGGTGTGCACAGAGAAGCCAGCGTGCTTTTTATTTGTGCAACGACCCTGCGCATATCTACGAGGGAGCATCTTCAGAGCTCTCGAACCACTAAAGTTGCTCTGGAGCAGAAACCAACCGAATCCCCTTCAATTCCTCCTCACCCCAGCCAAATACACCTATTTCCCGAGCAGACCCAGGGCCAAGCAGAGCCGCTCCTCTTTATTACCTCCCCAGGCCGCCTCTTCAAGGCTTCCCCATCTCCCAGATGCTGCCATAAACCCTATTTACAGGGGATACGTATATGCTGGAGGCAAACAGCCACAGTTATTGCTGCTGGCACCCGCCTGCGGGGCCCACCCTGATAAAAGAGCCGGGGCTCCCGTCCATGGCTGCTGCTCCGGCCCTTCTGCACGAGGCAGCTCCCGGTGTCCCCATGCTGCAGTGGGGAGACTGGAAAAAAAAAAAGAAAAAAAAAGAAAAAAAAAGAAAAAAAAGAAAAAAAAAGAAAAAAGAAAAAAGAAAAAAAGAAAAAAGAAAAAAGAAAAAAGAAAAAAAGAAAAAAGAAAAAAGAAAAAAAGAAAAGAAAAAAGAGAGTTAACAGCACTGTGATGCAAACGGCATCACCCACATTTCACACCCACATTGCCCTTGAGGGTGCAAAAGGTGGGTGTTGGAGAACCCAGCTCCATCCAGGGGTGCAGGGATGGGGGTCTGCGCTGCACTGGTGGCACGGGAGGTCCCAGAGCCACCCCTTGGCTGACCACGGAGGCGTTGGTGCTCACCTGGCCCCGTGCAAAGGCTCCTTCGTGCCCCGCAGCAGCAGGAGGTGATGAGGTTTGGCTCTGGGATGCCACAGCCCTGCTCCATGGGTCCGACCACGCCAGGGAGGGCGGCTGGGGAAGGACAAGCTGGTGGGGGATGAAGACACAAGGGTGATACTGGCACGACTCTGGTCTCCCACCCTGAATCCAGCCGCTGGACGACCTGCTCCCCACCCAAACGCACCATCCTGCCTCTCCCCTTACCCGCAGCACCGGTTCCCTGCTCCCCTCGTTCCCCAGGGATGGTTCTCCCACCCCAGGCTGAGCCCTGCCAGTGCCAACCCCGGTGACGCAGGCTGGGGGGGTCACGGGGCACCCGGCCGGGCTGGGAGCAGTGGGATCCACTGGCGTGTTTGCTGTTCCCTGCTCAAAGCCCTGCTCTTTTCTTCCTCCGGTCGCCTTAAACTCCTGCTTTTGTCTCTTGGGATTAAAAGCCTGGAAATGGCTGCGGGTGCCAGGAAGAGAGGGCTGAGGGCGGCGTGGGTGCGCCTGGCTCGGCGGCAGGGTGAGCCCTGGCAGAAGGAGGATGAGGAAAGGTCACAGCCACCCCCCGCCACCATCAGCGGCGATTTGGGGCGCAGATTTGGGGGGAAACCCATGGTGGGGGGATGGATCCTGCTCTGGGCTTTCCACGCACCAGCCCCACGGCTGCGGCATCGGCACGCGGACCCCAAATCCCAGCCGGGATGGGAGAAATAACCAAAACCACCCACACAAGCGCCGTAACCCCGTTTTCCTCACCGTCGCCCGTCCATCCCAGCAGCGCAGCTGGGCCATGGGGCCGGCGCCCCCTTCCCGGCGGCGGGGGCTGGGGGCCGTGTGGCGGTTCCCAGGCACAGAGAGGCAGCCAGGTGAGACGGGCAGGGCCCCGCGCCAGCCGACGGGATGTTGTCTTTTCACACAGCAGCCGGCTGGCAGGGCCGAGCGAGCGGCAGCGAAACCCCGTGTTTCCCACACGGGTTGCCATTAAGAAATGCAAATTCATTCTTCTCCTTCAGCTGCTGTTTCTACACCACAACCACCCCCCCACACACACACACACACCATGCAAAACGATCCTTGGGCAGAACGGCCCCACAGAGCGGCCGTCCCGCGGAACATGGGAGCTGCTGGGGCAGGGAAACACCTCCCGGGGGGCAGCGGGCGGCACGAGCAGCTCCAATGGTCGCCGAGGCGAGGAGGGCCAGGGCAGCACGCAATGCCCCGGAGAGCAGGACGGGCTCTTGGCTGCAGTTCCCCCTTGGGTCCTGCCCTCTCCATCCCAGGAGAGCCCGCAGAAGGCTTTGCCCCAGGGGGGAAATCCCCTAAAAATAACCCTAAGATCCGTAACTCAGCCCCAAAGTAAGCTGGCAGGACCGAGAAGGGAAGGCAGGTGGGTGAGAAGGGAGCAGAGGGCCCCTGTTCCCATCGCCCTTGGGATCAGAAAGCCCCCAACCCCGCTGAGCCAGGTTTGCAGCTCCCAGGGGAGCAGAGCGGGGAGGACAACTCCGTGCCCCCCACACAGAGGACAGAGACCCCAGGAGGGATGAGGCTGCTCCATGGCCTGCAGCATCGCATGGAGTCACGGCTTCGGGGCGAAGGCACCGTGGTCCCGCTCCCCCGGCATCTTGCACGCCACGGTGGGGACAGGGAAAAACCTCGGGGCGAGGAGGGGAGGGGGGGCGCGGGTTGGAGGAAGGCTGGGGATGAAGACGCACTGAGCTGCTGCAGAGCGAGCCATGACTCAGCCATGAGTCACCCGGCTCCGAAGGAAACGTGTCGTTCCCAGCGAGCATCGCCCCGGTCAGGCACCCCCATGCCGAGGGTTCAGCAGGGTGCCAGGATCAGAGGTGCCCAGTGGGCAAAAAAGGGGAGGCAGGACCCCAGATAAGCTCCTGGGGTTTGGGACAGGGCGTCACAGCAGCTTGTCTTGCCTTCACCCCCTCCCCAGGTGCTGGGGTGGCCTCAAAGCTTGGAGGAATTTGCTTCTCTGTGGCAAACACAAGGTCCTGGGGGCAGTTCACGGGCATCCTCGGCCTCAGCAGCTCCCGTGAGGAACCTCGGGGATAACAAAACTGTGACCAGTGCTGGGAGGTGGGCAGGGGACCCGCCGAGCTCTTGGCAGAGCTGGGCCACCAGCACATGCCAAAGCCCTATGGGAGACGGGCAGCATTCCTCGGTGGCATCCCTGGTTTCACAGGACAGGATATTAAAGCAGAAAGCGATTAACGCTCTGCAAGAGAGCAGGAGACGGGCTCCAGGCCCGGTGCGGGACGTGACCCGCAATGGCTCCGCTTTCCCCCTGAAGGGCTCTCCCCATCCCGGCGCTGGCTCGGGGCACCGGCAGAGCAAGGACGTCGCTTCTCTCCTCAGTGGTGGATTTTGAGGGCAGCAAAATGTTTGTTCTGTCAACACGTGCCTAATCCCCAACCAAAAGCTGATGAAAAAAGCCATGGGGAGGGAAGGATGGGAATAAGCTGCCCTTTGAAACAAAGCCTTGACAGTGACAGCCGTGGCCCCGAAGGGGGGAAACGGCATCTCCAGGGCATGTGGCCCTGGTGCAGCTGGGGACAGGAGGGGAACAGGGTCCCCCCCACCAGCACCCCGGTCCCTGCAGGCACCCTGCAGCCCCAGCAGCCTGCAATGGGGCTGGGAAGAGGGAGCAGCTCTGCCTCAAATCATTGCACCATCTTAAATGCGAGCAGGACCCCAAGCGCCACGCAGGAGGTGCAAGAAGCACATCCTTGGTCTGAAGCACATCAAGGCTCTTTGAGCAAGCCAACGCCAGCGGGTTCACACGCATCCGTGTGGCAAACGCCTCCTCCATACAGCCTGGGACACCCCTGTCCCATGTCCCTGCTGACCCAGCACTCAGCTGCGACACCCTGAGCCCATCAGGAACGGGCTCGCCTGAGAGTTGGCATTTTCAGATGACCCAGAAAACCTTTTTTCCTGGTGGGGAGGAACAAAATTTTGTCCCGGCAAGGCTCAGGCCACAGCCTGAGCAGACGGCGCATCCCCTCTCTGCCCACCCCAGGGTGGCTCCTCCAGCCTAGCCCAGCCCGGCCACTGACTGTGGCCACCACTGGCCACAGGATCCAGTCCCTGCAGGGACCCGCTCCCAGCATTTGACGACATCAGCCATGCACCCTTCACCTGCAAAAAAAAAAATAAAAAAAAAAAAAAAAAGGTGCATTTAGCAGTTTCCATTTGTTTGCTCTTTAAATAATTGTTTCCTTATCGCTATTTATTTAGATCTCTTTAAAATTCTGACAAACCTGCTTCTCAGGCACTGTCACCCGCTCCCTCCCCCCGCTCCCCGCGGGCAAGGCAGAGCGGCCGGGCTGCGCGGCCGGTCCCGGGAGCAGGGTCCCCCGCTCGGGGGGGGCAGGGAGCATCGAGTCCCCGCTTACCCCCTCCTTGACAAGATGGGCAAACCGGGACACTCCAAGGCCGTAGTTCGGGAAGCTCATCCTCCTCTCCCCATCCCACCACGGAACCAGACGCAGATGCTTTAGGGCTGCTGCAAGCTTGGGGGGCTCAGGGGAGCGGGGAGGGGACACCAGGGAGAGGGTCGGGAAGGAAGATGACATTACAGTGCCCACCACGGAGAGGTCTGAGTCGCTGCATGAGGCCTTCACCAGGGACCAGAGGGAGCAAGGACGAGCCCAGCGCTGCCCAAGCCCCCTTTTCCCCCCCACCTCTGGTGTCCCGGGGTGGGCACAGCGATGGGCACTCGCCCAGGTAGCCGGAAAGGCAGTGGCAGCAGCTGGTCACGATTGCCCAACACGCCTCCGTGCAAAGTCCAGCCAAGCACCCCTCTGGGCTATTAACAGCACCGATTAGAGCAGCACCCAGAGCCGCTGGAGGCGAAGGTGGGACGGGTTCAAGCATCCCACAATGCACAGACAAGGGACGTCCCTGCAGCCTCGCTGGGGACAGGGACCCTCCCTGCTGTCCAACTCAGGAGCGTCGGTCCGGGGGCTTCTCGCACTGTCACCTACAAGAGAGGTTTAAAGAGGGGCTTGTCCCCGGTGTCACCTCCTGGGGTCCCGTCCAAGGCCACCCTGGGGTTTTGGGCTTCGCTACCGCAGCTTGACGTCATGCCCAGCCTGCAGCTGTCAGAATTAATTGAGGAAACCCAGCCATGGTAAACAATGAGGAGGGAAAACGGGGCAGATTAGATAACGAGGAATGTGAAGTCCTCACTGTATTTTCCCCCTGGATGCCAAGTCTTGCCCGCCCACTCTGGCACAGACTCTGCTGAGCCCGGGCTGCTCCTCGCCAGCCCCAGGGGGGACTGAAATCCCCCTTCTGCAGGACGGTTCTGCTAAAACAGGGTCTGGGGTACCCCAGACCCGAGGTTTGGGTCTCCCCTCCCTCCTGCAGAGCCATGCATCGCCCTGGGGCGGGCAGCAAGAGCAGAACACAGACCCCCGCTCCCCATCGCTGGCAGAGGTGGCACGGGGATAGGTGGGAGTGACAGCTACAAGGGGGCACAGGGGGACAGGACCTGGTGGAGAGACAGGGCAGGGTCCTGGCCAGCAGAATTCCTCTCCCCACCACACCGTAACAGGCTCAGTGTCCCAACAAAGGGGAAACTTTCCCCCCTTCCCAGCTGGCCACATCCAAGCCTCCCCATCAGAGCAACGCTCGGCTCCAGGTAGTGTCACCCAGACCCCCTTTGCTGCCCAGCAGCACGTCACCCTCCAAACTTGGACACAGCATGGACCCGATGGCATTCAGACACCTTCCTCATCCCCACTGATGGGACATCTCTGCCTTTAGGGCAACTCAGCAGGTCCTGCCCAGCTCAGCAGCATCACCCCAGCCCTGCAGTGGCGGTGACAGGCCAGGTGACACAATGCCACCCCACCGCCTAGTGGGACCAGTGTGGACCACACAACCCCATGCACCCAGAAACGTGCAACCCCCTCCCCAGCCCGGCCCTGCGCTCGGTGCAGGATGGCAGCCACTCCAGAGGTGCACGGGGACACAGCTCACACCTGGCCAGCCACTGTCCCCAAGCCTGGAAAAAGCCACATCCATCAGCTGCGGAGGGTTTTGCAAACGAGGAACAACCTCAGCTCCCTCTGCTGGCACCTGCTTCAGGCCAGGCCCTTCCTCAGCAAACGCTGGTTATAAATAACATTTCCAAGCGCCTTCCCGCAGCTCTCCCTGCCCACAGGACACGGCGCCACCGCCCAGCCCAAAGCCGGGGAGATGCTCCCCAGCTCCTGCCACATGCTGCAGGCCAAGCACAAGCAGCTTGTTAAGCAGAAGGACACACAGCCCCTCCGTCCAGCCTGCCCAGGGTATTTATTCCTGTCTTACAGGTGAGGAAACTGCCTGAGAGAGTCATTTGAGGGAGGAGATTCTGCCCCTCTGCTCTAGGGAGACCCCCCCGCAGTGCTGCCTCCAGCGCTGGGGCACCAACAGCAGAAGGAGACGGAGCTGTTGGAGCGGGGCCAGAGGAGGCCCCGGAGATGCTGGGAGGGCTGGAGCCCCTCTGCTGTGAGGACAGGCTGAGAGAGCTGGGGGGGTTCAGCCTGGAGAAGAGAAGGCTCCGGGGAGACCTTGGAGCCCCTTCCAGTCCCTCAAGGGGCTCCAGGAAAGCTGGGGAGGGACTCTGGATCAGGGAGGGGAGCCACGGGACGAGGGGGAACAGTTTTACACTGGAAGAGGGGAGACTGAGATGAGATCTGGGGAAGAAATTCTTTGCTGTGAGAGTGGTGAGCCCCTGGCCCAGGTTGCCCAGAGAAGCTGTGGCTGCCCCATCCCTGGAGCGGTTCAAGGCCAGGTTGGACGGGGCTTGGAGCAACCTGGGCTGGTGGGAGGTGTCCCTGCCCAGGGCAGGAGTTTGGAGCTAGATGGTCTTTAAGATTTCTTCCAACTCGAACCATTCTATGAGCCGGGGCAGCAGGGATGAGCCATAGCTCTGGGGAGAAAAGACAAGATGCCCATGAGGCTCTTTCTGGTATTAAGAGAGTCCCGTGGGACAGTGGATGGTCCCACAGCCGGAGAGCTGGATGGGGACTCAGGACCTCCTGCCTCAGCCTCTCTCACCTCTAAAACACAGCGAGCGCTGACCACGCTGGGAACAGACCTGGGTACGAAGCAGCCCAACGTCCTGGCCAGGCGTCTTCCACTGGCTACGGGGTACAGCGTCCCCGGCTGTCACCACCCCACCAGCAACGCACGTCATCGCCCGTGCTTTAGCGAGGCGGAGGGGAAAGTGCAGGGACACGATGCTCAGCCCTGACCCTCCCTGCTCGACCCGCGGCGGCCGCGCTCCGGAGCAGCAGCTGGGAAGCGGGAGCCTTGTTTTTAAGTCAATAAAGGGAGATCGCTATGGAGACACCACAGCCACCAGCTCAAGGGCTCCGCAAGACATCTTATATGGCCTTCCCCACCCACGCACCTGCTCTCCTCTCAGCCATCCAAATTCAGGGTTTGCTTGGAGTTTACGGGTTGCTTTAACAGCGGTTTCAACAGCTGCCTGCAAGAGATCGCCAGCTCCGGAGAGTTTTACCATGATTTCGGAGGTGCACCAGCATCGCTTGGCTTGTACCTGCAGCCAGCGGTCCCAGTACTGCACGCACACCTCGACCAGCACACGGAGTCAGCCCAGGGCTGAGCCACTGGGGAGGGCTCTCGAGAAGGTTTTTATCCTTGTTTGTAGAGATCCTTAACGAATTCCCCTGAACAGCCAACCTAGCACAGCCCTGGAGGTGAAGAGTTGGAACTTGACTGCTGCAAAAAATACCCCACTTGGTGAAGGAGAGTAATTACGTCCTATCTCCAGCCTCAGGCTTGTTCAAACACCCTCAGCTGGGGGAAGAGCCCAAGCAGCCCATGGGAGCCTCGGGGAAACTGGTCACACAACTGGGTTTGTGCAGAAGGTGTTCAAACACACAGCCCTGAGCAGCAGGAACCAGGACCGCTGCCTCTGGGAACCTCGGGGAGTGACAAAGCCCAGCAGTGAGCTTTTCCTCCGGCCGGAGGACACCCCCTTCCAGGTCAACCCCTCCACCCAGGTCCCAGCATCGCCCTTTTCCCAACGCTGTCACCGTGGCAGAAGACAGAGCCATGATTTCTACGGCGTCACCGACTTGCAGCACAGCCAAGCTGCCTCGCAGGATGCTGCACTGGTTACTCCATTTGTAAATAAGTGAAAAACGTACTTTCCCCCCTACCACCACTTAAGCCTTTTAAATTATTGTGAAGGTGTCACTTCTGCAGGGAAGATACAATCAAGATAAGGAAAGGCTGCAGGTGAGACAGCTCTTGCGCCAGCCCTGCAGAGCTGAGCCCTTGGGCTTCCATGGAACAAACAGGGCTGGTCCTTACCCGCGCGTGCCATCTGCTTCCTCGCCGGGCCTCCGCCGCGTGCTTTTACTGCTCAGCTGTTTTATGAATGGGGTAGGAAACGTTTAAGATTAGATTTCCTTAAATAATTTGTTTAACTGGGTATTTTCCAACTAAGGCGCAGGCAGAGTGCACCAACAACGGGTTACAGAAAGCTTCCAGGGAAAGCCCACACTAAAAGTTATCCCTGACCCCGCGCAGATCCCGTACCCCTTCCCCACGGATGCCCTCACAGCACCCCCTTCGCCAGCACGTCCTGCTTTCCCGCTTGGTCCCTTAATATTTCACTGCGCATCCCCAAAGGATTTGCGGAGAAGGAAGAGGCAAAGCAAGCACAAATTCCTCCCCGAGCATCCTGCTGCGCACTGCAGGCTGCGCGCCACACGACTTAGTAGACATAGCAGGTAGGAGGGGGAAAAATAATAATAGAAAAATAATAAAGTCACAAAAAACTGCTCTTTTCTTCCCTGCTGTAGGTGCAGGTGCTGCTGCTGGAAGGCAGGTGCTTGCTCCAGTCCCCGCCTGCAGGTCGGAGGACACAGAGCGGTGCTGGGGAGGTTTTGGAGCACATCCTGCAGCACAGAGATGCAGCGAGGGCCAGGGTACGGTGCCGGTCGGTCCTGGGCGCCACCGAGAGTGCTGAGCACGCCTTCCTCACTGCAACTCATCACACACACGGCGGAAAACATCCTCCTGCCCGCCACAGCATGGCTTCAGGGACCAAAAAACCCAAAGCTGCTTCAAACCAGAATTCTTTCTATAACTTTTAATGCGCAACGATCTGCTTCCCCTAAAAAAATAATGCAAATAAGCAGAGAAAGCAAACCCAAGTAGCTCAGAGGCGACTGCGGCAGGCGTTGGAGTTGGCCTCCTGCCTCGCCACCCCGCATCGCACCCAGCCAAGGCGTGGGGATCAGAGTGGTGGAACAACCTGCCTTATAGCGATCCCTGGAGTTGTTTGCCCGCTCGGGAGACAGTCTCGGAAGGTGTGATGGTATTGTCCCGCGCTGGCAAACCTCGACAGGTTGCAACCCTAAAGACAAACAGATTCTTTCAAGCAAATAACGAGTGAATGAAAAGTTGGGCAGGGAGAAGGGGAGGCAATCCGAACCTACCCAAACAGAGCAGGCTCGGAGACACCCGTGAGCACCGAGAGCTCAAGGGGTGCGTTCTTTTCAAGGCACAAAATAAATACCTGTAGGCAGAGGCAGCAGGATGTCTGTTCCCAGTAAGGCTTTCAGTCAAGCTTAAACAACACGTGAAAGCTCCAGGCATTTATTCAAATGTTAAAAAGCAAACCCAGCACACACATATCGAGGTTTTTTGCAAGGATTAGTAACAAAGTCACATGTAAGCAAAAGACCGGCTCCAGCTGAGCTGCTCCAAGCATAGTTTATATAGGCAAACGCCTGGGCTGGGTGCCCCAAGTGGCAAGGGCTCGCTTGGGCGATAGGATCAGGCTGAGGTGACCGTGCAGGCACCCACCAGAGACCTTCATGTGCCCCCACCTTGGTATACAGGAGCAGCAGACATTTCCTTGGGGATAGGAAGAAAAAAAAAAAAAGAAACAAAATTCAAAATTCCTCTCCTGCTTCACCAAGAGACCGTGAAGCAGCAGGTCTGATCTGCTGCTGTTTGAAGCCCAACGCGTCACCGCACGCTGCACCGGGGCTCCGAGCACAGCGACGGGACGCAAACCAGCCACACAAGGAGCATTTAAGGACCCATCTGTGGCTGCAGCATTGCTTTGTGCTGGTCACCCCTGTGTGAAGATCACTAAAACCACTAAAACTCCTCCTCACATCTGCACTCGGTGCTGCCTCCCATCCTGCTCCAGCCTGGCTCACAGCTGGAAGGCGCAGGCAGCACGGTGGCAAGCGGGTTCTCGCCTCCATCCCCGCCATCCTCAGCCCAGCATCAGCACCGCACTGAGCCCCCGCCATCCCCTCGCACATCCTGGCCGAGGACTGGGGCAGGCAGGAGACATCGAGTTGTTGTGGAGAAGTTACCTGACCTTGTAAGGAGGGACATCCACTGCCCATGTCGGTGAACACAGAATCACGGAATGTCAGAGTTGGCAGGGACCTCTAGAGATCATCTAGTCCAACTCCCCTGCTAAAGCAGGATTGCCCAGAGCACATCCCTCAGGACTGCATCCAGACGGGGCTTGAAAGTCTCCGGAGAAGGGGACTCCACACCCTCCCTGGGCAGCCTGTCCCAGTGCTCTGGCACCCTCACCGTAAAGAAGTTTTTCCTCATATTCCATCGGAACTTCCTCTGTTCCAGCTTGTGCCCGTTACCCCTCGTCCTCTCACTGGGAACCACTGAAAAGAGCCCGGATCCATCCTCCTCAAACCCACCCTTGAGATACCTGTAACCATTCATAAGGTCTCCCCTCAGCCTTCTCTTCTCCAGGCTAAAGAGTCCCAGCTCTCTCAGCCTTTCCTCCTCAGGGAGATGCTCCAGTCCCTCAGTCATCTTTGTTGCCCTGCGCTGGACTAACACATATAACCAGATGTAGTAACGGTCTGTGCCGGCACCACCCGGGGCAGCCCCGGAATCCTCCAGCAAGACACTGCGGTGAGCCCCCTCCCCTCTTCACAGGCTCTTCTACACCATCACCCTTCACAAAAAGATGCATATGGACCTCTCATCCTTGTACCCATCGTCTGGACTGGAAAGGTTGTTTGATAGACCCAATACACACTGATTTTCTTTTGATTTTAAAGTGATTTGGGGTAAAGACAGGGCTAGAGTTGGGTTTAAGGTACTGTGCCTTAGAGCCTGGAAACACCCTGGAGACAGAAGCAAGCTGGGTACCTTTAACTACAAGATGACAGATTCAGAAGTTTTTTGCAGCTTCAATAAAACTCTCAACAGCTACAGAACATTTTTTTCTGTGTTAATTTAATCATACAAATATTCATTTATACATTAAGGAAAAAGCTTCCTTTATTTTTACCCCCAATGTGCTATCATAGGACTTCTTCCCAGACTCAATGAGGCAACACACCATCCTGTTCTACACATGCACTCCCCCCAGAGAGAATAGACAGGCTGCAGAACCACCCACGCACTCACACACGAAAAAAATAATATTTAAAACACACAACAGAAACCCAGACGTGGGACAGCGTGCATTTCCTAACCCTGCAGACCCCATGCTCTCCTGCCCATGTTCTCACTGACCACATGGCTTTACCCCTCGGTGGGGGGACCTGCATCCTCCAAACCTTGGAGGGGGCTGAATCCGATGCTCCCGAGATGTGGGCAGCAGACTCCAGCTCCCCCCCCAAAGCCGGCATGGCCAGTTTTGGGGCAGCCCTGGGGATTTTGCGCTCCAACTTTGCCTAGGCTGAGAGAGGGGGGCCTGGGCTGCCATTGCTTAACTCATATTAGCGATACGACACATCCAAAGTGGCTCACGACGATCCATTTAGAGACCCTCGGAGATATTCTGCGTTATCTTTTTTCCTTTGGAGGGGTGGGGGGGTCAGGAAGATCTCACTTTCCCTCCTTCTCAGGACTTCAAGACAGATGGGTGTTAATCAGACTGGAGCCAGTTGCAGCCTCTCCATCACTGCACCGTCCCGTACCAGTGGGTACCAGCCCCATCCCTCCCCCAGTCAGGAACACCAGCCTCACTGGGGTAACAGCCTCTTTACTGGTTCACCAGTCTCAACCCGGTAAGGACTTCCTCCCGTTTCCAACAGACCTGAGTTCTGCGCGTCTAACTCACCTCCATCAGGTCACCCGAGCTGCCGCACACCCTTCAGGCTCACCAAAATATTTGGCATTCAGCACTTCTGAAAAACCAGGCTGTTTCATGTATCTGATGTTAAGACCTCACGAGTTTGAATGCATCAGCCCTATGGAAACCAGTACAGTCACAGTGCCTTGAAACCACCTGGAAAGTTGCTGAATACATCT
Organism: Dromas ardeola; assembly: GCA_013398915.1. Taxonomy (NCBI): domain Eukaryota; kingdom Metazoa; phylum Chordata; class Aves; order Charadriiformes; family Dromadidae; genus Dromas; species Dromas ardeola. The sequence goes on along the minus strand of VYZM01018750.1, from coordinate 32,687 downwards.
CAAATCCCCCTATTTAAAAGCTGGAAACCTGACAGCAAGAGCAATTCGAGGGCTGGCTGCACCACTAAGCTCCAAGGAACCAGAGGAGACAAAACCACCTTTGGCCTCAGCGAAACAGGTTGTTTTTTTTTAACTTGAGGAGAAACCCAGAGGTAGAGCAGCCACTAATTTAAACATTCTTCCACTGTCGCAGCCAGGGTTCCAGCCTCACCCTCAAAGCATCCAGAGCTCTCTGCGGCCGTTTACAGAGAGATCACTCCCGCAGAGAGGAGCGCTCACGCTCAGCTACCTGGGGAAGAGGTGATGGGAGATGCAAGAGGTTGCAGATTTCAGCAGCAACTTGGCTCTGGCCCTGCCTTTCTTCACACCCTGGAGTAAGTGACCCTTGTCACAAGGACCCCGCAGACTGAAAACGCTCTAGAGAGTGAATGCAAGTCTGCAGAACAAGTATGCCTTCTGAGTGGGAAAGCACACGACTACTTGGGGTGCATGCAAGTTTGTTTTTCTTAAGAAAAGGAAAATGCAGTCTTAGGAGCAGCACAGGAACACGAATGTGGCAGCCATTACAGACGGGAGGAGCATACGTGGCCGGGAGCAGAAGAAAGCCAGTGTGTGGGTATCTGAGTTCAAGGGTCTCCCAGATGCCGCAAGCTGACACAAGGCAAAGGCTGCAGCACCAGCTAGAACATACAGACTCAGATCTTAATTTTTTTTTTCCCCCCTTCCACTGCACAGCTGATAAAAGGAGCTAATAAAGATAAGGAATCACCTCGTCACTTGGACAAACAGCAGTCTCCAGTCTTTTAGATGCCTTCAGAAGGGAAGCAGCAGCACAGCAGCACATGTTCATGCCTTCAAAGCTTGTCACACAAGCCACCTGCTCAGAAAGGAGGGAGCGAAGAAAGGATCCACTTGCCCACACTACACTCCAGTGATGCAAATCATTCCCTAGACTGAACGCCGAGAGGAGATAACTAACCCAAGGCAAAATGATGTTACAAGACCCAAACGCTACAGCTGCACTGAGCAGCGCAGCACCACCTTCCACGGCTTCACCCTGGATCTTAACACTCACCCAGCTCCAGCAAACTGCTGAGACAGACGCAGGTGCTCAGCAAACTGCAGGTGTAAGTGGGTAACATCCAAACCCTGCAGTGCCTCCTTTATGCAGATAACTTCTTACATTATACTTGTTTCTGCCAGCAAACAGATTTTTGAAGGGAGACTTAGGTAACAGTGATCTTTAACTGAACCTCTGAAATAAAAACAAAATCCATCGCCCAATTCTTCTTCTGTTGGATAGAAGGAACTCCCACGGGCCTCCACGAGAGCCACCTGTAAGCACCAAGATAAGAGTGTCCTTGGTAGCTGCAACAAAAACGAATCCCCCATTCAAAACCAACCAAGAAAATACAACCAGTCAAGAGCAACCAGTGTAAAGCCACACACCATGCACAAGCCTGCGCTCTGCTCCAGCAAGGGGAATGAGAGTCTTCACTGGAAAGATTTGGAAGAAGGTAGCAGGAGCTTTGCATGTTACTGCATCTTTGGCAGATGGCTGTTCCAGCTTTGTTCAGGTTTCTGAATAAGATTGTGTCCCCTCACCTCACTCCCCTTCAGCGGGATCTGTGGTGACACGGCACTTTAGAAAGCCACCACAGCACTCAACGCCATTCTCCCTCCCCAATCCAATAACTGGAGGAAGACACATTGGAGGAACAGCAGAGCAACCCACGTCTCTAGAAGAGCAATCCCTTCTCCGATACCAAGCCCTGGAGAGCCCCTGGAGAAGGCAAGAGCCTCAACGAAGTAACAAGCCAGGACAATAAAGGCGAATGAATACAAGGTGACAGAGTGGGATCCAGCTGATGATGCTAACTCTTGGCTCTGCATTCAAAAACGCAAACAATCAGCCTCTAAGCTAATACTTTATCACAGCAGAAATGAATGCAAACTTATAGTCTGTAAGGGAGACGGGAGATTCAAAATTAAAGAGACATGACTTTTGCAAAGCTTTGCAACTACTACCGAGTGACTTACACCTACAGAAGAAGAGTTTCCTCTTGGCACAAGACTGATGCGCTTGCTCAGTTGCTCTAGGCACAGCTACTGTACATCAAGAGTTAACAAAAAGGTATTTTAAAATGCTAACCACATAGGACAGCTCTGGAACTTTAATAGATCTGTTTCTTATTAATATGGGTGTGTATCTGTGTGTACTTCATGTACAAGGGGAAGGGAATGAGCCCTCCATGTGATCCTAGAAGTCCCAGTCTTTCTCTCCAACTTGGGTACTGAGACCTGGTCTTCAGCATGGTTTCCAACAACATGCAGGACAGCTAACAGCAACACCCAAACCAAAAGGGGGAAAAAAAGAAATAAAAGAAGATAAAAAAGTTGGTAACTAAAACCAGCAGATGATATTAAAAACGCAGAGCTGGGTGCAGACCCAACCTGTCATTAAAAAATGTCGGACAAAAGGAAGTCACTGCACAAACCCCAGAAGACGCTAAGCATATTCCCATTCGGTAGCAAGCAAAACATGACAGTTCCGTAAAAATGCACGCTGTCCCTTATTTAAAAAAAATATGAACAAGAAACAAACAGAAATTAAACATTTGCTCAAACTACAACCGCTCTGTAGGCAAAATATTTTTTTTTAAAGATGGCTTTTTCATTTTTTAAACTTCTTTTTAAGCTACCTAATTATGTGTGAGAATGATTTCTAAAAAAAAAAAAAAAACACAACCCACGGTGTTGGTATATTTTCTTTCTCATAGCATTTAACAACACTCCTGAAATCCAGCATTCACACATGCATACTTAGATTTTGTATCTTCCTCTGGAAACAGCTAGTCTTAAGTTACTGGGCTTTTGTTTTTTCTTCTTTATCCAGAACACGGAGGCAGAGAAGGGGGGGGTCCACGTTGTGTCTGTCTGCCACATGAATCCCCCTCCCTTCCCCCAAAAGTCAGTTCTTTGTTAAATTCTCCTCTTGTCGATACCCGTTTTGTGGTTTTTTTTGTGTTTTAAGACTGTCCGAAGGGATAAGGACCGTGGAAACCCTGAAAGAAAGTTGGAGACATAATCAATTTCAACAGGCAAGCAATAAAATTGATCAGTGTACACCTACTAATACTGACCATCCCAGCCCAGTGCTTCTAATCCAAATTCAACCCGTTACCCACCAACGTGACCTTTGCTGTCCAACCTTATGAAACGCTCCTAAAACGCAGGTTTTGGTGCTTGTAGCTGGTTTCCCCAGAGATGTCAGATGCTGTCCACTTACCTCTTTCAGGTGTTATTTAGGCCAGGTAATAGCCAGGTGTTACTGGGCCACAAAGTTACTTGTATTTTCTACACCAGAGCAAAAAAATCTCCTATAGATGCTACAATACCTGCAAGGCCAAGCAACTGCAGTTTCACAAGTCTATTGTAAAGATCACAGCAAACAGCTAAGTAAGAGGCTGTAACTGCTAGAAGAGTCTATTTAAGAAAAAAAAAAATAATCAAGATTTGGAAGTCCACGTTCCCAGAACTGCCACTTTTGCTCTCTCAAGATAACAATACACATTGTCCTCAAGTGAAAGATCAACCACCATATTTAACTGAAAAATCAAAACGCTTACTACAGAATCCATTTTCCCTCCTTTACATCCTGAAGTGAGTCACCTAAATGACAGATCTAGTAACAGGTCTCAAATTAACAGGAACTCCTTTCTACAATTTCTGTTGTTCAAGTCGTCTGTCCAGGGTTTCATCAGGAAGCAAAAGAACGTGACCGACAGGCAGGCAAGACATCTCCCAGCTCACAGGGCTATAAAGTTTGTCATAATGACAAAGGCACAAACCACACACAAAATCCTCCTGTAAGATCCAGACACACACTCAGGTCAGAAGTGAGATGAGGGGAAAAAAGCTCAATGTTTTTCATTGTCGAAGTCGGAAGACCATTATGCAAATGCTTTTTTTAAACACAGTCCAGCTTTCCAGCATGCTGGTGAGTAAGACAGCCAAGAGCCCAATTAGCACAAAGTCATTCTCAGTCTTTAAGTGAAGCTCTGACTTCAGTTTTCACCATTTTGCCTTTAACAGGGCAAATCTCAAAGGAAATACTGTTTCCTACATGTTTTCCCACAACTCTTAACCTTGCTGCATGAGCCACAGAGCCATGAAGCAATGAGTCTTGAACACGACTCGTATATAGAAAGGATAAACTTCATTGGCTTAAGCCTAGTTGCAAAAGCCCAAGTTCAAGAGCTCTGTTGTTTATCTACATTACAAAGGGAATGCTATAAGAAGCCTGTAATCTCGCTACAGCTGGTAAGAAAAAGTTAATTCTTTAAGGTACATCAGGTGGCAAAATACAAGACAATGGCAAAATGAAGCATCTGTCAGCAGCTCTCAAAATTCAACCAAGAGGGGGATTAGCAGACAATTAAACAGGACATCTATGAACCACGTGGGAAGTATGGAAGACTGGAAACTTGGAAATAGCTGTTTGCAGACAAATACATGCAAGTGATAGGAAAACAAACACGCTTCTACCCTAGGAATATGCTGCACTCCCGGCTTGTAAAACAAGGTTTTCAAAAGAGAACACCCAGACTCCAGCACAACAGTTCACCTCGGGAAGGGGAAGCTCCCACTAAAATCAAGAGGCTGAGATGTTCAACGTTTCCAAAAAATACAGTCACTGAAACAGGAGGAAGGGGAAGAGCATAAGAGAAACGTTAAAATAACGTGAGTAGGTGCACAAGAAAACCCCAAAGGACACAGAAGGAAAGCAACGTTAGAAGCAAGATCCTAAGCAGTCTCACCTCAGGGGATTAAGCTATTGTGCTTCTTGCTCGACAGAGGAAAAACAGGATTTGTTGCCGATTACCTGTACAGACGCATACGCCAGACTTTGCTTCATCTTTTAGTTCCCTGCAGAGGCGGCTTTGTGTGCAGATGCCGCCTGCCAAGCACTCCCAAGCCTCAGGAGAGCAGTTCGGACACCAGCTCTCCCAGCTGCCGGCTCCCTCTGCTGGGGCAGCTTCAAACCCTTCGTGCATCTTAGGGTTTACGTCACAAGCAAAACCTTGTTGATTTAACGTGTGCACGCCGTAAGCCACGACATCTGCATTGCCCCGTGACATAAAAGAATCAGCAGAGTTAATCAGGACACACAGTCCAGAGTCTTCGGCTTCAGTCAGACACAAGAACAGTTCATCAGTCCTTTTGGGTGCAGAGACACCCTGGGAAGACGCTATTAACCTTGTTTTTAGCGAAACCCTCTGGACCTTCAGACACTGTTTTCTGTAGCATCTAATTTAAAGCTACACAATTATGCTAATCATGTGTTAATTAAAACCAGAATTTAGCTCACCTTCAGAGCGTCAGGTTACTAAGTATATGCAGCTTTGTAGCACTTGCTACACATCACTTAATAGGTGCCATGCCTAGAGGAGCTTCTCTCCCCAGCAATTCCAAGAACACTCCAAAAATCTGCGACCAAGATTAGCTTCTCCTGATGCAATCAATTTCACCAAGAAGAAAAAGCCCCAAATCTCTGCTTTTTGGATTGCCACTCTTCACTGCATTTCACTTACCCGTCAGATTCATTAGTGTACATGAGAACTTACAAAATTAAAACCCACGTGTTTCTTTTCTTTAAGATCAAGCGGAAAGACTTGGATTAACATAAGACCCTGAGCAAGAAATTCTTCTACCCTTTGTGAAATAAGAACACTTTCTTTTTTCTCCCTCCCTAAGATGCAAGCACTCTGCAGGGCAATCAATTCATTCTCATTACATTTATTCATCGCGCACAGTGTAATAGGGTCTTGATACCTGAAAACTTTGGTTACTGCTGCAATGCAAATATCAAACCCCATCACATGGCATTTTCAAGAATAATTATCCCTTGTGTGCAATATTTTACATCATAAACATGCAGAAGTAATTCTGCATACAATTGCAGTTTTTCTGAGTGATTTCAACTGAAGAATTATTCGCACTATTTTGGGTGAATTCCCTTCTATTCTCAAAATGAGATCACTGTCTTCATGAAAAGCTCAGCTGCAGCTTCGCAAATTTACTTTCAGTTCTTCCTATATCTTCCACAGAAGTAATTGCTAACTTGCTAGTGAAAGCATACTGGCTATTCATACACATAAATATGTGAGAACAGAGGACCACGTGTTTTCACTTTCAAGAAAAGGCTCTACACGACAATTACTGGTATAAATTCTCATTTGACTTCTGTATCTAGAAGGGAATTGAGATGTTTTGGAAAGTTAAAAGCTTCTGTAAATACTGAGCTCTTTAAATGAAGGCACCTGTGCTAGAAATAAAATGAAGTTAATCTTTCATAAACCATCACCACACAGGCTTTCAAATAGCTATCTTTATTTCACCTTTGTGACTGAGTCAAGATCAAGAAAAGGTACACTTCAGGAGAGACAGGAGTTTGTGATGCAGAGCTGCAAAGCAATACAGGACTCTCCCAGTGTACACTGACAGTAGCATCCGACAACGCTACAAGTCCCCGTTTCCTCGTCACCTCCTGGGCCGCTCCTAGTCAGCGCTGCTCCAAATTACGCAGAGTTCTCTTGACTAACTTACGTAAACTGAACACAAACAGAAGAACAAAGTATTCAGCACTTTTTTTTTCGTTCCATGCATGCTGTGCAAACATGGCATGGCAGGTTAAGACCACCAGGAAGTTAAGAACCTTCTGCCAGCGCAGCCACTGGCAGGGCTGGTTTAGACACACAGAGCTGATGGAGTACATGAGGGCTCGGGTACGTGATTAAGTTACCATGCAACAACTTAGCTCCTGTAACTTAATCAACAGCGTGCTTTCAGTCTGCAGAGAGACAGAAGAACAGGGAAACTCTGTCGGCCTGCAATGGAGCAAAGTGAAGCTAAAAAATCAGATTATCTCACATTTCCCACAGTCCAAAAGCACACGGACCGGCGGGTTTCATGGATGAGCTAACATGCAGCACCCAAACACATCAGGCTTTCACCAGATAAGCAAACCAGCTCATGCAACACCAGTTTAGCCTGCAGATGCTACGCAGCAGTGGGGCTGTCAAAGAGTAGCTATGGTAGTTCTGAGTCCAACGTTCTCCCGCTTTGTTCTACATGAATTTAAGCACATGATAACTGGCCCAGTTTGAAGCCCACATATCAGGATGGGAGGAGCGTCTCTTCTACATGGAAGCAAACATTTCTGGGGCATCTTCCCTACCCACAAATATAGTTTGGTACCCAAACAGTTTCCAGGGGAAAAATGTGTCTAAAGTTTACAAAGGCACTCCAAAAATAGGCAAATCAGAGTGCCCTGGTTTGGAAGCAGCACGCCATCTAGAAGGAGCAGCAACTTTAAACTCGGAGAGGGGAAGCCAGTTAAAGGCTCTAAGGAAGAGAGGGGTTTGGGTTCCCCTTACATGTAGAAAGCTGTCAAGCAGCACGGATCAGAGTTCAGCTCCACACGATGGGGAGCATAAATACAGCAGGGAAAAAAGGTGTTAAGATTTTAATTTTGCGAACTCCAAATATGCTTATATTTCATTGGGTCTTTAAGAGTAGCGTGAGTAACACACAGAACAGATTAATACCTGACAAGCTGTAGAACGCCCTTTGCTATGACAGTGACTATGCAAATTGTTCTGTACAGGCAAATCTTTGCAGAATCAGAACTTCTACATGCAGTTTTCTGCTTTACACAGAAAGCAGCAACTCCTCAATCCATACGGGCAACAGCTTTAGATACATATATTTTTTTTTTACATATAGGTGACAGGTACAATCTGAATGTCAGTATATGGCTATCCACTTCAGATCTTTAGACATTTAAACCTGTACGTTTTTCCCTTAGTTAAGAAATTTAACTCTCATTCCCCAGGCACTGTAAGACTGCATCTTGCACTTTTAATGTAAAAGACTGTCACAAGAGAGCAGCAGTGACCTCGACAGTGTTGCTATGAGACAGGAGCGAGTAAATAGAAGGAAGCTGTATTAGCCTCATTTCTCTCGAGAATACAGAGAGAAAGCAATTGCCAAAGAGGAGAATAAAATACCCATGCATGGGTATATCTGGACTCTAATACAGCTCATCCCCATCCCGAGATAAGCATCTATCCTGCACTTAAGCACATCTTTAATTCTAAGAACATGCAAAAACTCCACTGGGAATAGATGTAACGAAAACATGCTTAAAGCAATGTCCTGAACACAGACCCTGGTCTACCACCTTCCAGCAGTTTATTTGATAAGGTGAGCAGGGTGGACACAGGGAAGGCATACACTACAGCAGGAATAAAGATCACAATCACTTTATTTCAACCAGATCACAGATTTCATCTTATCTGCTTACAGGGAATTCAGCATCTTGTTTTGTTTGTTTTGTTGTTTGTTTTTTTTTTTCTAGGAAAGTTTGTTTCATTGAGCAAAGCATCCAAACCATGTACTCTATGCTGCTGTATAAGTATTTTGAATATTTCCATGCATGAAACATTGATATACTTGTCTAATCCAGCAGCAGATGGCATGTCAGTGTCACCAAGATCCTGACTCCAACAGGGAATTTTAGAGGACAAGTCACACCTGCTCAGTTGCACCAGAGGGAGAATAATACAGACAAGGTCTGGCAATTTCTAGTATGTTTTACAGCTGCAGATGCCAGAAACTGCTAGTTTTATCTCAAAGATTTCATGTCGCATGCATGACTGGGGTTCTTCACGACCTCTTGGCAGAGAGGAAGCCTCCACAGTGATCTGAGAAATATTTAAGGGGTGATACTACTTCTCAATACAGGACATAGGCCCTCCTGAGCACCTTAACTAGACCTTACCCATCCTTTTGCTCTATCTCACCAAATGTGATCAGGGATTCACTCCATTCTCCGGGTACACAAAAGCAGACAACAATATTAGAGGTCCTGCCCAAGACAAATAAAATCCAGGAATCCTAACGCGCAGCTATGTAACCAACCCACAGTTCTCTTTTGTCTGCTCCTAGAACTTCAAATAAAGCCTTCCACGTCAATTTTCAATCACAAGACAACCGTTCCAAATGCAGTAGTTTTCTTTACCCATCTCAAGCAGCAGAGTACAGGTGGAGTCCCCGGGGAAGATGGGGCAGAGAGAGCTTTTCCTAACAGGTCCTGGAACACCATCTGCTGATGGGGTGGTTTAATACTTCTGACACCACCTTCAATAAGCCCTTTTCTTCTTAAGCAGTATCCCCAGTTGGGTATCCTACTTACACCTTACCCCTTTTTAGAAAAAAATGAAGTATCTTCTTTTCCAGAAGGATTTCCAGCTTGCAGGAAGAAGGCATGCAATATTGCGAGACCTACGCCAGGGAAGGTGCGCATGTTCACCTGGCTATTTGAAAGGAGACCAAGTATCTAGGATGCCAAATCTACTCAAACTCGTCCGCGACAGAAACAGTATTGTACCAATGTGAATATTAAGTCTGTGGCAGAACACCTCCTACCCTGGACAGGGAGGGCAAGGCTGGAACAGGACTCTGATCTTCAGACCTACCTTAATATCTGCCTCCAAAGGAAATGCTAACTTGTCTTACTATGTCACAAATAGAAACACTGTAGTAGAGAGAACAAAAACCTCAGAAATCAATGAGCTTTCACATACCCCACCCCATCTCCAAAAAGGACCATAAAGTTATCCCTTCTGAAGCAAGCAAGAAACAACATTTCTGATTTTATCTCAGATAATCCACCTCAAATCCACCCAGGCATATTCTGTAAATACAAAGAGAAACAACCCCCCCAAAAAAACCAACAACAACAAAAAGGGGAGAAAGGCCACCTACCCTGCATCTGAGGTTAGATTATAATGGCTCACATCTCATAAGAGTACTGATCATGAACTTTGGGTTACTAGCTAAATCAGCTTACTTAAATTTAGTCAAATCTTTAGTGAAATCCTCTCTGGTAGCGCTTTACTCTCTTTTTTGGCTTTTCTTTTCCATAGTATAGCTGACCTTTGCTATGTCCTCTGCATGTCCAATAGGTATTGGTTTCTTACACCTACGTTCTTAGAAAAGACAAAGCATCTACTCCTCAGCCAGGAGAGTCTCTTGGTACACGTTACCTCCCGGTGCCCACATCACTCCCCTCTCACTAGGAAGCGTAAGGGTATATACCACAGGGAGAGACCCAGTGAAGACCGAAGGCCACGTTACTGCCAAAAACCCACATCCAGGACTTCTACACCAGAACTTTCTCAGAAGTGCATATATTAGCAGTTCCCCATCTATCCACCTGCAAGTGCAAACCAACTATGAAGCGACTGCCAAGCTCTGCACTCAGAAAATAGGCAAGGGGCAGGGTGGGGGGGAAGCCACCTCCAGCCTAAAGCTGACCACCAAAAGTGGAACTGAGTTTTCCCACCTAAATTAAACCTAGTATTTTAGCTATGAAAGCTTAACTAAGTCCACCATCTCACCAAAGCTGTAGTTGGTAACTGATTTTTATTTTTCATCAACGCATACCCAGAGCTGTTACCAATCTCCGCTGGGATGTGTACAACAGCCAGCCGCATGGCAGCACTCCCCACCTGAAGCACCTGAGATAGACTTTACGCAGAGAAGCTGTATCCGTATATAGATGGCTTCTGCAGCCAGAAGAACGTGTCTGTCTCTTCAGGGAACACCACTATCCTCCAAGCAACCATAAAAGGCAGTGGCTTTCAGTCACTGCTAATTCAGGTTGTATTTGAACTGGTAGGTGAAAGGCTTTATTTTTTTAATCAACTTCCCAAGCCATCCATTTCACTTTTAGTGAGCGAGAATCTTGAAGCGGGAGCCAATACAGCTTATAGCAATTTATGTTTGGGGTGCAAAACACGAGAAGGGTGATTGGTAGTCTGTCAAACAATTAATCCCGCACATGCCATCAGTAAAAAAAATGCATAGCCCTGGTGCAAAGTAGGTCACTAAAATATGATCCACTGGTAGAGGACAGGCAGTTCATCCAGTTAGGAGCTAAAGTGCTGTAGGTGAACTAATATTAGGGCTTTATTAAGTCATTCAGCAACCAAGTGTTATTGTCCTACACAGCCTGCTTAAAGTACAGTAAAGCATTTTTAAAGGATTTTAAAAATCAAACTAGTTTGACATACGACAGTACACACCTACACATACTGGCTGCATTAACAGGTGGATTCTGAATTGTAAATAATCCTGCAATTCATTTTTCACACACAAGCAAATAAAAACAGTCAAAATATCACTCAGACTCATATAGCATCCACCAAGCAAGCTTTTGAGAGAGATTTAAAGAAAAGATAATTTAAAAGTCACCTACAATTATAAACAAGACAAGGACACAGACAGGAACAGTCCTTTGATTGACTGTTCCTGACAGGGAGCTTCTGGGATCAAAATGTTGAGCTCTGTAGTCTCCCCACACCAGCTAAGAAGTAGTTACCTGGTTAATCTTAGGGTTTCAGGGTGTGGTTATTTTTGTCCTCTTTTCAGAATTATTTAAAACTCAGGAGCATATCCAGAGAGATATTTTGACTTATTTGCACACGCAACTGGAGCGGGCTCCAGCCACTAATAGTTACAGCACCCAGACAAGATTATATAAATTTTAAGAAGGACTTGAAGCAAAAAGAAAAAACAAACCAAAAAGGTGGATCTGGTAGAGTCTATCAGAGGCAAAAGTATTTTGATATAACATGAGGAGTTGGCAGAGTCAGACAGTCAAATTCAAAACCTTCCTTAGCAGGTCTGGCAGAAGCAGAAGGGAAGGGCTTTGCAGTTTGTAACGAAGAACTATTACATACATCAGTCTCATCACCTACCCATTCTCCTGCTCTCCCAGGGCACCTACCTTACTGTATGTCACTACCGACAAGTTGTTCGAGTGACTGCTGGGGGAGAGATTTACAGAGTTTTGTGACAGTCCATTCTGATCTTGTTCGATTTGGTCAGGAGCAGGCCCCCATGTGTTTTTGCTGATTGTGCCTAGCTCGGAACCCCCAGGGTCTTTTAGGTTGTTTTCATCTGGTTGCCTGTTCTTCTGTGGAGAGGCGAATGGGTTAAAGTTTCCTTCTACCTTGCGATGCGGCTGCGTGTTGAACTCTGTTTCAAAGGATGACAGCTGCTGTGTTACACCTAGAAGTCCTCCAACTTCCACGCTGAGGATCACCCAGATGACATCTGTGGAAAAAGACAGACACTCAGGTTGTCACTAGATGGAGTTTTTGAAGAAGGGGCAGAAGGAGAAAAACAAAACAAATTCCATCCTTTACAATAGCAAGAACAAAGTCTGATTGTTTAAAATACATGTTTATGAAGCATCAGAAGTACTGGTTAAGCACTAATTTAGTGTTCAATCTTTCAAGAAAACCAGGCAAGTTTTACTCCTACTGAACTTACATGAACCAGCTAAGAACATAACAAATAAACTGACAACTGAAGCTCTGAAAGCTCTGTATTTCAGATTACCAATAGGATGCACTGAAAAAAGAAAACCTCCAGTGACTTTATCCAAGGCTATGCAGCAAGCCTGAAATGAGAGCCAGGAGATACCACTGCCAGCCTTCTACTCTGATGGTAAAGAAAAGGCAATGTTTTTTGTTTGGCTTTGAAAGGCTTGACTGTTAAAATAAAACAACAAAAGGGTGACTTAGAAGGTAATTATATTTATGACAATTCACTGCAAAGTATCTCCATTCCTGTTCCAAAACACTCACAGTAGGTGGATAAGATAACCAGGCTTGGTAGACTATTACACGAATTCGCAAAGTACTGACCAGAATAAGAAACATATTTACAGTTCTTACCTAGTCCGTCTGCCTCTTGTACATAGATAAGCTTGTTATTTTACCTACCATTTCATTTACACTTCATGCAAACATTATGGCCTATTTACATAAAGACATTTCTTGATATGTAACCAAATTCAGTTTTATTGCCCTTTTTTTTTTTTTTCACCTCGCCATTAAGCGTGCTCCAGTTTTGTTTTGCTGCACCAAGAGGGAAAATTAGGAAGAACAGCGGCAATACCTTATCTCGCCTCGGCAGATCTAATAACAGCACCTCGTGTCACATGTAATTGTTTCCAGGTTTTCTGCACCCAAGTGTTAACCGACAAAGAACCCCTTCCTGCTGCCAGCGGTAGCTGGGGGGAGGAGACAGCGTACTTCTGCTGCTGGGTTTTACCACCGTGGCTCCCCCAGCAGCAGGAATCCACGAAACCTCCCCAGGTTTAAGAGGGCTGGGCTCATGAGTTTGCATTTTAGGACCCAATTAAAGACCGGGGGATGTTACCTTCCAAAAATACAACCTGCTTAAGGTCCCCCCTTTGGGGACACCGTTAATGCCCCTCAACCGCCCCCCCCCGCACCGCCCGGCGGCAGCGCGGCGCCCCCTGCTGCCCACCCGCGGCGCAACGCCCAGCCCGGCCGCTCGCCCCGGGGCTACCAAAGCCCTACCGGCACGAAAAACCACCGGCAGACAGCCCCAATCGCTTGCCAGGCCCAACCTTCGGGGGACAACTAGCGTTAAAAGCCATTAATTATATCAAAGGGGAAGGGCACCTTTGACTCCGAGCTCAGTAGCCAAAGGGATTTGAATTCGTAGGTCATTTTCTTGCAAAATGTGCAACTTCAGGAAGTTTAGGAACATCTTAAACTGTTTGTCAGCTGCTGGGAAAACCTCAGCTTTATAAACACACCTTTTGTGGTAGGTATCACAAGGTGAACAGGGCTTTCAACCTGCACGGGGGAATTTATGCCCTTTCTTCAGGGACCAGCGACATCCCCCTCCGACGCTGCGGTCTCGTACATTTGCCAACAATTCTGCCAAAAACCCCGTGCTTCTGAGCAAAGAGTTATTTTTGACTCCGAGCGCTAACGTCTCTCACTCAAACCCATGCACTTGGGATACTCCCAACTGCCAAAATAGACACAAAGATGTTCTCAGTATAAACTAAAGCTGGCTAAAAATGACTGAAAGGCTCCAAATGAATGAAGATGTTGGTGGCTCAGCCTGAGGCAGCAGGCAAAATATCAAAAAGTGGGTTCTTAACACAGAAAATCAGTTCACAGTAGATGCGCCCAGTTATACTATTAAAACCTGGGCCTTTACTAAACTTCTCAGATGAGGTTTTCACCGCTTAAATAGATTTTTATGCCCGTATGTAGTTCACAATGTTCAGCACTGGAAAACTGGGAAAGAATCCCGACAAGGACTGACTGGGAAAGAGTCTCCAGGAGAACTGTGCAAGTCCCTTTGTTTTTTCAGAGCTTTGTGTAATCAGCAATTGGTTCCAGTGTTTAGAAAACAGTTCTGCGCTTAGACAACAAAAGCAGCTCACTTGATGTTCTTCCCTATTATATTTTCTATATCTAGGCTCAGAGCGGGCAGCCCTGGTTATCAGGGCTTCACCGCCTGGTTATCAGGAGAGCATCTGCAAGGGGCCAGGAATCTCCATTTTTCCTGCGGTGGGAACATCAGGAAGAGCCCGAAGCAGCGGCAAAGGGATCACTCACCTCCGTAATAGAGTCCCGTGGCCGTGCACATTCGCCACTGTCCCTGATACATTCCTGCCGTGCTGGGGCTGCACATCTGAACGCTGACGTCTGCGATCTCCTGGGGCTCCAGGGACCTGACCATCACCATGTTGACATGGCCAAACTGGTCTCCCCCGACATACTTCAGACAAACCCCCGGGGGCCACGCCTCTGTCCCTGGGATTAAAGAGAAGAACGAATTACTGACAGTGCACCAGGAAAAGCTTTGTGTCTGTCTGTGTAAGACTGGGTGAAACACGCTTATTAAAACAGTCGTGCAATTGTTGAACAGTCAAAGGAGTACCAAGATACACATAACAGCCCGCCGTGGATGCTGAAGAATACAGTTTTCAGATAAGGCTTAACTGGTCCATTTAGAGACCAGCAAGACAATTTGTATTTCTGTTTTAATTATCTCTAGGTCTTCTTTACACGGAAAAATTCTCAAAGTTTTTGCAGCAATTCTCTGCTAAAAAAAAAATTAACATAACCAACATGCACATATATTTTACCAATGCTAGAGACAACGATGAGGTCAGACCGAGGTGGGGTTCCCCCCCCCCCATTCTTTTCTGCCTCCCTACATGTAGCTCCTGAGCCTTGCGATATCAAAATACATGTTAATAATACAAAGTGCTGGAAACATTTCCTTTCAGGGATTTATTCTTTTTTAAGCCTGTTAGCAGTCTCAGGAGAAACTAACAGTTTGAACTATAATTGAAGAGCTAGTACTATTTTCTAAATGGGTTTATTTCACTTCATGCACCAACCCTTCTCTCAGCCTCATGCAAAGGTGGGAAGGATTGTGAACATATGATTTATTTGTGGAGATCAGTGTTTAGACTGCAGATACCGGGACTTACAGCGTGACCTGGCAATCTGTAGAGACACGGAAAACAGTTACTGCGTGTGAGCACAGCCATCTCCGCCAAAGATAACACGTACTGGGGCAGACAAAATGACAAGGGCTTCTGAGACTCGTGAAAAATCAGTTTAGCAGGATTTTCTTTTGCTTCTTCCCCAATTACGTGACATGACTAAGCCAATGACTTTAAGAATACCTTCCGCTTGGTTAAGGTCGATGGAAAGAGCTAAGGAAAGGCTGAACCACCAAGATGCTTGGAACCACTCTGTGTCTAGTCTGAGACGAGAACGGTGGATGCTGGTCTGACCTCCAGTTACCCCAAAGAGCATCCTTCGCAACAGCTTGCCTGCTAATTTAATCCCTGTGGATACTTCAGTGAAGACATGGCAGGGACCGGTTTTCTAGTCAAGTCCTTATTTGTGGAATTCACAATCTAGCAGGGAAAGCACGATGCGAACAAGTAAAGTGGGATATTCAGAGCGGGGGACTGGAAACACTGCTGAGATAGGGAGATCTCTGGAAGAGCAGCCGAGTCTGAGCTGACCTCAGACTACGGCACGTGGGAGTTGAGCATGAAGTCTCATCTGAAAAGGTTGGCAGCCCAGCAACATGGTTCAGTTTAAATAATTTATGTGATTTTTATCGGTTTTAATGGCTTTAGGCTTGCAAGACGCCTAGAACGCTGCAACTGATAAGCCCCATAAAATGAAATGATGATTATGTCATTCTATTTCAGTACACTCATCTCTCAGGAGATGATAAATTGTGGTAACTGTCCTGCAGAGCCAGCAGCAGCTGGGGGTAGAGTGGGAAGAGGAAATAAGTCTGTTAAATCCTGCTGCTCTTCCAGCAATGGTTCTACTATACAAACTGGTCTTTTGGCAGACCAGCCAAGCACCATTCCGGAAGATATCAGAACAGGGTGCTGTTTTTTAATAACACATACGAAAACCTGACTAAACCTAGCTTACTGCTTGCATGCTTAAAACCGACAATCTCTCAGAGCTCTGCTTGTCATATTTGTCAGACACTAAATGCTTCGGTGACACGTGCCTCAGGTATTTCGTGTTCTAAAACTGAAGTCATTTAATCAAGGGTTCCTGTAGAGCTGTTAAAACCCTTGGCTTTGCTTCAGTTATCTACCTAACAAGCAGATATTATCTGGAAACACTATAATCCTTTGATATTACACCTTAATTAAACCATAAAATGGTTTTAAAGTGCTATGGCCCTCCTTAAACTGCAGTCATAACCCAGTATGCGAAGTTGCATCTAACTAAAACAAGCCTCGACAGCATGGTTTTAACAAGATCTGGCCTCCAGCACCACTGTTAGAGCACAGATGTACTTTTTAAGCAGCCAGGCTTTAACCCACACAGAAGCCAGAAAAAAATGTTGGCCTTGCCAGGAACTCGTAAGTCAAGATTAACTCCCTTTCCTCATTTTAGAAGACTCATGGATTTCAGACGGTCAAACATTCCAAGAACAATGAAACATTGCTTGAACTAGGATGTTAAATTAAGGCTGAACTTGCATGCAGGAAAGAGTACATCAGAGGTACAAGAGAGGAAGGAGTCTGAAAGGAGCAAGACAGGGGTGTAGTCATAACACACACAAATTAAGATACTAACAGTAGAGAAACAAGACCTGTCAAACTTACTACATTTGTAAGACTTGTATTTGAGACAGTTATTAAAAAATTGCCAGTTTTTCCACATTACTGGAGTTTAAGCAAGCTATACGTGTCACCTTTCCATTGTACTAACACAAACAAATAGAGGCAGAAAAAGTCAACTGAAATAGTGAGCCCTTTCTCTAGAATACAGTCTTTATAAACTAGTGTTCTTAAACACAGGCACAGCCTCTTCTCAACTCTCATGTCCCGATGAAATACTCCTGAATATCAAAGTATAACAGAGACTAAAACCATACTAAAAATCTAGCACAAATCCATACAGCACTCGAGTACTGCAGTTATTTACAAGCAGAAATACAACACAGCTGAACTTTACTCATGATGATTCACGGTATTATACCTTGCTCTGCTATCATTCTTCTCTACAAAAGTGCAAGCAGGTCAATTAAATTCAGACACACGGCTTAAACATTCATGCAA
Source organism: Dromas ardeola (assembly GCA_013398915.1). NCBI lineage: Eukaryota > Metazoa > Chordata > Aves > Charadriiformes > Dromadidae > Dromas > Dromas ardeola. The sequence continues at coordinate 15,163 of VYZM01018750.1, read as the reverse complement.
CATCCTGTCATCACAACACTTGAAGACAAGGTATTCCGCTTTGCATCCATGGATCTCATTTTCCTCTCTGACTCCATCCCAACAGATCAAGCACTGAGAATGTATTTTGCCCAGTCTCACTTCCTGGATTCCAGTCACTGTTTTGACTTATTTCATACTGGAATGCGGTCCATCCAGCCTCTCATCCTCTCAAAGCACGAGAAAGCAATTCTGTCAAAAGCGTATTAAAAAGCAAAGGGTACTTGCCACGTTACCCTTGCATCGCTACCTCTTCTCATCGTCAGATCATTATATCACTGCCTCCACAGAGAACAGAGAGAACTAGAGAGAGCCAAATGACAGGGACAGTCAGAGAAACGGTGTGATGAAGGGTAGTGGCAATATACAGTCTGGTCATGAGCTAAAAGGCTTTGAGATTAAAAGGAATTTCTTCACTGACTTAAAAACCTTACTCTATTTGTTTGCATCAAGTAATCAGAAACATGACTAGCTAAGGATTCTTAATTTATTTTCAGATCTAACTACTTGCACTAAAAAAAAAAGCCACAAACCCCCAAACTTGTACTTCTATTTCTTTTATCTAGAAGTTTCCTAGAGTTTTTGTTTGTGTGGGGGCACGAGGAACAAGACTGGTGAACTGAGCTGCGTGTCTCGCCACAAACTCTTTGTGCCAACGTATGAAGGGGAATGCGCAGGGGTTGGCAGGCTACCTCCTTCAGTAGCAGGGTGGCTCTAGTCCAAGTTAAGTGCACACGAACCTCCTCCTTACGCCAGCATCTCTCCCCCTAGCTCTGCCACCCGATCACATAATACACACTACATGGGGTTTGCTACAGATCAAAAGCCTTACCTGTGTTTTGTATCCTCCATGTTTTTGTAAACTGGGTATCAGGAGGGATGGACTCTCCTTCACCTATGGTGACATCTTCAACAAAGGACATGGAGGGTACATTGATATTTGGACTCTCAAAATCGTAGTAGGCTCCAATGGCGGCTTGCAGATTCCTAGAAAGCAAAAAAAGTAGATTAGAACCTGAAGTACAGGTGGGTCAGGTCCTTTCCACGGGTTTACATATGTCATCCTGAAGAGTTAAGCAAAAATATTATCCAGACTATATTAGCTCTGCTCTCACGTTTTTTTAAAAGCTTTTCTCTCTATCACACATGGATTCTCCAAGATAACAGAGCTCAAAATACAGTATTTTTACTCACCAGGGACACTATTTTACACCACTTTTCTATTCTGCTTCTTATTTCCACTGGATATCTTGGAACTTAAAAGTCTTGGCAACCTCTGCCCCATTAGCCCTTTATGAAATTTGCCAAAAAGTTCAAGAGATACCGAGGGAAGCGCTATGCAGCGGCCTGTAAACAACAGGGCAGTTTCTCTATACCAGCCTTGTTCCCTGAGCTAATTTCAGAAGGACTGAACCTCTCCATTTTATTTTGTCACAAAGGGTCTGAAAGGAGCACAAGATAAACAAAACACAAGGAACAATCTTATGATAGCTCTCAGGGCCAAAGGGCATCAGTAGCTATGGTTAGTAACTCAAGCCTTGCTGCGTTTGAAACACATGGTCATGTATGAGCCCTGAGTACTCTTAAGAGTATTTATTAATCATTAAAGTGCCGGCTCAGCTCTGGATAGTCACAACTCAAAGGAACTTATAAACCACCTGAGTCAGAAGTCCTTACTGAATAAAGACAAATGACAGTGGAAGTCTGTGATATATTAAGGACATTCAGAAAGCCACAAATGCTATTGATTCCCGAGTCATGGTGTAGCTGAAACTCTTATGATAATTAATTTGAGAAGAGAAGCAGTCAAACAGGAAGAGGATTCATGAGTCTTAGCTGCCGTTCCACGATATACTATTAAGTTATTATGTAAGTGTTTGGCAAGTCATGTAATTCCTCTGTTTACGCATGTCTGTGAGGTTGTGGCCCTAATTTACATGTTGTGAGTAGGTGCTGTGAGAATGGAGATGAGTAAGATCTCACCAAATGCAATGGGCATAACTGCTTTTTATTCATGATTAACAGAAATCTGTGTTGCTTTTTTGAGCAGGATAGAAAAAGCTCCAAACCTTCAAGAACTGGGAACCACCACCTAAAACAAAGCCATGCAGAAGCTGCGCTCCATGGGTACAGTGATATATTGAGGGTTTGTATTGTGTGGTGGAGTGTCATGTGTCTAAACCAATGCCAGAAAGCCAAGGTGAAAACAACAGAAACATTTGCAGCATGACCCTGAGAAAGAGCAAACATAGGGATTTCTGGACTGCTTGCCAGCTGGAAAGAGTCTCGAAACAGTGAGCAAAGAAACTGCCTCCTGTTCAAGTCCTACAGTGCTCAAGGGGAAAAAAAAAGATAATCGGGCATTCTGGATAAAAATCAGAACTGCATGGGAGCAGCATCACTGCTTTGTCCTCACAGAAAACAAAAAGGACCAAAAGTGCAATAGCTAATAGCACTGGAGCTTGGGTCAAAGGGGGTAATAGCAGTATTAGGCAGATCTGCGAGCCACCCGCGACGGAGAGGACCTAAACAGATGTATCAGTTTGGTAATCCATCACAAATGACAGAAGATAATCACCACAGGAGTTACCGACATCCCGCTAAGTCTCCCAGAGCACGGCCAATGCGTTAGGATGCACTGGAGGAATGTTGGGCACAACATGGCCACGGCGATCGATCGGCAGATTCAGCAAACCGAGGCTTACAGCGAGACCTTTCGCCATCAACACGGGACGGACTTTGATACAGAGGGGAGACAGCCACCGCGTAAGATTTCCACGTTTGGAATAATGAATTTCAGCCCAGAAGCCATTATTCAGCTGGAGGCATTTTCTACTTAGGAGTGTCAGGGCTATATTTAATACAGCTAGCTCAGTCGAATGCTAGAGGAAGGGTGCGTGTCACATTAGCCAATAAATAGAGACAAATGCTCAGTTTTACGTCACCAACCGCCTGTTGCTTATACGCTGCACAAGATTTACATAACTCACAACAGGGCCGTGCCAAGAGACTCCTGTTCGCTCAACCAGCTAACACTGTGATCTACAGTTGAGTTTGCACTAGGATTTCTTCCTGTATTACAGCTGTCCAAGGCAAAAGATATTCTAAGAGCTACAAAAGGCAGCAATACAGCTTTCTCTTCCTGATCCACTACTACATAAATACATTTTTCACACATACCACAACATCTTGTAAGTTCTGATTCGGGAATCAGTAGCAATGATGTTTCATTAACATTGAGAGGGGGAAAAAAAAAGTTCCAAGGGGAAGATTTCTACTGTAATTCTTTGCAAGGCAGCCTGCACTGTTTTTTGTTTGCTTGGCTGTAAATACACTTCAAAAGGTAGTGGGCTATTTGTGCACATAGGCCCTCTGCCAACTCTCTTCCCCTCCCTGTGTCATATTTCATTGCTTGCTCTGCCATTGGGAAACAACTTCAGTCCTCTGCAGCATTTAGTTAAAAACTAACTAAAGAAGAACACATGCTGAAAAACAGATTTGCCACCCTTTTGTGATCAGATATTTGCAAACCACCCTTCCTGCTCCCACCGTTTTGACCAATGCGCAGAGGGGTTTGTTTGGGGTGAGCCCTTTTGTGCGCTTGAATACACCTTGGCCTTCCCACTAGAGAATTAAAAAGAAGCTTCCAGAAACTAAAGAGAAATTGAAAGTGGCAAGAGCCAAAGTCAGGATGACAAAGCAAATCTGACTTAAGTTCAAGTTCTTTGACACAGACAACCCTAAGAGATAGCCACTGAGAGGCCGTATGGCACCGCTCTGCTGCAAGAGATACCCACAGCGCTCACATTTTAGTCATGCTCTCTGCTTACACAACCAGCAACCTAGCCCTGCTAGCTTTGTTTCCACTCTTTCCAAGAGACACTGCTCCACCTCCTTCCCTATCCCCCCCAAAAAAATATGCATCAGTTCAAACGCAGTGCTTTGCTTGGGGAAAATGAGTGCCATTTGCAGGGGCAAACTATTTGGAACCTGATTATTTGCAGCTTATTGAGATTAAATAGGACACCCTGCTGCTCAGCTTTTCTACTATAGGCACAACACTAGTGGACTTCACCAGCAAATGCAAGCATTTATGAGAGAGACAGCTTCAAGGTCAAACATACTCAAGGTCCTAAAATTTGTGTTTATATATTTTTTTTATATATATATACACACACACTTTTTTTTCGGTCTTTAACCTTGTGCCCCAGTTGTAATTGCACAGCACCAACTGCAGATACTTCAGGGACAGGAGTTAGACCTCCAAGAGGAAAGGGTTATCACCTAAAGGCTCCTGCTTACACCTCCATGCCTGCTTTTACTCCTCCTCCTTACGAGGAAAAACTTCGGCTTGACTTGCACCACACCACCCCTTTGCTCTCTGCCATATGAGATAAATTATTATAAACCAAACAACTTTGAAACAAAGATGAGTGTGCCAAATCCAGCCAGTGTAATTTACATGACTGATCTCGCCTAATTACAGGGATGGCCATACATCTCTTTCTTAACATAGCCCTTCAGGTGTCAGGCTCTCCTTACCTTTCCTAAATTAAGCAATTTTTCCATTTTTAGAGCAGTACTGGACTGCAACAGTTGGTAGCTCTGCCATACTTACAGAGCAGGTCTGACAGGATTTGGCCTCAAACTCCTGAAAAAGCCTGCACTCAGAAGTCACCCCAGAACCAGGTGAGCCTACTTAATCAAAACAGTGCTCAATTGTAGTCCTAAGAGCAAGATTCTGGAAAGAGAGAGGGGAGAAGGCAGCAAATAAAGGGTATAGCTCTAAATTATCAACCAAATCTGTTCTATGGGTATCCCACTCCTTCCTCTCCAAGGGCATCCCATGACTCTTACGTGTCAAGTGCTTTTCCAACAAAATACTACCCACAGAACTAGAGAAAGTTGTTCCTTTTCAAATCAATCCTTCTGCTCTGCTGCTTTGTTTCAAGCCTCAGGAGCTAAATTACAATACTGAAGTTAAAACCTTCTCTGCTAATAGCTCTGGAGATGTCCCTTAACAACTCTTAAGTGTTTGCAAAGAAATGGTTTATCTTGAGCCATTCTTTCCCTTCCCTGTTTTTTTCCAGACAGCCTTTTGTTATGTTAAAACAATATATTTAGACAGTAATTACTCCCAATTAACTAGGTCACCAAGCACTATTCAAAAATAAAAGAAACTCTTCCAAATCAATTCACAAACTAGAGGCCTCCTTATACAACCTAACTGTTGTGCAAACAAGAAGCAATATATGGGTAATTGGATTTTTTTTTTTTTATTAATTGAATCAGATTCTTTTTTAGGAGAATGAAGAAACCAGAGCACTGAGGCTTACTCACTGCAGCCTTATGCAAAGCAGGGCAGATGCACAATACCTAACCCTTCTGTTACCAATAAAACATATGATTCTTTCAACACATAGAAGTTAAGCATCTTGGAAGGAAAGCAATACAAACTGGTCATCCTAACGTTTGAGACAAGGGACATTAGAGTCCTAGCACACAGATATTCTCAAAACCGGTAGAGGGAAAGCGAATTGGAGGAATTGTCTGCCATCCAGCAGCTGTAACCCTCCCACACACCTCTCCCACCAACCATCACGCATGGCTGACACAGGGAATGGTATTTTGGTTTTGTTTTCAATCCAGTAGCTTAAAGATATGAACTCTAAAAAACCCCTTATGATGTGCAGGTCGTCTAATGTATGCGGTGACACACAAGAGTTCCACTCCAAAATAACATTTACAGTAGAAAGCAACAACTTCCAAATTTTCACCATAAGTGTTATCAGAATCTGTAAGCTTTCATTATTGATAAGTTCTGTGATAAGAGATCCAAAGAGATTTTTTTTTTTTAAAGACATATTTTTGAGGGGTAAAAATCCAAATCAAACAAGCCTAATCTCAAAATCCAGCACACAAAAATAGCTCCTGCCCATTCCTACAGCCACACCACCTATCACCAGCTCACGGGTCAAAGTTTCCAGCGCTCTGATTCTCCTGAGCTGTCAGAAAAAGCAGAGGCTGGACTTCTCAGTGCAGCACCCAGTTAGCCTTCAATTTAGAATCTCACACAGGATGTAGCCCTTAGATCATACGCAGAGAGTAAGTAGGGGACATTTATTAAGTCAAGTAAAAAGCACTTTGACAAATGGACTCGGTCACTTCATTGTGCAGAGCAACTGTAATAAAGTGAATGCCAAGTTATATTTTTCTCCTTCTGTGGAGGTAGAGAAAAGCCAGGCAAGTGCCCAAGCTGTAATGTATGTTCAGTGTACGTCCTCGGCACTCACATATGGCACAGTATTTTGTCATGAGTAAAGCAACTCAGGTGTTACTCTCCTGGAAACATGCAATGCAAAAACTGAGCAGCAACACAGAAGTACAATACAATCTCAAGAACATAATATGTTATGTAGAACACCTTGTACTCTTTCCGTAACTGAATTTTCAACCTTTACAGACCTTTCTCTCATTCTCCAAACGCAATAGGTAACCAGGCACCATAATGCCCCACAAGGTGTCTATTGTTAAAAACAGAAAGAAATTAACAAAAGAAAAAGTGCAGCAGATGGATAATTTCTCACTCCTAAATAATGGAACATCTCTACATGATACAGGTGGGAGAGACTAAAAATGTATATGGAGGACATCCAAATGAAGCAATCCTAAATCCACTCTTTGTCTCTTAGTCTCTACTACCTTATTTGGATTTTATTTGCCCCAGTTACTGGGGAACTGGACTGGTAACGCTATGGGCTAGGACATCTCAAACAGCTACCCTACTGCTCCTGAAGTAGGAGATGCTTCACGCAAAGCCTTAAAGAAAGCTGAAGGAGGTGGGGAGGATAAGACACACTCATTACACCACAGGGAAGCACTTCTACCTGGAGTTTTCAATTCAAACATTTTCAGTAGAGATGACACGTGGCAATTAAGTGGAAAGTCTCAAGATGTTTTGAAGGACTGGAATTTTAATCAGTGAACAGCTTTCAACAGACATCATTTCAGAAAGCAAAACGTGTGTATTAGTTATCTTCATTCTTGACCTCTCTTTACACTAAACCATGAGGTTGGGAAACCACCTTAGATGATCCAAAAGGACTGCTGAGGGAAGTTGAAAGCTTTAAGCTGAACTTACACGGCTGAAGGAGGCGGGGAGGGGGGAAAAAGAGCTGGCTAATTCGAAGCTTATGTATTTTCTCACATGAAGCCACAAAAAAACATTTCATTGTCTTAGCTGAAAACAGCAAGTTCCAAATACAAGTGGGATGTTCCAGGAAGAAGACAGAAACCTGTGGTGACCAGAAGCAATACTGTGCTCTCCGCAGGAGCAGCACGAGGAGAGAAACTGAGAGGCCACAGAAGAGGCGCACCACGTTCAGCGCAGCCCAAACCACCAAAGGAAATCACTTTCCTTTAGCAGGCTTCTATGTACAAGCATACACACGCATCGGCAGTTTAACCATTACGGTGGGGTCTTGGCTGAGCACTGTACGTTGGCAAAGAGCAGCAAGGGGTCTCGGTGACAGAATCCATACCACGATGCTGCTACAAGCACAAATTCACCCAGCCATCCCCAGCAGCTGAGCCCTCCTAAAGCAGGTGGTCAGGAGCTTTAAGTATGGGGTAAAATATTTTGAGAATGCCACAGCAGGAGCTTGCCCTCTACTTGCTGCCATTGAAAACAGGCAACAGCTCGTCCCAGTGGAAAGTAATCAAGAGCTGCCAGTACGCAAAAGATTCTGTAACTGCTAATTCCTCTGTATAAACTATGTCACCAATCTATAATTGTCTGCATTAAAGTAAAGGGGGATTAAGCTACAGAAACTGTCTGAGAACAAGTTCAGGCATGTAAGGCAGTCCAGCTGGACTAAAATTATATTGTACCCGACTCCTTCTGCTACGGTTGTCTGCTTACATTCACATTTCACATACACCCAATTTTTATACATTTTTTTAACTTGGAGCATAGAACAATTATAGTACGTTCTATAGTTAGAAATATATTTAAAGTGTAGATTTCATTCAAAATAATCAGGTCAAACATTTGAGTTATTCTGGAGAAGAGGTGTGTGGGGTTTTTTTTAATGCACTAAATGAAAGCTCTCCAAGAAAATATTTTTCAATTGTTTAATTCTATAATTCTGCTATGTTTAGTAGCATCAGGGGACAGTTGTGGACACCAGAGATACAACAGTCTACAGTAGTTCACATGTACTAAAATGACACTTTACATTAGCCACAAGAGATTAAACAGTTTAAGAACTATTTTCTGCTCCCCAGCCATGGGGTACAAGCAACACCATGCACACACCGCTTAGCAGCGGCCACAGCTCAGAGACTGCCAGGCTGTTCTGGCATTTCAGTGACAGTACGTCAAGAACTACTAGACCCGTTTCCTATGGTGTCTCTTCTCCCTATAAGGACAGCAGTTTCTAAAATATTTTAGAGTAAGAATGCCATCAAGAGTTTAAATCCTCATCTTCCCTCTCCCCTACTACTTAGCTTTATCAAAACCCAAATGATCTATTAACCCAAGGGCTCCACACCCTTCTCACCAGATTCAGTTCAATTGGTCACCATCTACAAATATTAGAATCACATTAAGACCTCGATCACTACCTATGAAGAGACACATAACACAAGACTGTTTTGTTTTTATCTCCTGATATAGGAAGAATAGAAGCAAACTAATATGACTTCCCAGCCGCCACCGCCTTCCCGCCCGTTTCCAGGGAACGAGAAGGATTGACTCAAAAGATCAGGTCTTGGGTTTTGTGCCTCCTCCGTGACACGAGGATTCCCCCCACTGCCCTCTCAAAAGGAAAGGAGTATCAAAACCAAGCCTGAGATTTACACAGAGCAGGGGGGAAGTTTTCCTCAGATTTATCTGAATGTGGATTAGCAAAAGGTAGTCCCATGGACCGAGACAAAGAGCAAACCATGGACAGCAGGGACCCTTGAACTCTTCTAAGGTAAAGCACACACACCACAAGTCCCCTCTCGCGATGGCATAATCATCTCTGTGGTGAATCCAACAATGCCAATATGAAAGCAAGGTTTATATTCTTTAGTTCCAGGGAAGAGAAAATCCTACCATTTGTTGCTTTATCCTACCTTCCCTTTGATTTCTCACGTGTGGGGAAAGAGAAGAAACTCAGTACGCGTAGCAAGAGAAAACATCTATTGAAAAATCAGATGGAGTTCCCTGATAGCAATTGATTAGTTTACTGGTCATCAACAAAAACACTGCCTTCAAACAGCTGCGGAAACCAAATTAATTTGTTCACACTTCAGTCAGGATATCCAAATTAAAAAAAGAGATCTTGATATAAGACCAGACAGGAATAGACCTTTTCCCCACAACAAGTGTACAAAAATACGAATCTAACACCATATTAGGTCTATAATCAGAAGTATTTGATCAGTAATAGGAGAGATGCATATTTGTGTCTGAAGAATGATATAAAACTCGTGCTTTGATTAAGAGATCAGTTAAGTTCTTGGGGGGCTGCTGGTGTTTTAATAAGGGTTAGAATAAAAATGCAGGTATTTTAATGGCGTCAGTTAGCTGTAGTGAACCCCTCTACCAGACCAATCAGGTAGAGTCATACTGTAATCAATAAAAATGGCTTGTGATATAACCACCCAGTCAAAGGTTTCATGGTGCATCTAAGGCCCCACATTCCACCTCAATATTCATATCCTGACAGGCAATGCCTAAAAACCTTACAGCTGCACAGTCTCACTTTGCATTGTCCTTCTGTCTGCCTTCTAGATGTGTTTTTTCCATAAATCTTTGAAACACAACATACAACTATTTGAAGACTGGAAAAATACCACACCATAGGATGTCTGGGTATACTGTACCAGGAAACCTTTAAATACAGCGAGTGCAGGACAGCCGAGGACATTGGGATGAAAAGCCGGCCCACACACCGGTACCATCATTTGGCCAACACGCGGTACCTGCCTGTGTCTGAGCTGAGAAGGAGCATTTCTAGCCCAAGTTTTTCCTGACACACACTTGGAGAGCTTCTTTAGAACAGCAATCAAAAAAAAAAATCTGTTAATGGCGGACATCTGCATGTTTTTTTTTTTTAATGGCAGTTCTGCAAACACCTGCAAGATTGAAAATCAAGACCAGGAGCACTGGTGTTACCCACTGTGGGAAACACATCTCATGTGAGTGAATCCTGTTGGTTTGAGTCTGTTAAGTTAAATTCTGTATGTCCTGCTGTCTTACCTAAATATACTTGGAGTATTTCTCTGAATAGCACCTATACTCCAGCATTAATATCACGTGTAAATAGATATGCTTTCATCCACAGATCCAAATTTTACTTAAAGTAGCATCCTAACATCTTTGCTAGAAAGCAAAAACTAAACACACAAAGTCAGAGTAAAAGCAATAAAAAAAAAAGAAAACTACTAGCTAAAACATGTCTTTAGACTCCCAATCAAGTACATCCACTTCTGGGCAATATAGGTCGTTCATTTGATATAAAGAATTTAAACATCTCACTCACAGAGATAAAAGTGTGTATGTTTAAGGCAATTTTAATTTTGCTGAAAGGCAATATCCTGTCTGCTCTCAGAGACCAATAAAACAATTGCACAGAAGTGTTAGATACATTTTTCTTTGCTATGCTTGAAAATGTCGTATTTCCAATGTAAAAATCGATATCACCACGAGCTAATCCCTACCTCACCTTGGCTCCCCTCACACATACACAGAAATGCCCTACATCTTACACAATACAGAAAGTTTTCACAGATTTCTGTAGTATTTTCAGAGATAAAATGATAAATATTTTCATGCCAAACGCCATCTTTAAAGTACTAGTTAGACAATGATACAGCTACAAATTCTTCTCAGCATATGAAAAAAATTGAGGACCTCCAGAAAAGAACTAACTACCTTACAAAAAATGACCTTAAAAAGACCTTTTTCCACCAGAAAGCCTAGATCAAAAAAGTCTAAGGTTTGCAACAATAAAACTTTTTTCCCCACACACAATGGAAACCATCAGTATCTGACACATTTCAATTAAATAGCACACCTACTAGACTAATAAAAATTCAGCTTTCTAAACAAAAGCTAAAAAGAGAATGTAAAGAAATTATTACATGTAAATTACTGAAATATACATACATTAAAATAAGTCTTCCAAATTAGGAATCCCTTCAGTCAACTGTGTTGAAATATGGATTTTAAATCCAGCCCCACTAGCTACTTCAAATCAAATTAATTCACTTTCTCACAGAATTAACAAAGGTCCAAGCCTTACACTGCAGCCTCTCACCCTCAAAGTCGGTATGCTCTCCAATTAAAAAAAACAATTCTTCTTCCTTGCCACAATACAATTTCCATACCAACTTTAGAGGAATCCAATGACTTTTATGAAATAGGCCTTAACTGAGCATTAATAAAACATAAAACGCACGTTCTGTGCAAAGTTCCCTCTGCTCTTATATTTACACTAATCCATATCCCTGAAAAGCAGTCAGGGCTAGGCTGACACTTAACAGCTTTTGTTTTTAGTAAGTCCAGTCTGCCCTGGTACCATCTTCCCAGAGACCTACAACCACTCCTGTGTTAGGGAGGCTGTGAGTAGGTATTTTGGTGCAGACTCATTCAGCATCAACTCTCTGACCTAAAGAATCCCTCTTTTTAAACCATTAGCACAAAGGGTTTTCAAAAGGAGTTTCTTATGTAGGTAGACGTAGACTTACTGAGTCTAGACAAGTTCAGACACGTTCCTGGCCACACTATCACATAACACCAAAGAGCTGTAGACACCTGGAACTTAACTTTACCACAAAAATCACTCCTAACAGCCCCCTCCCTCAAACCTGCGGTGCTGGATGTGCTTGGGTCCGCAGGCAGCCGGGCTTCTGCCTTGCGTAACATCTGGCAGGGGGAAGGGAGCAGGAGAGTTAAGCTTGCCATTTAATGGAGGGTGGATTTTCATCCCAGATGCAATGGCAGCAAAATGCCCTCCCCAACTACGATGCCCGGGTTTTCCTCCCGAGGAAGAAAACTGTTTCGGTGCCAAAATATCTTTTGAAGAAGTTCGCTTTTGGTTGTAGGCCAAAAGCGAAAGCTGAACCTCTCACTCTAAAGCCTCACAACTTCTAATGAAAAATAAATAAATATAGAGGGACAATGTGTGCTGCCTTTAAAGCATGTGCAGCCAGGACTCTCAGAAAGGGCAAAGTCGGATTTATGTAGCAGAAAGCTAAGAAGTTACAACAGCCTACAAACAGAACTCAACACGTAATTGAGGAGAGGCAGAACTCTAGGAAAGTGTTTAATAAGTAACAGGGAAAAAGACAACTCACCAAAGTGTTTAACCTGTATTTCTTGAAGATCAAGGAACAGTCTCAGAAACTTAGGATGCATATGTTCTACCTGAAGCATTTTTGCAATATTATTAATAAACCAGCTGCCAGTTTCCTAGTACTGCCCCAAGTCTGCCAGAACTTCGAAAGCACATTCCGCAATGCCAGGTAAACTGGAGAAGGGGACTGACTTTTAAAGGCTACTTACAAGTATCAATATTGCTCCCCAATCAACCACTCATTTTTTCCCCCAATTAGGCCAAACAAGCTATTTTAAAATAATTCCTCTATTCCAGCAGACTTGCAAATTCACTTTAAATATGTTAAATACAATTACTAATGATATTATTGGATGTATTCTTTCAAAACACATTACAGCTCAGATTATTTACTACACAACACATGAAAGGCACACAACAGGGAAGTAACTTCAGGTCTGGAGACTACATAATTATCACCAAAGAGCAACTTGCCACACTTGCGAAAAAAGTTTAGTGAAAGTTATTTATGTCTGTCTTAATTAACCCACTCAGGGACATCGCTAAAAAGAATTCAGCCTACCAAGTTAAGTGCACTTCTCCCCACCCCCCGCTGCGAGTTCCCGCACTATTTCCTGCAGAAGAACATTAGTCCTGATACAGAAATAGAGTAAAAGAAGAGTGCTGTACCTTTAACAAAAGGAAAAGTGACTTGACAGTCTCATCCACACAAATTATTTGCAGGACAGACTGGTGATAGAAGATTCTAATACTAATTCTAGGCCACAAGAAACAAACCTAGTAGGCCAGTGCCTAACATCACCTGGGGCAGTGTGGATTCCACAGGGGCCCCCAACCTGACAAAGGAAAGGTGTTTCCAGAAAGGGAAAATGTGTCTTGATTGCAGCTGTTTATAATGAGAGGAGGATTAGGACATTCAGGCTGATAACCCAACAGCCACACTAAGAAGAGGTGGGAGCTGGAGAATGGAACAGAAACACGGCGGGAGAACTGTAAACTGCACAAAAACAGGCATAACAAATGATAGCACACAGGCCAGGAAAGCAGCACCCTGGCAAGAACACACGAGAAAAACGAGCAGCACCTGTCAGCATACCCATCTCAACTCCCTCTGCTGAAAGGTTAAACTCTCCCAGGCTTTAAGCCCACTCTAAGAGTAACCACACCACAGCCTGCACTAATTGTCACATACTCCTGTACACAGCACACCAACTTAACAGATTTTTTTTTACATGCCCCCATCCATCCAGAAGGCTTATCAACCAATGCTCCAACAAAAATTTGAAAACTTGTGTATTCTGAACCAAACTAGCCACTGAAGTTGTGAAACCAAAGCTATTTTCTTCACCTGTAATTAAAAGACTTTTTTTAAAAAGCCATCAGTTTTAAGATTGTATTTGAGATACTGTTAATTCAAAAAGAAATTAAATACCCCTGAAAAAGAAAGAGCTTCTGCAACACAAATCAGGAATGCTATGGTTATACATAGTATCTTCACGAGTAACTTGTAGGTTCAGCACTGCTAAGCTTCCTGCTCTCCCAGGGAACATCCCAGAAAAAAAAAAAAAACCAAACCAGTATTATGCTGCAACATCGGTAGCTTTATTCATATTATCAGCACGTGAATAAAGTGGGAGAGCATCTTCTGCTGTGAAGCACTTCTCCAAAGCAAACTCCTGAACTCCTTGAGAGAGACCTTCTTTAGCATTGTATCAGCTTACAAAGCACATGGTATTATTTGCTATTCCCTTACTCCCTCTGCAGATTTGCCAATATAATTCAGTATAGAGCTGTAGGAGGGAAGGATGAAAGGAAAAGGGTGACAAAATTGTCTTATTACTGTTTATTAGTAGTTCTACAATTCCATGCAAGTTTTTTTCCCAACTGTTGATACCAAGACCTTCGCTTTGGATGTCAAGTTTGAAACCCGAGGTTTCTGGATTTGATGTTATACCACTAGGAAAAAAATAGTAGCTACAACTTAATTAAGTAGTCTCTGTTAACAATATTTGAAACAGAAAACGCCTTGTTCTCCTGCATCCATCACAGTGAGGAGATGCAAACCTACCAAATGGGTCACATTTTGGTAAGTGTCCAGCACAACAGCAAAGCTGACAGAGATGGTTCAAAAGATGCAAGTGGCAATAACGACTCCAACCCCATAATTCGGACAGCAGCAATTTCACAATTCTTTCACAGTCACCAGGCCCACTGCACCACTAACACTCCCGGGTTTCTCTTTTTCACCATTATATTGCATATTTCCCACATTTTTCTCGAGCTGCAGCTTCCCTGATAACTTGTACCTGCTTTTTTTTCTAGGGCAGTGACAGAAAATCTTTATAAAGCCACAATATACACCGAAAGCCAGAGTATTTAGAGAGACCCCTAGCTTGCAAGCAGATGCTAAGTTATCGCCAAACAGCTAGGCAACTTTCACACGGAGACCGTGGCAGCTTTAACACTTCCATACAGCCCTTCCATAACACTTTTCCCTCCTTCTGAAGCCCGCTTTAGGGTCCAGGGCACCACAATCCACCCCTGAATTCAGCTCATCCTCCCCTTCCGCAGAGAAAGCGCCCTTTAAAGCTTCAGGGCCCGCTGGATCACATGCCTCCCCCCCTTCCCCTCTTCCTAGCAATTAGTCACTCTTTAACAGCTCCGCAGCCCTTTGACCGACGAGCTCCACGACCTGGCAAAAATCACAACCCCGAGCTGGCGACGGGAGGCGAAACCCCAGGCCCCGTCCTGCTCCTCTCCTCCGCGCTGCCATGATAGCTCCCTCCCCACCACACCGG
>VYZM01018749.1:61834-96571 GCA_013398915.1 Dromas ardeola | reverse complement strand
AACAGATTAAGAGGACCCTGAAACACGCAGCCAGCCTTGGGAAAGGCAGAAAGGCATGTCCCACCATGCTCCATGAAGTGCTCTTTTAAGTCATAGAATCACAGAATGGTTCGGGTTAGAAGGGACCTTAAAGATCATCTAGTTCCAACCCCCCTGCCCTGGGCAGGGACACCTCCCACTAGACCAGGTTGCTCAAAGCCCCATCCAGCCTGGCCTTGAACACCTCCAGGGATGGGGCATCCACAGCTTCCCTGGGCAACCTGTTCCAGTGCCTCACCGCCTTCACAGTGAAAAATGAAGTCCACCACCCTCTCACCAGCCCAGGGAGCAGCTCCGGCCTCTGACCCGGCCCCTGGGTACAGGCACGGGGAGCGACAGGAGGGCAGCGAGCGAAGAATACCCAGATGTTGCTCCCATGGCCTTGCAGCCCAGGTTTTATTCATTTCCCTGCTTCATGGCACTTCTTGTTACTTACATCATAACAGCATGTAATATTCTGCCTCCAGCTGCAAACATGAAGTCTTTTGTGGGGGAAGATTTGAGCGTGCCAGCAGCACTGATTAAACACTCGGCTATTGCTTGCCGGACTCTACCAGCTGTTCTCCGAGCATGCTGGCCGAATCTCCATAAATGCATGTACGCTTGAAAGAACAACACATAACAAATTCAAAAAACAAGATAAAGGCCGGCGTTATGTCCTTCAACACCGTAACTGTCCTGATGGTCAAAATCTGGTAATTCTATCTGGACTGGGAAAACCCCCGAGGCAAGAGGTTTGTTCTGGCGGCTCCGACAAATGAGGGATTGGCTCTGCCCTATGTTATGCAGTATTATGGCCGGGGTTGGTTTGTTTTTTTAACTTGAGCTCTTAGTATGGATTGTACATTGAGCTTATTAGGCAGTGTATTTTAGATGCTGGTTAAGGTAATATTTAAAAAAAAAACCCAAAAACAAAAAACACCAAGCAATTTGCAGTTGGACTATCACCACATTATTCCACCAATTACAAAGTTCAAGACAGCAAACTACTAGTCTAACATTACTAATAGAAAACCTGCTTCTGTGTTTATGTACCAGAGTTTGAGGAGCACATCAACTAAAATGCTTGCATTTCCACATTACCTCATCGCGCTCATTAGATAATCTGCTCCTGACTTTAAATTAACCCAGAGCAGGGCATGTTAACATGCAAGGTTTGAGAAAGTACAGGTCTTTCAGTAATAACAGAAGTCACGACGGCACAGGTTATACAAAGTGTATAGAGCACAAAATTAGGTTGGCTTGTTTAGGTTCCTCGAGGATGTACAGATTGTAGACCTTAAGTTCAGCTGATGCTAACCTGCTGTAAATACTGAATCTTTACCATAAGAAAATGGCCACATCAGTTTCAAAATTGTTTGCAGTGGCCTAGGACAAATATATTTATGCAGACATATGAGTGCGTATAATCTTCATAATGCTTTTTAGAAAAAAAGTGACATCTAAAACAAACTGGAAGACTGTGGTGTTGGGTGTAGGTACCTGTCAGTGTTCTAGGATCATCTGCGCCTGATAAAATACTGCATAAAGCATTTTTTCTATTATGGCAGTCTCCTCCAGCAGCAGTATCATTAATGCAGTGAGAGCAACTCTAGGTGGACACCAGAACTATGAAATGTTCTGTGAAGATATTAATTTCACCAAAATCAATTAACACATAAGAATCCTGTCTCAGAGGAGCCAAAAGCTACATCAAGGGCACCCCCGGCTTTCATTCTTCCCCCCCCGGCCCCAGCACATTTCCCTCCCAGCTGCCAACTGTGTTGTACTCAGCTGAGGCATTTACATATTTAGCAATGAATCTGCCTTGTCTGTCTTCCAGGAACTTGTCCCGTCTCCCCTTGACCCACAGAACACCATTCTCTGGCAGGAGTTCCCCAGCTCCGCTCCCCCTCCTGCGAAGGATGGGAAAAGCAGCGGGCGGGGAAGGTGGATCCATAGGGGCTGCTCTTCTCCTCTTAACGCCGCATGAACCCGTCAGCGCTAAAATGGCTTAATGCCATTCAGTCTTCCACTTCAACCATATTTTCCCTCAGTATTTTTAAAAAGTACTTTGCATCTGAGCACCGTCAGCCAGAAACAGCTTACTATTTGACCATGAAATCTAGCTGTTGTACCACATACAAGCAAAACGTTTGTGTTTTGTTTTTTTTTTTAAATCCCAAGTAAACAGTCTGTATTCTAACACACAAGAGGTCTGTACCAATTAAATACAGTATGGCAGTATATAAATTACAGTTCTTTACAGTAAATAGTAAAATACAAGAGTCCGCTCACTGTACACAACAATCAAAGAAAGAACAGCAGCTTTTCAGTAAGGTCCCAGGTATCTCAATCATTCGCTTGCTAAGAAACAAAGAACAGATACAGCAGGCCATTCACTTCACTCATTTTTTACCGTGTTACTTTACAAATGTCCAGAACGCTTGTACAGGCATCTACAGTATCTACACGTGGAACAACCTTCTTCGGAATTCATGAGCACCAGACACAAATCCCTCCATCATTCCCATTATTAAAATAAACTTTACAGATTAAAATTACTTTAGCAGGTTTCCATTTCATCTTGATAATAACCGGCAAGTAACAAGTGCAAAGTTTGCAGTCATGATCCATTTACTGCTTCTTTGTTTCCCCATTTTCCCCCCCAACACCCCAAAAAACCAGACCCCCCTCCCCCCAGAAAAAAACCCCAAAACGTTGTCCTCTCACACCCTCGCAGTAATACTGGTTCTGCAGTCAAACTGCCCCGCTGGCTTATGTTAACGTATGAACTGCCAGACGTACAGCTCCAGGCATTGTTAGTCATTTCAATCCAACGCCAAGTCAGCACAGTGGCAGGCCTCTAGGAAGACAAAATATACGAAGCAGTTGGATATTTCAGTGTGCTTAAACACGGAACATAAGGCTGCACGGTGCCCAGTGACTAAAAGAAACATGGCACCAAGTCATCAGTTAAAACATTTACAATAGAAAGATATAAAGAGCAAATGTGTCAGTCGAAAACAAGTTCTTTGGTAATTAAGAACGGCAAACCGTAGCTTTTTTTTTTTTCCCCAAATACGGATTTACAT
The DNA here is from genome assembly GCA_013398915.1 of Dromas ardeola. Lineage (NCBI taxonomy): Eukaryota > Metazoa > Chordata > Aves > Charadriiformes > Dromadidae > Dromas > Dromas ardeola. The sequence goes on along the minus strand of VYZM01018749.1, from coordinate 93,458 downwards.
CCTGTTTTTTCCCCCACAATAAAATATTTTTTGTTGTTTAAAATATATCTCCCAAGTTGTTGTGTAACAAATAGTCCAGTACCTCGGTTATCTACAGGTCAGCTTTAACTGTATTTTAGTGTGCAGCCGTATCTGCTCACTGGCAGACAAACTATAGATACACATTCATATATATATATATATAATATATATATTATTTATAAAAAATTAGAGAATTAAGTCAAGGACTCTAGAGAATACACATTCCGTATGGACAGATTAAAATGTACAATAGCTTCAAAAAAGTCCGTAAAAGTTTTCTACACAGTGATGCGTGTAGTAAGTGCAAAAATACTGCAGTTTAGTTAATCCAAGATTTCCTGTTTTCCTGTTTCCTAGAAAAAGCAGAAGCCGCTGCATCTCCTGAATGGCAGAGGACTTCTCCTCCTGTTTTAGGAGTGGGTGATGAGCCTTGAAGCACGGAACTTTTCCGTTTCTCCGGAGCAGAAGATGCCTGAGACCGTGAAGTGCTGCTCCATTTCCTTGCGGAAGCTGGTGCTCTGCTGAGGCGCCCAGGACGAACAAAGACACCGTGTCGCGGTTTGCAGTGGAAGTACTCTCTGCCTTTTACAGTTCCGTCGTGCTTCCCTTCAACAAAAAGAAATGCACAGAATTAATTGTTGGTACTTTCATCAGCACATACAATCGTAGCACTGAAGTGTACCTTTGGCTACCCCTCAAATGGTCAACCTTGTTAATGCCGAGTGATGACGCCAGATGCCTACCATACACTAGGGAAAACCAAACCTGGAAAGGGAGGGCTTGAATTGCGACCAAAAAGATGATTTCCTAAAATATTACTTTGTTAACTAACAGTTTAAAAAGGCAAACATTTCTTCATTTTATAAACTAAACTATCCTCAAAACCAATTGCTTACAAAGCTTAAAACTTAAATGCCAGAGATATTTCTAGTTTTCAAAAGATCTGAAACATTTCTGTAGGAGTCTCTTAACACTAGCAGAGCACTGACTTCTGATCACACCGAACTGAAGTTAAAGAAAACCCAAAAACCTGTGCTCTGTAATTAAGCTTTCCTCAGTGGAAAAAAAAAACAAACCTCTGAAAGCTACAGATAGCAAACCTATTTGACAAGTGATGGCCATTGTTAGTACTGCCCACGTTGATTTAAAAAAAAAAAAAAAACAAAAACACAAAACCACAAACCAAACCAAACCCAAACCCTGCCAATTTTAGGCTTTGCTTTTCTGATCCATAAAAATAGATGAGTACCAATGGGAACTACCACAACATGCAAAAGCATTATTCCGCATAAAGCAAGGAGAACAGGCCTTCAAGACAGCTAAAAATTAATCAAAGCATCCCTATAAGCAGAAAGCCTGGAACTGGGTGTACCAGGTACCAAGATTACATGAAACTGGAGGTACTTCCCAGGACTGAACAGTGTATGATTGTGGTGCAACTTTAAAAATAGATCACGCTAGCTGCATCGATAACCCAGAGCAGATTTAGCCTTACCCAGCTGAACATTCAGTTCAACTCCAACCCAGATTCCAGCTGAAAAATCCACCGTTCCAACGTATCTCACTGTGCCCATCTTATTACTTCCAACACAGACTTGTTCGCCCATGGCCACCCAGCTAGGCAAGACGTGGGCTTGATCTGCGGAAGCACCTTCTTCACAATCGGAACCATCCAAGTGGTCCTTCCCAATAAAATCGTCTACGGAAGTACCAGGGTGAGTCTCGCGGTCTGCAGTCTCTTTTAGCAGTACAGAACAAAAAGGGCTTTCCACGGCGTCCGCAAGCCGGTCGCCCGCTGCTGCTGCAGGGCTCAGCTGGCCCACGCACGCGCTCTGCTCCTTGCCGGCGCCTCGGGGTAACTCCGAGGCGCTCACTCCGTTAGAGGACACGAGGGAACACGACTGCGGAGCTGTCGAATGGTCAAAGTCCTTTCCGTCTTCGACGCCCATGAACTCTGTAAAGGAGTGATCTTCCAGAATGTCCGTCGTGTGCTCAACTGTTGCTTCACGTGCTGAAAATTCAATTGTACGACAGGTGCTTTTGCCATCCGAGGAACTTAAAGCTGAAAATGATCCAGCTCTGGGTAACTGCTGAGAGTCTCTGTCAGTGGCATCGAGGGACAGTGGTACTTGTTCCGTTAAGGCACTGTTTTCTTTCAGTGGTAACACAGGTAACTTTTCTCTCGCTAACTCCTTTTCTGACTCTTGACACTCCGTGTTCGAAGAAGATCTTAAATCATGTGCAAGAGATGACCCTGAGGGATCATTTGAGTCCAGCTCCTTTGTGTGACCGGCTAGCTGGTCTGTGCTATCACTACAGGGAACAAGCATGTCAGACAGAGTGGCGTTAGAGGCACTGTGGGAGAAGTAGCCACTAGTAATACTGCTAGTGGTGGGGCTGCGGGATACCTCTTTCTCAAGAACACGTGAACTCAGGAAGTCTGATTTGGAAGAAAACCATTCCCTGTTCTCCAGGCTAGCATTGTAAACACTGAAGTCGGCAAACTCCTCCGGTACGTAAGGCCGGAAATTTTGAAAACTTTGTGGACTTATCAGCTTCTTATTAATGGCCTCCAACTCACTGTCTTCCTCCTCAGAGTCCTGCAAAAGAAGAGAGGGTTGCATGGGATTAGGAACCTACGACAGCAAAGTTTCCAAAATAAACTAACCTTCCTTGATTTTTTTCCTTTCTGAACATTGAGAAATACATAACTTTAACGTTCTTTAATTGAAGAATGGAAGACACCTCTGAGAAGAGCTGCTGGGAACGTATCCTGGCTACACTGAGCTATTTAATTTTTAGAAAATAAAGATAAATTCTAAATAGTTCAGAAAATATAAAGCAATAAAAGTTTGGCATAAGGAAAGCTCACAACATGAAAAGTCCACCTTGTCAAGATGCCCCAAAGCCTGGTCTCCTCCAGGCCGAGCAGTCCTGACTTTCCCAGCCTCTCCTCAGATGTCAGGTGCTCCAAGCCATTAATCACCTTTGTAACCCTGCACTGGACTCACTTCAGTAATTCCCTATCTTTCTTGTGCTGGGGAGCCCAGAACCAGACACAATACTCCAGAAATAGCCACACTAGCACCAAGTAGAGAGCAAGGATCACCTCCTTCATTATGCTGGCAACGTCCAATATGCTGTTGGTCTTCTCTGCCACAAGGTTGCACGGCTGGCTCATGGCCAGCTCGCTGTCCACAAGGACCCCAAGGTACTTCTAGGCAAAGCTGCTCTCCAGCCAGTCAGCCCCCAACGCGTACTGGTGCCTGGCGTTATTCCTCCCCAGACACAAGACTTTGCATTTCCCCTTGTTGAACTTCATGAGGTTCGTCTCTGCCCTGTTCTCCAACTTGTTGAAGTCCCTGTGAATAGTGGCACAACCCTCTGGGGTATCAGCCGCTTCTCCCAGTCTCGTATCATCTGCAAACTTGCTGAGGGTGCGCTCTGTCCAATCATCCAGGCCATTAATGAAGGCGTTGAACAGTACTAGTCCCAGTATTGAGCCCTGGAGTACACCGCTTGTTACCGGCCTCTAACAGGACTTTGCACCTCTGATCACAACCCTCTAGGCCCAGTCATTCAGCCAGTTTTTAATCCACTTCACTGTCCACCTATCTAACCTGTACTTTGTCAGCCCGTATGTGATGATATTATAGGAGATAGCGTCAAAGGCTTTACTAAAGTCAAGGTAAACAACATCCCCTGCTCTCTCCTCATCCACCAAGCTCGTCACCTTACTGTAGAAGGCATCTGAGGTTGGTCAAGCATGATTTCCCCTTTCTAAATCCACGTTAACTACTCCCAATCACCTCCTTGTCCTTCATGGGTTTGGAAATGCTTTCAAGGAGGATTTTCTCCATCACCTTCACAGAGACAGAAGTGAGGCTGACCGGTCTGTAGTTAGCCCAGTCTTTCTTGTTTGTCCTTCTTGAAGACAAGAGTGATGTTTGCTCTTTTCCAGTCTTCAGGTACCTCTCCCAACTGCTACGATATTCAAAGATAATTGAGAGTGGCCTTGCAATAACATCAGCCAGCTCCCTCACAGCACTCATGGGTATGTTTACTTGAACAAACATGCAGTTTGTTTAAGTGCTCCCCAACCTGGTGGTCCTCTACCAAGGGTAAGTCTTCTTTGTTCCACGCTTTCCCATGGGTCTCAGGGGCTTGTGTTCCTGAAAGCTAGTTTTACAGATAAAGACTGAAGTAAAGAAGGCATTGAGCATGCTGGCCTTCTCCAAGCCATTTCTGACCAGTTCCCCTGCCCCAGTCAGCAGTGCAATTAACTAAAACATCCCTGCAGGTATATAGTAGGAAGCGCATGCTTATGTGACAAGATCCTTCTCCTAACCTGGAGGTGTTTGGTTTTTTTTTTCCAGTTTTTGTTTGTTTGATTTTAAAAAAAGAGAACACTGTAAAGATGGTCAAAATGACTTCTTCACTTTTCTTTTATCCTGCATTCTTTGAAGTGATCACTACTCGCTATGGCCCTTATCTATAACAAAGTCTCATTTTCATTCCCACCATGTTCAAGCTCATCGCAGATATAATTCAGTCATAATACCCATGCAGAATGGGCTCTTAAGCTGAATCAAGATTTCCAATTAATATTAAAGTTTTGTTGACAGGGCAATCAGTATCTGAAGAAGATACTTTTACTCGTCTAAGTATATCTGAAAAATCCAACCAGATTTCAGATTATTAATATTTGCTCACGTAAAGACTTGGCATCCTTTGCTTACTAGTTTTTACAGGTTTGCTGCAGAGCTTATTTCTCATACAGAATTTGGATGAAGGCTTCACTTTGCCATTATTTATTTCTCTGCAGAGGAGTGACAGAGTCAGGAAATGTCACATAAGACTATTAAAAATTATTTATATTAATGAAAAATCTTGTTCTTTACATCTGAAATCTCCAGGTAGTCCGTTTAAAAGTAAAGGACAAAATTCATATCCACTTTATTGAGACTACGAATACCATTCCAAGCCTTCCAAACTAAAACATTATGCAAAGCATCTTTTTTGCATACTGGGGTGTACCTGTTGCTTGTCTCTGAGGGAGGGACCTTTTCTCAATTATTCTGCTTACCCCTTCCCTTTTACCCTTATTACTTACGCAAAAATAAGTTTTGCTCTATGCAGAACCTTGCAGTTTGTTGTTTTTAAAATATTACAAGCTGTAGTGTTTATCAAGTACAGTGGGTTTAAGATATTACACAAACTCCAAACCGATAAACATTTCATGAAGGAAGTATTTCTAGTCGATACCAGCTAAACATCCACTTGAAAGGAAAAGCCATTTTTATAACAGAGTTCTTTGTCCTTCAAATCCTGCAAGATTCTTCATTTGACTGAAAAAAAAATAATCTTAGTACACACAGGGTCCCTGCTCAGAATCAGATTGGGTAAGAGGCGTTGTAACTGAGAAATGGCTCTACAGACACGCAGACTTTGGTGACTTGATTAGGAAAAATCAAGCAAGTAACCACATTGCCAGTCATGCGCCGTTTCAGGGTTATTATCATTGTAGATACAAAAGCTAAGGTACAGAGAAGCAGTCTTATTGCTAGAACATGGGTTGTGAATAGTGCTGCAAACAGGTGACGAGACATCATCTTGTGACAGACAAAAGGTGCCCCTTGTGCCCTTTGTGGGGACAAAAAAAATATTTCCTTTCAAAGCTCTCCTCTTGAGCTTCCCAACTGGGAAATTCCAGAAACAAAGCAATTTCAGGCTTCTTCGAATTCCTGTGGATGTAAGATGTGGGGAAAAAAGAAGGAAGCTGCCTTGTACTGCTCAGGCGATTGGTAGAAACAAAGATAAAATCCTTGAAAAACTGTAAAGAAACTGCAGACACTTCCCCAGAAAGACTATAATGAAAAACTAATTTAAGAACTGATAACAGTAAGAATGTGCCATGTGCCAAGAATATTTCATGATAACAGAAACAAAGTAAGCAAGAACACAGAGCAGATTCCCTACATCTGCTTTGTACAAACAGACTGTGCAGTTAAAAGTATCCGAGTTTTCAAATCCCTAAAGTATACCTCTCCAGTAACCTCAAAGATGCTAGTTCCTAAATTTTCCTAATTTAAAAATCAGTAATACTTACTGAGTGGTTGCACCACTGGTGCTTCAATTTTCATCACCCGCTAGGAGGACTTGCTCTTAGCCAAACCCCTCTTAGATGTGTTAATTACAGGCAGTATTCAAATACACTCAATACGAAAACATTTCATCTGACCTTAACATATTCCACTGTACTTGCCTGTTATACAGAACATGCCCTTATGGCATGCTGTTCTGAAACAGTTGCTATATTATATGCATGTGGAACTACTGTCTGAAATTTTATGTTGAATTCTCTGTTTCAGGCCCATTGAATTCAGGCCAAAAAATATTTTTTGTTAACTGGCGGTTGTTTTTTTTTTCTTCCTTTGACAGATGTGTTTTAAATATTCAAGAAAAGCTAAGAACAGACCCCAGAGAAACTTAAGAAGCCAAACATCACTCTTAGGCCTACTTAGACGCAGAACATTAATCTAGTTAATAATACTAGCTTCCTGTATGTTTAGTCACTTTACTTCTACGGCATTTTATACGTGCTGTAAGATGCAAGTGAGCATCACACCTGAAGTGACACCAATCATCCAGTGATTAATTAGAAGTGTGAGGCTCTGTACCTGTGAGTGGATCATTAACAGTACTGATTAATAATGTGAAAACTTCACTTTGAATCAAATAGGGAGGAGCAGACGCCTGAAATTTTCACGTGGAGCCGTGACACTGCCGTAGTGTAATCTCTGAACTCATTCCGAGAGCACTATTCATCCAAACGTGTGCAATACGTACTCCAGCCTGGTTAAAACATAGACTTGCTCCAGCTCGGAAAAACCAAGGGGTAGCCTAGGAAGCCTACATCTTACAGAGGCTTCCTTCCTAAAGTGATAAAAACCCCCAGAACCCATCATTTGATAAACCCGACACCGTAAGCTGTCAGGGCTACACAAAGCAGCCGTCTCAACCTCATCCCCGGCAGTGGCTGCTGGTTCTTGCCTGCCTCCCAAGTGTCAAGTGCCTATAAGGTGATCAGACAGGGCAGTAGATCCAAACGAAATATAACTCCGTGGTAGTGTAGCCATCAGCTGGATGGATCAGTTCCCTTGATCTGACTTACTGCGCGATCAATCAAAAAGCTATGTTGATGCAAAGGAGAAGTCAATGCAAGGGTAGGAGCAAGCAGCCGACAACTGAAAGACCAGCTCTTTCCAGGCCCTGTTGGCTACAGCAGGTTTACAGTGTTCAGTGAATTAGTTCCATTCTAATCGGAGAAGCCTGGTGCAGGACATTGCGCTTTTCCAGCTCTGAAAGCTTCTGTTTATCCTTGGAAAGCGGCACAGGCAAATGCCTGGGTTAATTCAGGGCATGCATGGGGTGGGACCCTGTTTTTACTCAAGGGATTAAAACTGCTGCAAAGTTGCTCTGGAAAATTCGGTAACAATTTAGTTTCCAAGGGATGTTTTTCAACCCACTAGAAGATTTTGTCTCCCAAATACCTTCAAACTATTTGTATCAGTGGCTCAGTGTGAGTCAGCACGTCAGCTAACTTATGGAAAACTAACATGATTGAGAATAAAACAACTGCTACCCAAAACCAGCAGCCAAGCTTCAAATGCGTACACCAGAACACTAAGGATACTTTGGTATAACAACCTACAAAATAGCATTAGAAATCCAGAACAGACTTCTTAATAGCTTAGCTATACGGTAGGAATGAAAATAACTGCTGAACAGGAAGAATCCATCACTACCACTTTGTTGTAAAAGAGGCCTATAATACAATACTTACAAGAAACAGTTTGAAGGTTCTGAATTTTAAATCTAAAGCTCTGATTAAAGCAAGTATTTACAGCCATGTTCCACAGCCCAAAAACTGAATCCATCATACAGCAGAAACGATGATACACTTTTTGTTGAAGCAGCAGTGAGAAAAAGATTTGGCAGGTGGAGATTAAAATGAAAGCCCTCCACCTCAATTCACCACCTGAATTATGATGAAGACAGGCTGCAGGTTAATTAAGAGCGGCAATCTGATTTTAGTCATATTACTTCCACATCAGGCAATGAGAAGCTTTTTATAGTGTACCGACACCTAAATGCACGGTTACTTACACCAAATGGGATCATTCCATTTACTCTGGGGTATAGTCACAAAATCTGGGTAACATACAAGGTATATTAGAGTGACAACAACACGGTTCACTAGACAACCCTTTACCTGATCATTTGTGCCCTGTAAAGACTAAAGCCTCCCCTCTCCCGCCCACCCCACAAGACAAATCACATACGAATGTTAAAAAAAAAAAAAAACACCAAACCACAAACAAACCCCAAAACAAAACAAAAACCAAAATGCAAAAAAACAACTGAGTTAGTTACAATGATAACGTTTGCAAGCCAGGCAAGCAACAATTACAAGCATTAATCACAAGCGGTTATATCTACATTACACCTTTCTTCTGCTGCAGCAGCGTGAGTGCCTTAAGCCCACCACCAAACGGCCCTAAGCCCACCACCAGGCCTCGTAACAGAAACTGCTCCAAAACTTACAATCTTTTCCTCAGGTAGAATATTGCTTTCTACGGGCATGCTGCTGGCATTGCTTCCCAAGGGCACAACACCGCCAGCGCAATGCACCTGAGACGAAGGCATGCTCTGCAAAGGTTAAGACACACAACACATCACACAAACCACAACTCTGACCACAGCGCTAAACGCGTGCAAGTTAGAAAGGCATTATGACACGATGAAAGTGAAATGCCCACGCTGGCCACGTGTACATCAAAATTCAAGTTAATAGGGAGAGAAACTCATGCGCTCCTCCCAGTAGAGTTTTAGGTTGAGGAATAAAGGTCAGAATTTAAACCACCCTAGATCACTGTTTCACAGAATCACATTTTATCTATGAAAAAAACCACCAACATCTTGCTGGAGAAAAAAAACATATGCAGGTTACCGTTAGTTTAAAATAGAACAGAAGTACCCTGTAAAGGAAAATACTTACCAAGAAGTGAAAAAAAAAAAACCACCCCAGTGTTTCAGGTAAAAAACAAACACCAAAACCCCACCGCATACAAAGAACAACCTGATTCATTTTACCAGAGAATTAGAAAATTCTATTGCAACAGATGCACGCTGCAAACGATCTGCCAAGTACACAAAACCACTCGATCTTTAAAAAAAACAGATGGTTTTCAAAGATTACCTCTTGACTAAGCAGAGGTCGGCTTTCAAGTGGCGTCTTCCTTTTATGTTCCTCTTTCACTGGCATTAAGGGCTTGAAAAACTTTGGTGGCTGAGGAGAAAATGCTTTAAAAGGGCTGGCCATTAAAGCATGGGAATTCTCTGCTACAACACCTGCGTGAAAAAGAAAAATACTGTATTACAGTGCTTCGTATCTTGACTGCAAGAGCATAATTGAAAATAACTGAAGGTTAAGCCACGTATTTGGCAAGTTGCTGGCTACAGAAAAATGTCAGTATGTTAGTATCCAACCACTGGCCAAGCACGAGATAATGCAGAGCTCAAAAAGGTGAAATAATACACCTCTGAGAAGCCTGGTACCAGAGGGAAAGCAGAGTAGCAGCAGTATCTGCCCCCTCCATTCTGAGGCTCCAATATTTTCTCCTTTTCTCAGTTATAAGAACAGTGGGAAGCGTTCTTGAAACTGGAACTGAGAGCTTTCTGTTTCCTGTGCCTCCCCTGACCTCTGCCTGCAACACTGCAATTCTGCCCTGGAACCCAGCCAGGAACCCTGAACCACCAGGATGATCAAAAAGGAAATTATAGACAAGGAAGCAATGAACAAACTCTCAGTCCCACTTTATTGCAGCAGTAGCTCTACCTGTATTGCCTGATCAAGAGCAGCGTGTTACAATTTGACTTGAAAAAAATAAGGCACCTGTGACACACCTACATGGCAAATATCCAAATCATGTAAAGAACCTGCAAGAGAACCTTCCCACTTTAACAAAAGCATTTTCATTTTCAAATCCATAAAGTAACAACTGCTCCTTTTTGTTAGTTTATTTGTTTTTTTGTTTGGGGTTTTGTTTGTTTGTTTGTTTGTTTTCTTTCCTTCTACTGTTTTGATTCACATTTATCTTGTTGTTCTGCCCACCCCTTGGTTTTTTGGACACCCCCAACTTCCAATCCTTTCCTGGATGTCTTCATGAATTTCTCCCTTTCTCCCCCTACTTTTCAGATTATGTTTAGCTGCTAAAGCAAGAAGCTGGATGATGCATAAAAAGAGCACTGAGAATTTAATTTTTAGTTTAACGCAGTAATTAAAAACCCACAAACATTGTCATTATGTATATACTTTAAAGTCTCACCACTGCCATCTTTGCTTTTGCGAGGTGACTCCCTGGGTAAAGTACCATAGCATGATACATCTTGATAACTGGAAGAACAGTCAGATATATCTAGGTGACTTTCAGACCAACCCTAAGAAACAAAAATACATAAATATGCATGCTGATACAGGCAAACATGGAAGAATTAACAGGTAAACTCAAAGGTAGGTTTTTTGAAAAAAAAAAAAACCAAACCAAAAAAACAAAAACAAACCAAGGAATGTCAAGTTACTGACTTAAGACCATTTTCTGTCTCACACAAGTGGATTGTTTAGAGGATAGTTAGTTTTTCAGTGAAGTATATTAAGTTTTGCCATAACTTCCACCTTCTTAAATATCAGTTTCTACAATTCTAATACGAAGAGCAGAGAAGAACAAGAAGGTTTAATTCAAAATATGTAATTTGTGCAGCATTTTGCAGATATATTATGTAAACACACCGTTAAAAAACCTGTTTTCCTATTTTTTTATTCTCAAATACATCTTACTTCAAAGAGGGGGAAAAATAATTTAAGAATGTGTGCCATTTGTAGTCACAGTTACATACCTTATCATCTTCATCACAGGCAGAAAGATCTAGTCGGCTACAGGATACCTACAGAACACCAACAGGCAGAATGACAAAATGCCTACCTTTTGTTTATAAAATATAACTCCTTCAGCAAATACTGTGATCATTTAGTACTAACAACTTTTCTGTTACCTCTTTTCAGCCGATTATTATTTATAACGACAGCTATGTTTGTGCTGTGTGAGTGGGTGACAGGAGAACACATAAAATGCACAGAAAACGGAAACTATCCCTTACACAATGAAAAAACGTAAAGGGACTTTGAAGTAAAAGTAATCTGAATCAGGGCAGTTGTCATCCTAAACCTCTTCCAAAACAAACATCCTTATAAAAGGAGAAGAGTTTCAACCAACCCTCCCACTTCCCTGTCAACTTTGTTATCTCTTAGGATGGACAGTGGTGGGGAGGGGCTCCGAGCGACTGATCTTCATTGATGATAACTTTCCTACCGGTGGGTTAGTCTTACCTCAGAATAACCATTAGCACATCACATTGTGCAAGCATTACAACAGCACACAAACAGCACCCCATTAGTATTAAGTAACAAGAGGATAAAGGCTCCTTACATTGTGGACATTTGGAGTGCTGATACTTCTGCGGATGTTTCTCGCTTTGGTGGAGAGCGCCTCTTTGACTGTGACTGCCTGTGTAAAGAAAAGAACACATTAAGAGCAATGCCATGGTCTCCTCGTGAGAAATGATCAAGCAGGATGGACACTTTTTTCAAGCAGGGCTTGCATTTACAAATCTTAATTTGCACACACAACCACCAAAATTTGTTTCTGAAATGCATTCTTTGGCCTTTACCTGCGCAGGTTCTGCGTACTACACCCTTGCCAGCTATAGTTACTAGATCCACTGCTATTGGAATTCTGTATTTGACAGAAGTAACTTCGCCTTACATTTATCCGTCCAATGCTCTCTACAAAAATCCAAACTAAAAAACAACCAACCCTTACTATTTTTAAAAGATCAATCATATCTACTTGAATTCTCATAATCCAGTTCAAAAGGTGCAAGAAGTGCCTTTTCCTTGCCTGTCTTAGTCGTTCAAGGCTCAAAATGTTCTCCACTTGCAGCACACCACGCGTGTATTTTTCAATGTACGTTTCGCCATCCGACGTGCCCTCATTCTCACTCCTTGCGGCCATCAGTGCTAAGGTCTCGCGATCCTCAATTTCTTCTGTAGCCTAAATGACAAGTTACGCGATTGAAGTTTTTAAAAACTAAAGCCTATTGCTTTTAATGTATTAATTCACTTATGTAGACCATCTCAATCCAGGAATTAATTTGAATAGACAATCCTTAATTTAGTCAGTAATCCTGATCATAATCAATGATTCAGAACTTTTCAATAGACGCAAATGACGCTGAACTAAGAAGAGGTCATGCTTGGGAGAAGTTTTGCACATTTTCCGTAGTCAATGTACTTGTAGAAAAAACGCATATGTAACCTGAAATCACATACATTAAGGATTAACTAATGACAACTTCCTAGGCAAGTAAATGCAACTTCCTTCCCAAATCTTAGATACTCTGTATGACTTCCCTAGAGCTTAAATTTCAAGTACTACCGCACAAAAGTGACAATTACGCAGTGACAAGACTATTCGCATTTGTCCAGTTTTTTTACCTTTAAAAAAAAAGTTATAGTAGATTTACAATTCGTCCAAGCTTTTTCTATAAAAAGCAATTTATATTCCTGCATTCACTGATCGGAACATCCCTCTGAGTACCCTCAATATTCTCTCTGTAGACACTAATATGATTTAAAAAACAGCTCTACTACAAGAACTCAGTTAAACACAGTAGAAGAGAAAATAAAATCCCTACAGTTTTCAACTGTTTGAAGAAAAACATGATCTCACCACTGAACTTCAGGATATACACTCACTTTGGCAAGCTGCCTCCTCTTAGCAAAGCAGGACATTTACTTCCCAATCAGTATCACCCACTGCAGTAGGCCATTCTGTTCCTTTCAGTGAATTTACTAGGGTAATATAGAACCTCATGAGGTTCAACAGGCCAAGTGCAGGGTCCTGCACATGGGTTGGGGCAATCCCAAGCACAAATACAGGCTGGGTGGAGAATGGATTGAGAGCAGCCCTGAGGAGAAGGACTTGGGGGTGTTGATTGATGAGAAGCTCAACATGAGCTGGCAATCTGCGCTTGCAGCCCAGAAAGCCAAGCACATCCTGGGCTGCATCAAAAGAAGCGTGGCCAGCAGGTCGAGGGAGGTGATTCTGCCCCTCTGCTCTGTTCTGCTGAAACCCCACCTGCAGTACTGTGTCCAGCTTTGGCGTTCCCAACATAAGGAGTACATGGGCCTGTTGCAGTGAATCCAGAGGGGGCCCGCAAAGAGGAACAGAGGACTGGAGCACCTCTCCTATGAGGACAGGCTGAGGGAGTTGGGGTGTTTTAGTTTGGAGAAGAGAAGGCTCCAGACCTTGTAGCAGCCTTTCAGTACTTAAAGGGGGCCTAAAGGAAAGACGGGGAGGGACTCTTTATCAGGGAGTCTAGTGACAGGACAAGGGGTAACAGTTTTAAACTGAAAGAGGGGAGATTTAGATTAGATATCAGGAAGAAATTCTTTACTGTGAGGGTGGTGAGGCACTGGCACAGGTTGCCCAGGGAAGCTGTGGATGCCCCATCCCTGGAAGTGTTCAAGGCCAGGCTGGATGGGGCTTTGAGCAGCCTGGCCTAGTGGGAGGAGTCCCTGCCCAGGGCAGAGTGTTGGAACTAATTGATCTTTTAAGGTCCCTTCCAACCCAAATCAATCTATGATTCTATGATAATTTACCTTTGGTATATTGGATACTATTTCATAGGTCACTCCGCAGGCATAATATATATTTTTCAAGGATATCCTCCTTTTCAGGCTCTGGGTAAAACTCTAGAAACAAAGTAATTTTCAATTATTGTTTTGACTATGATTATTTATGACATTCTAAGAAAGAAAAGGTTTTAATGCACAAATTTATTTTACCACAAAAGCACATTTTTCAGCATCGTAAGTTTCTTTTTAGCACTGATGAACCTTTAAATACTCTTTACAGCCCTGCGCTCAGTAAACAATGCTACTAAGATCAGTCAGGAAAATTTTCCTTCCATTTTGCACTGATGCTCTATCCTCGTGTAGTAACTTGTAACTGAGAAACTGTGGCTGTGAGAAGTCTCTAATGTACAAATACCAACATTTCTCATTTTGTCAGCCACCTGTTCAACAGGTAAAAAATTCCTTTTGCAATAGCAAAGCATAAATCTGCTTTCGATCCATACCTGAAATAGTAACCAGAGGTTCCACTGTTGTAAAGACGAGCTTAGCATGCTTCATTGCCAGGTTAGTTAGCCCTTTCATCGCTAACTGTAAACATAACTTCCATCTAATAATGCATTTTAGACAAACAAAACTAGCAAAGGACAATACAACAAATAAAAAATGGCATGGAATTCAGCTGCTTAGTAAGTTGCTTAGTAGTACAATGACATTTTGTGCTCCTCCCCCCACTGCACTGCAAAATTCGAAGCAATTCTGAAATATGCTCTTGGTCTCAATCATTTGGAAAACAGAAAGGAACATAGTTTCAGAGAGCATCTAATTGTCTAAATCCATGAAGCAGCAGAGCAAGGGGAACAACAACCACTCTTGTGGCCAAAGCAAATGCCCTATCACAGATCATCACATGAAAGTAGGTAAAGAATGGCCACATTTGGGTAGTGGTGGGAAACAAGCCTAGTTTGTAATTAACAGAGAAAGTAGCAAAGAGAAAGAAAAAAAGATATATTGTGTTTACACTGAACATTTGAAGGCGCCAAAGACGTTTTCAGGAGTAAAGTGGCTGCAGTGACCCTAGATAACATTTCGAGTTGTATAGACAAGAAGGTAAACTCCTTTTTTGTTCCAAAAGTAGCACCTGTTACACTCTGAACCCAATCAGGTTGAAAAATGGACAGTTCAAAGGGATTTACCAGAAGTGCACAGCTTCACTGCAGCCTATAATGATCAATTTTTCATTTGCCTTTCGTAAGAATTGGAGGGACCAAACTTACACAAAATGATGCAAGCAGCTACGAAAACACATTCCTAAAATTAAGGATATCAGACAAAGTTAATAATAATAAAATAATATATTAACTTCCTACCTGCTTGTTATAAATATTGGCTGCAATCCTTTTGCGTAATACCAGTTCCATTGCAGCAGGATGGCTAAGCTGCACAGTAGTCTTCACTATCAAGTAAATTCTCTCATTTTGAGGAGTTACCCTATTCAGGTGCACTGAATCATGGACAGAAGAGTCCCAGGCAGCAGTGGCTGAAACCTAGGCAGACAAGAAAAACAGAGGAAGAAAAAGGGAAATCAAAGACTCAATTACTCTAACAAAAGGTATAACTTGCAGTGATTTAACATGAAGTAAAGCATTTCTTCAATGAAAGAAAAACAAGCATCATTGAACGAAATGGGGTCAAACCTCCTTTTCATAGTGAGGAATTTATCAGAAGAAGCATAAAAGAGGTGTTAAGATATTGGGGAACACAACTGTGAGCACAATCCCTGCATCGTGCAAACGCTGCATCAGAAGGAAGTCTTCAGAAAGAAGAGTCAGAGAGGAAAGCAGAGGCAAGACTGGAGGAAGGAATACAAATCCTACTGCAACTGTATTAAAAGTTTATCAAATTCGATGGCATGTCTTCTATCTGTACTGGATTAGGTTATAAAGGCCTATACAGAATAAACATGCTCCCATCCTGCAGAACATCTTTTTCCTTCCCCCAGCCTTCTCCCGAACGTCAGCATCCCGTTTCTTCTGGAAACGGTCTCCTAAGCAATGGCCTGAGTTGGCACAGAAGGTGGAAGAAATGAGTTAAGAAATTCCAAAATGGGTTCAGAACCACCCATTTCCAAAAATTCCCAAACTTTATATTTAAAAAAGTAATTGTGTACTACAAAGGAAAAAGCTTTATTTAATCATTATGCTTTGCCTAGCATGCACGAGAAGTAGTTTTCTCTGAAGAATCAAGAACCTGCAAAAGGAATGATGAAGGAGTGAGGAAAGAAGAAGGGATTTTGAGTCAGGCAGCTGAATTACTCTTTTACCAAGAAGAGATAAGACTTGTCACATTTGAATTAAGGCAAAAGGGCTAACAAGTCATTATCCTCTTAAATTTTAAGCAAATAGGCCAGAAAATAAAGGCAACACTAGATAGAGATGGTACTTCTAAGACAAAAATATAGTAATAGCAGTTATTAAATATACACAAGTAGAAAATAAAACATATGAAGAAAGTGTTAACATAAGCTGCAGTTGTCAAGAAGGAGGCTTGCTAACAATTTACCTCATCATCACTGTGTTTTATGATCGGCAGATAAAAGAATGGACTCCCATGCTCCTTTGGTAGTATTGAGTTAACTCCTGATGCATGGGGACCTATAAGTTGTTCATTGGCACTGAGGTCATCAGCTAATGAAACAAACGTGCAAAGAATGAAATAGTTTTATACCAAAGGATATTAATATATAGAGGCAAAGTTGTAATACAAAGCTGTAATAAAGTCCTACCCATATTTCATAACACATTTAATCCTGATTAATCTTATTACTATGCAATATTTTGAAGACAATTTCAGCACACAGGAGAAGGGAAGTAAAACTAGGCTAAGACTCAGCCTGAACACATTCTCACGTAACCTAAACAGAATTAAAAACTGTTTCTAGTTATTCATAACATTAACTTACCCAGACAGAAAATTTCTGATATATCCACCTGTCAGCCTAACCAGCTTATCTCTTAGTTAAATTGCTTCTGACGTATCAGGGAACCTTGACATCGAGAAAAGCAGTTCTGGCTACACTAGGCTTTTAGCTAAACAAAACAAAAAAAAAAAGTTGCGCAATGATCCATCAATCTGTTTAAATATCCTTTTTGATCTTCTGTCTGCTAATCTCTGCTGATAATGAAAAAAACAAATAAAAACATTTCTTGTGAGCATAAAGGAAGGAATGTATATCGTTTTCCAAATGTGGCTTCTAAAGCAGGTATTAATATGTTGCCTATGTAAACATCTCTAGTAGCCCACTGAAGTGCTGGATGTAACAAGGCCTGTGGATCCTCCCCTGTTTTATGTCCAAGTTTATACTTACAGACTTGTTTCCTAAACAGTCCTTGAATGTGGTGCTAAGTCTAGTCTCTTGTTGCTTACTGTGTATCTGTGTCCTAAGAATATACATCAACAATCTTCTCACATGTAAAACTAAATACCTTCAACGGGAGATTTAGATTCTCTAACAAAACTCCCATTGTAGTCCTAACACACTCTTCATTAAACTAGCTGTTTAAGCCTCTACAGATTATTCCAACACACAGAAACAGAAGAAAAATAATTTTACAAGCCATATCAGACAGTGCCATTGCCAGGACTTGTTTCAATTTCTTAGACATTTCAGATTCATTCATTAATTTATTTATTGATCCAGACTGATTTCTACAACCCCCGCCAGGTTTCTTAATCTGCCATTACAACATACCATTCAAATCAAGGAAGAGAACAGGTATATGTGTTTCCATTCCTGCAGGTGGAATCCTGAAACAAAACAAACTATTATCAATAAGGAAGGCAAATACATACCTAAGCTAATCTGGGCAAACAGATCTCCAAGATTCTTATTAACTGTAACCAGTGACTAAACCTGTCAACATTCTGATGGCCAATTTGAATGCCTATGGTGCACAGACAATGTTTTGTTTATCTACACGTGCAGCTAAATGTAATGCTTTACCAAAACTTAATTCACACAACACAGCACATTTCAGTTGCTGTGAGGATGACAAGTTTTAAACATCTTCTTGTGTTTCTTATAAAGTTAACTGGTTGTAGTCATCTCATACATAAAGGTTAGCAACCTTTCAAACAACTGAATATGTAACTACTGACAAGGCATAGCCTTTACATCAATAAATACACTTTTCTCTGTATGACCACAGCACATTTCAGGTGGATACGAGGGGAAAAAAAGAGGGGGGGGGAAATATTATCACTACATCATTCACACAATGAAGAAGAGATATTAGGTATTATCAGAGATGTCAGTGTATACTTGATCAGAGCCATAGTGTCCACATTTTCCCAAATCTAACACGTTGCATTTCTCATTTTTGCATGTCAGTTTCAATGATCTTAATTAAAATAAAAATTTAAATGAAATTAAATCAGGAAAGAGAACACTTCCTTTAAAAATCAGAATTTCTTCCCTCCACACCTTTTATCAATTAAATTATCATGTGTTCTACCATTCATTTTCGAACCACTCCTTTATTTAAAGGAGTCAAGCTACAGAATAACTCTCAGAATTTTGAAAAAGCGTAAAATACTATGTTAAATACAAATGTGATTTTCAAATCTTGAAAGCTATCTCAAAGCTACTTTATGTAGTAAGTAACTAAGCAAACCTTTCTTACATTCGAACCAGTACCTGACTTTCTAGCCTTCTGCCAACTAAGTGTAATTGGTAACATTACAGGAAAACGTAGAAAGTTCTAGAACATTCTCGGATTTTTACCTTGCAGTGTGCAATGTTCGTGTAGAAAAAGCTAACCACTCCAATGGTTTTACTGAACGTACCAATTTGCCGGGGCACCGGGAATTCCACTGCCTGGTGCTGGAACAAATACTGCATTCCTCTCTTCTGTCAGCCCTACCCACTGTTCAACCAGCCGGGCTTCCCGTTCTATATCATCCTCAGATTTTTCTACAGTGAGAGAGATTAATATTATACATGAGATACATTTTTCATGGTATAGGGAAAAAAATACTTATGACAGGGACTTTAAGCTTCAGACCTTGTTTATTGCTGATCTTTTGAATCTGCTCATCCAAGTATTCTCTGCGTTTTATCAATGCATCAGACCATCTTTCTCGTACACAGTTTAAATCTTCTTCCTAACATAAAAAGAGAAAAGAAAGTTATAAGGCTATGTGGTTAAGATTAAAAGGCAGTGAATTTTGGGATAATTTCATCAGAATTGATATTAAACAGCTTGCATGATGCAGAAAACTTTTTTCCCCGATGGACATGCACACTGATTAAGTCCCTCATCACCCACGAATGGAAGCTTATTTGCTTTCAAGTCTCAAATTCCAACAGGAGGAAAAGAAAACACGACTGCCTCAGTTACTGATCAGAATGATACACCACAAGGCTAATTACTCGCAGAAGTGGCAATCACACTTTGCAACAGCATTTGGAATAGGAAAAACAGGTATCATCAGTGGATCATTAAGTTCTCCTGAAGATTAGACAGGTCAGTACGCCCTCGAACCTGCACAAAATTCCAATGCTAGCGGCTGCTATCAGTGCAATTAAGAGATTTCTCATGCAAACAAAACCCGTCATGCAATCATGCTTTGTGGAAAATCTGGTTCGTTCTTCTCTGTGATAAGTCAGGAAGCGCATAAACAGCCCGCAAGAAGTTAGTACCTAACTGGTATCTTTGAGATTGCTGTAAAACCTAATACATTATCTTAAGGGATGTCAGCATTCTCACCTAACTGGTTTTACGTCTGTAAAGCTGCCTACTAGAAATAAGACTTCCATGTAGAGATCTGTAATGCGTTTTACTTTTTTAGGCATTTCCTCTTTTGCCCTTTGTCGCCTTTTACATGATTCTTGTGTTATGCTTTCGAAACTCTGACTGTCTTGTATTTACTTATCACACAAAAAGCCAGGCTCAAGGTTTGTTTCTGCGGAGATAAAAAAATTGCTTCACTGAAGCTTCTGTATTCCCCACGCTCACATTCTCCCCTCTCTCCCCCACTAGCATTTCAGAACACCGCACAATTTAAAAGGTTACGATGTTTTCTTTAGAAAACAAACAAAACCCCCTATGCTGTATAATTTGGTTTGGAAAGATGCCTGCAACCGCAGGTAGTTGTTCTTTTCCCTATGATATTCACTGGAAACTGTTTTCATTCTAAATTAAAGTTTCTAGGCTTTTATACACATAGCAATTCCTGTAGCCAGTTAGGAGAGCTGACTGCTGAGTACTAGAGAAGAGAGCACACTGCAAGAGGATAAAGTCACAAGGTAAACTGAAGTAGCAATGTTTCATAGCCCAAGTAGCCTCTTAAATGCACAGCATATATTTATTTCAAAGCCGCTTTTGCTTGCTCCAGTACGCTTGTTCATTTGGAAGTTGCTGGCTATTAGCATTAGCTGTGCCCCATGCCACAGGATTGACAGCCACAGCAGCAATACCTGGTAACTATCCATATCACCACCATCATCCTCCTCCTTCTGGTAGGAGAAAATAAATTTTGTAAAACACAAAAGAACATGCATTTCTCTCAACAGAAACTCACAGAAATACCCCAAAACACAAATACAAACATTTCTGACACAAACTTGTAAAATGTTAAAATTA
The DNA here is from genome assembly GCA_013398915.1 of Dromas ardeola. Lineage (NCBI taxonomy): Eukaryota > Metazoa > Chordata > Aves > Charadriiformes > Dromadidae > Dromas > Dromas ardeola. Next base: position 73,037 of record VYZM01018749.1, on the reverse strand, counting down.
CAACATTTGAATAACCAAAGTCTTATTAACAGGTAGAAACAGATTTTTTTTTTTTCATTACAGACTATAACATCTCATCCATGATTTGTGTATTAGTGAATATATTTATTAAAAAAATTTATCATAGAATACAGTGCCAGAAAAAGGACTGAGCAAGCCTGTCACCCATCTCCACGTTTTACAGTTTCATCTGTATTTAAGGCTATAATTACTTGTGCTTCTGAATGCAACGCTTCTGACAAAAGGCACCTCGCTTCCCTGGGTGGCCCATTCCATTTATTCGTTGCCATCACTGTTAAAAGCATGTTTTATTTCCAATATGAATCTGTCCGGTATCGGTTTGAAGCCATTTATACTTAAGAACTTTTTCTCCTAAATGAAATAGCCCTTTCCCATTCAGTGATGGCTATTTCTGATTCTGATCAAGTAACAGCCCAATCCTTTTTGAAAGGATAAACAATATTTTCACTAAAAGACATTTTGTCTGTTAATTTTCTTTTTTTTCTTCCCCTCAACTTTCACCATCCTTGTAAGGGAGGGAAACTAATGGAGCTAGGAATCTACTATTAATCACCTCTACACACAAAGGTAAAAACAATTTCCATATTGCTCCTGTTTTGTGTATACTCAAACACCATACTTGGCTCTTTATCAGTTATACAGTAAGTTATAAGCAAAAAAAGCAGATTTAGCACCATATGCTCCCATCTAATATGAGGCTCACATATTAGCCTCAAACACATGTAAAACTGCAAAATTACATATCATGTCTAAGGTCCCTTATGGAATTATGTTGGGCTGGCTCTAGAACAGCAAAACAAAACAAAATATAAATCAACACATGAAAAAATAACTGTCTTACCTGGTAGCTGTCCAAGCCCCTTTGCAGTTTGGTTGACCTGGCAGTCACACCACCTATAGAGACTGAAAGAATTGCTTCTACCATGAGAGGCAACGTTCCCGAATGTTGTACGGGTTTCACTGTCACCTGAACTCTGCGAGAATGACCCTGAATAGGTAATTGAGAGAACGAAAGAAAGACAGAGAGAAAATCAGAGAGAAACTAAGAATAAAATTAGGCATCAATTTAAGCACAAATAAGACGACAGGAAAAAGATACGTACCTGCCTAAGCTGGAAAATCCCCCCTGTGTTCACATCTTTTGCCTGATGGAGTTCAACTGCAGTATATTCTCCCATCTCATTCAATTCTTGTATGGAAATCCACATTTCTATTCTTCGAGTTACTTCATTCCACCTAAAAAGACATCCCCACAAAAACCAGTGGTAGCCTCACTGAACAACGTTTTGTGCACCACAAGCATGAGAAAGACTTTGTAATGCTGATGGAAGCATTCACGTGTAATTTATTTGTACCTGTCTCTCAGTGTCCTAGTTTTAGCATGAAGAGAATCAACTTCCCAAACAGAGCTGCCATTGCCAGTACATCTGTGACCCCACACCTCAATAGCAAGAGCTCCTTCTGAAATGAACTCCAAAAACTCCTCTGTGACGTTCACCACGTAGTCCTGGCAATGAGAAAAACAAATCGCATCCAATCACATGAAATAATTGTATCTCCTCAACTAGTTTGTATGACACACCAAACAACTAACCACCTGCATAGTAAAACCACACAGTTCGGATCATAAAGCTTGACTCTGGTCAAGAAAGTTGCGAAACCTATCATCTCAGCAATTCCTGCTTCTGCACACCACATTTCATGCTTTGAAACTTTCCATAAAAATGATGTCACAGCTCAAATGATCTTTAAGTTACTGAGTGTACCAAACAAGCTTATAATAAGATGTCATTATATAAACTATAGTTTCCCCCATGCGTTATAGATGACATCCGAATTTAAAAGACCAATTAAAAGATTTTTTCATTTTACTGCATTTTGAAGAGGTGATGAAGTGAAATAATATGGCATGCTAAAGTGCAGTTAGAAGTTATTAGTTAAATGACTTGATTCCTTCCTTCTTCCCCCAGCGAAACAAGGCTCAAATTCTAAATAGCTTATCTCAAACATACCATCCTCCTGGTAACAGTACTGCATAACAAAAATAGTTACCTTACAGTGAGAGAAGGTCACTGTAAAGTGAGCATCCTTGCTCTGAGGTGAAGGCACATCTGGATCTACCACTGGTGCCACCACTGTTGACTCACATTGATCCCAAAACGTATATTGACAAAACACAAAGTTGGAGAGATTAGGTGGCAGTCCAGTTGCTTCTTTTATTTTTACCTGAGGAGACAAAACAGATGTTCTCATGAATATGACTGTTTCTTCTTCAATTGCAAATTGTTCAAAACCTAAATATTTAAACCAAAAGTACCAACAGCCAAGAAGAACTTTTTAAAGGACACTTCCAATTGCTTTCTAAGGACGTCCCTATTTAGGAAATCTGTATTTTGCATATACAGACATGCAGATGCAAGGAAAGCGGTTACATGCACTTAAGTAACCCACTCATGTACGTGTTTTCTTTGAGGAAGCTGGTAAGTTCAAGTGGAGAATGAAACACTTCATCACAGAAGAAATGAAATCCAGACTCCACTCATAGATCCTACAACAGATGATCAAATAAACCATAGGAGACGGTTGCACAGAAAAACTATTTCCCCTTTTGTGTCTGCCAAGAAGAACAGTCCTTGTCACGTCAGTGTTTATGATGCAGACCTGCACATACTAGAAACTAATGTGAATTAATTCAGCCACTGGCAACCACCACCAGTGAGACTGACCTACACTGAACCGGAACAGAAGTCTCTCTTTTCTCTTTAGAGAATTTTAAGCAAGCAATAGCCTACACAGTGTATTACTTTACATCAGACCGATTACATAGTTCTGAAACTGTTAACTTCATCACGTGTTCTCACCCTGCAGGAGAGCTTTTTTGCTCTATGAATAATTTCTCCGTTGTTATCCATGACTTCCAGACTCCCGCTCTCACTGGAGTTCTCAGATGAGTCATCTCCTTCTACTACACGTTCTGGGACAGACCCAGTGACTCGCATAACTTCAACGTGCAACCGTCCTGCAACCTAAGGCAAGACAAATACCATGAACCTGTGCACAAGGGACTTAAGAACATTAAGATGGTAAATATCTAACTCTAGGAGGTGTGCAGAAGCAGAACTGAACAGCTCTCAACCACCAAACAAAAAGCAACAATGTCAAAAAAGAGAAAAAAGGAATAGAAAAATAATTATATGTATGCAGAACTACTGACCTTTCTAATTCACACACAACAGAAAATACATACAGTGTCATGACTATACATCAGAACCTTAATATGCTGGGTTTTTGCTCAGTTACCTACATCGACACTACGAATTTTATTCTACTATTTTACTAGTTGAGCAATTGTAAACAATTAAACAGAAAACATACACAGCAATTTGCAAAACACTTATTCACTGGGAAACAAGACACTAAGCATCATTTGCTTGTTAAAAAAAAATAAAAAACCGGTGTACGTTAGGCACAAAGCCATGTTACCCTCCCCCCCAGGTACGTATGGGCGCATAGGTGTCCCAGCCCACTGTACATCAGGGCACTCTTTGGCTTTACCTCCCCCTGCTGACTGATGATGGGCACAGCGTACTGCAGCTTCACGTCATAGAAAAGGCACTCCAAAAACACATTGGCGACGCCAATTAAGTTGTGATTCTCTTGCGCTTCGTAAAAAGGGTCACCTCTTTTGCCAATCAGCTTCCTTATCTGTTTTAAAGATCATAAAAGTCATATAAAAAAACCTGTAAGCATGGGAACACAAAATCAAGTAACGACATAATGTAAGATTAAAAAATTAAGTCAAAATTAAGTCACTACCAATCTTTTCTGTTCCTTGCTGTTACACAAGTAGAAAGATACTATGAGCATATCACAAATCCAAAATGAAATCTTTGAGATGAGACATTATACAATCCTTTCTTTAGCATGGGATATAGTCATACGATGACCTACATTTTTTAGTGATGTCAAGACAAAGCAGATTTTACCATGAGCAAGCACAGTAGCCATTGATTTCAAGAAGTTTCACCTTACTTTTCTGCTCTTGTTTACACTTTTAAAATGAGAGGACAAATCATCCCCAGGTTGAATAGCTGGTCTGGCTGCTGGGTACCACTACAATGGCAAAAGGGAAGATGCAGAATGACTCCCATTTAAGCCTACAAGTGTTCTTCTGACTCCTATGGAGCTGAGATCACATCTGCAGCATTTTCTACGCCAATACCCCATATACAGCCACAAAGAATTCATGCAGGTTCCTCGCACAATATGCACTCCTCAGTGGACTTGTCAGCTCCTTCCCTTCTCCTCCTCCTCTGTCTTCAACACATGCATTTGACCTACGTGTTTCTATGTAGCACATAGAACACATGCATTATGGATAACATAGGTCATGGCAAGGACGATCCTGGCTCAGGCAGACATACTAATGTATTCAAAGGATGTGCTATCAATTCTTACTAAAGTCAGAAGCAAAATCATCGTTGTCTTCAACGGGCACAGATGAAGTGCTTGACCTCCCCTGTGTTATGATTTTAGAGATTCCCATTGTCCCGTCCAAGGCATGTAACAAAGGCACAACAGCTGTTCAAACATATTTGAGAATGATTCTTGACACAAGTAATTTAGGTGCTCCCTATCAGCCACAACACAGCAAGATATACTTCCTATGCAGTTCTACCTGGATACTTAGAGGACATCTTCTGGAACACCGAACCTCGTATCTGTCTCTTGCCAGTTAACGAGCACGCTTTTGACAAGTCTCACGCTTATTTGCCAAGGCTAACGTACTATTAAAATTATCAGGAAATGCCACTTAGTTTTGATGGAGACAGTGATGTTGACTAAGTGTCTTCCATTGATTTCTTCACTGCTTTAAGGTTGGGGGACATACAAATGAGTATTTAACATTTTAAGATCAAGTCTACCCCACTACTATGCACTGCACCTTGAATGTATCTCAGCAGCATCTTTGCTAACTTTGGTACTTACCACAATTTAATCATTCTATTTCTAATACAGCTTTGCTGCTTCTATTCAGAGCCTGTGCCTATCTGCATGGCACCCATATTATGCCAGGTAAACTCTTAGAGGCATCATGAGTCACTATCTCAACACAATTATATCTGACCTCAGCGCACTTATATCTGAGAATGCAAGTGAGGACAGGACATAGCTGTTTTATTATGCATGGGCACTTTGAATATTTAGTATTATTCACAGTTTTTTGTTTTGCTTAAAAAAATACCACAATACTGTGCCCTTTTATATACAAAGTCCTTGCACTTAATTTGTACAACATATTAAAAGGGGTTAAAAGAAAACAAACGCCACCTCTGATCCCTTTCAAAAAATATATACAATACCTCGGGAATTTTCTCCTTCCACTCTTGATAGAGATCTCTCATGTCAATCAATTTGTTCTCTAGTTTCTCAATAGTCCACACTTGAGTACCTCTTCCTTTTCTTCTCACTTGAATAGCAGGCTCGCTTACTATTGCACCCCTCTAAATCAGAGGAAAAAATAATCACTGCAGGAAAGGTGCATGTAAGTAGGTTAACTCTTCACTCAAACTGCATTCCTAAAAAGGGATAAAATACAGAACATGCAGCTTTTCTCTGCATGCCAGCCATACTATCTCTGTCCTCAAACACAGCGTACCCTATACGTCTCTGAGGATCCTGACCTCGTTGTCCTTCTCACACAACTTCCATTCACACAGGAACATTAACACTCTCAATCAAACCACTTATGACATGCATATTATCCTAATTGCTATCATTGTATTTACAGCAGCACTAGAACTAGAAAACCCTTAAGACAAAAAAAAATTGCAGGCATCTTTTATAAAAACTGCTAATTTTTGCAAAAAACTAAAATGCAGGTTTTACAGCAATAGAACACAGATGGCTGTTCACAAACTGCATGCACATATGGTGATCATACACTTGAAAGAACAGCAAGAGACATGCCATGTTCTCATTTTTATTTGTAATTATGCACTTTCAGTATATAAAGTCAGATAGTACCCATATTTTGCTTATGCATAATCTAGTAACAGTAACATTCTGTGGCCTCAAATTAGATGTTATATACGTCTACATATTTTAGATTAGCCACAAAACTACATTTTCCAGCATTCTTTGCTGTCATTACCTTTTTGTTGGCACTGAGGTTTTCAGCAGGGATCTGAAGTGTTACTTGATAATCTGTTAGCTTACTCATTTCTTCTGCTAAGAAGTTTGCTTCTCTCACCAGTGTATTTGCCTTTACTATCTGCTCTCGAAGTTTAGCCAGGCTCTGTCGAAACAATTCATCCCTGTGGTGCAGTAGGTAACATGAAAAATACACAGAAACCTATTTCTAATATTGGAAAGCTGCAAATAGAGTTGCTAACAAAGACTTTTCTGAAACAAGTTTAATAAAAAAAATGTTGTATAGCACTATGTCAACAAACATGAAACAGCGTCAGACCATTTTATTGAGGAAAAGCAGTGATCACATATTAAACAAACATATCACTTTTGAGATAAGTCTAGCACAGTAATGCCCAAATAAAAGGGCACAGTACAATGGGAGCTGTTACAGCGATGATTTGTTAAAAGCCCTAGGGACATTCCTAATTTTTAAGAAATTAAATAATGGCAGTTGTCTTTGTCTTTAATCTGGAGTCCTGTTCCACAGAAACTACCAGCCCCAACATGTGAGACTTCATCTAGATAACACCCGCTTTTCCTCAGATCGTGATGATGGAACCTGCAATCACTGCAGGCCAAAGCTTTACGTCACAGCTAGGGCTCCGCAGTGTTACAGACCCTCAGACCTCCCTCCATTCACTCAAACCATCTCAAATGGACACATTTAAAAAAAAAAATATTAAAAATTTTAAGTCCTATATACCTGAAGTACCTTTTAAGTAATAGATGAATGAGCACAGGTTAAAGCTTGCGCACTCCGTACAGTTAACAGCTTCTGGAAACATTTCAGAAAGGTTTCTAAGGCCTGTCTGAGCAAATCTGTTCTAACCTAACACCTGGCAAACCTGCTATGACACATACTATACCTCCACCTGCAATACTAGGATACGCTCTCTACCTGGGATTCTCATCTTTAATTTGCCATTTAAAAGCATCACGATTATCCTCTGAGCAAATGCAAAGTCCTTCTTTCTTTGTAATCCCAACAGCACTTACTGCATCTCATCATCTTCATAAAACTCATGATCAAACTTCAGATATTTCAGTGACCAGCACTCCCCTGTATGATTTTTTAGCTTTTCTATGCAAAGTCCTACTGAAATACAGTACACATTGTGCATAAACACTTCTAATTTCTACAAAATACATTACATTACAGACATCGTAGGAGGAACAAGTAAACTTATGGACCCTGCTGTGAATACAGGCAAGTTTGCCTATTTGCCTTTATTCAGATAAGCTCAGATCTTTTGTAGGTATTTATAGTAGAAGCCACAAACAACTGTTAATATGCCTTCAGCCCCCAACAGAATTCTTCTTGAATAGCTATCTCTTTTCAAAATATCCTAAATAACAGCCTGGGTAATTCAAATTGCTCTCTGATGGTTCCCTGATACCATACCAAAGTGGTAAACAACCAATAGTGTTAGAAGCAGCCCTGAATTTTAGTGCCTCCAACATGTTAAACATGCAGTTTTGTGTCTCTATCTAGCCTAAGTATGCAACAGAGGTGGGTTTTCTTGGATCTTAAAGAACTGCTACTATCAGTGGACTTTTAGTCCACTTCCTCCGTATCTGCTCCTGGCGTTACATGGGAAATTCCTTTCCCTCTGCCTCTTGCTTCTGTTACCCAGGCCATCAGGATTAAATGAGCAATCCCAGACAATGGGAGTGACACATTCCGCAAACAGCTATAATTTTGGATTCACCCAGAAAATCAAGGTAGAGTCAAGAATTAGTCACTAAATAGTACTTATTACTGAGAGTGCGTTACACCTGCAACCACTGTGAGACAGCTGCCTAGCTTGAGAAACAGAAGGCAGCTTTGATCTGTAAGTGCTGTAAGAACCATGGGATTCAGCTACAGCCAGTCCTTTCCTTGATCCAGGAAACTGGCATCTGGCGAGCTTTTTGGGGTGGCTCCCACACCGATATTGTCTTAGCTAGATTCTTGAGAAAGGAATGGTTTAAGACTATAAGGAGGGCTTATGAGTAACTCAACCAATTATTACGGGTAGTTCTCATGAGAGTTGCATTTCTCTGTATATAGCTGTGCCAGCACCCTTCCAGAAACTTCAGCAAAAAAAAAATATGTTTCAGATAGGATTTCTTAATTCTTACTACATAAAACATATGACAAGCTCCATCAGGATATTAACCAAAGCAAATACCCACTGAACAGGAAATTCTGAAACAATTATTTAAGCCAGACACGGGAAACTTACATCTGACACTCAGGAAGTGTCACTGCAAGTCTCTGACATTCTTAATGCCAGATACAGAAAATGCTGAGCTAAACCTCTGGTCCAGTACACCACCACCCCTTCCACACCCCGACAAATTAAATTTGTTCAAAGTTACAATGGGTTAACTTTATGCCAACAGGTTTTAATGCTGGGTCAGGTGTCATCTGTCCTTCCATAGTCAGCATAAAGCCAGAATAAACTCTGTGCAATGTGTTCTAGCTGATATGACAGATATAACCACGTGCCTACATCTGATACCTATCAAATTCATTTTGCTGGTTGATCCAGTAGAGCTCAGCTTCATTTGCAATGGTAACAGAGCAACAGCCAAAACTGCACTAATCAAAGCCCGTGCAATGTAGACACTTGGCTCTTTCGCACGTTCTTCACATCCAGTGTTCCCAGTTTTTCCTGCATTTCTTGCCCTCTGGCCAGTTGGCTGGTAAACACCCTCTCAACACCATGTTACCATGCTTTTACAGCAGAAATCCCTCAAAGATTTTTTTGTTTTCTGGTTTCTTATTTAAGAAGATTCAATTCCCCCCCCTTTTTTTCAGAAAACCAAACCTTCTTTTAGAATTATAAATAAATAAAAATTGTACCTAAGAGGATCTTCTGGAGGACAGGAAACTGGTAAGTAGTTCTTCCAGAAACTGTTTATTCGATGCCATGCCACCAAAACATTATCAGACTCCTTGCTGATCACAACAAAAAGCCTCCATTCTCCTCTTTTCCACAACGCAGCAAAGTACAGACTTCAAGTAGTTCAACAGTTACATAGAGTAAAGCATTCACCCATGCAATCCAGAGGCAAAACTGCTTGTTCAATGCACAGCTCTTCCTAAGAAACGCTCAACAACTACTGAGAAGAGAAGGCTGGCAGAACACCTAGCCCTGATGTCACTCCAGATTCTCATTTTTTATGTCACTACATGGTCGCGGTGGTTGGTTTATTTTAAGTTGATCACAATTACAATTTTTTCTTCTCAACTCTCAAGGACAGGCAAAAAGTTTTTTGCTACTTCCTTTTCCCTTCTGTTGCATCTTCCCTTGCCAGTAAGCCCAGTTCTCTTCTCTGCTGCTGAAAGGGTTATCGATGATTTTTTGATGGTCTCGCTGTGCTCAAAACAGTTCTGAATAGCAATGATTCCAACTAGCGTGTTTCTTATTTTGCACTCCTTCTGCAGCCCTAAAAGAGCCTGCAAATCCCAGCAATGACTCTGCAATGCTTTACATTCAGTTCCCAATGATTCTGTTTTTAGCTCTTACAGGGGCAAACAATTATTTTAATTAAAATTGAAACACAGCACCACTACTCTGTAGACTTGCCACTGAAAACATTCTAGTCATTGCTGGTGAGTGGGGCAACAGTTTGTTATTTGTTTAGGTTTTTTTCCCAGGCCAAACTGGGCAGAAATCATAAAACAAAACCTTGCACAAAAACTAAACCAAGATCTGTTCTGTTCTATTTCTAACACTCTGAATTTGAAAGCGGCAATACAACATTGGCTATCTTTATTAGACTCCTCTTGTACATGGATTTTTTTTTTTTATGGTGGAGAACAAAGCAAAAATAATCAAAATAGGAAAGAGCACTCAAACTCACTGCATATAGAAAAAAGGCTGAGTGAATAATGATGCTTCTGTTTTAAAAGAAAACACATTTAAAAGAAACTTACAAGAAACCTGTGAGTACATCTAGTCATTCTTCTGACGAATTAACCCAATGACAGAATACTCATTTGTATGCCGAAGACTTAAATCATCTTGGTTGCTGCCCCTAGAACTTCTCTCCATGGAGTTGACTTCCTTCTCTCCCCAATGATACTAACAAGAAGCTTCTCTCATTGTCAAGATGCAAAACCACACGTGCTGCTTAAACTCTGGTCACCTCTTCCTAGTCTACTTTTTTAACAATCCCTGCAAATCTCTTGATGATCTTTCACCAAAGCTGCATTCGGGTACCACGCTATACCTTTGCAAAGAGGCAAGCCTCACGGCAGCCCTTTTACATCCTAAACAGCTCAAAGATACTCTATTTGACTATTTTGCAGTTCTCAAATTCTTCTAAAGCTGAGCTTACTTTTAGAAACACATACACACAACATTTCAGGACTCCCATTTTCTGTATTTTTTTATGGTTTTTAGATTGTGAAATACTGTGCTCTCACTATATACTCTCAACACACAATACTCCTTAGTGGACTCAGCCTGAGTTGACAAATTTACCTCTGTGCTATCCTTTTTTTCTTCACAGAACTAACTTAAATAATAATTGTTAAACCAAACATTTCAGAAGCACTTTTCTGGTTTTAAAAAAAGCTATAACGTTGATCAATAAAAGCTAAGTTCTTATTTCATCTGTGCGTTAAATCAAACAGGAAGATTTTGTATGCACGTTATACATCAGAACTTAGTCCTAAATGAAATGCTAACACTTTGGTGGAGGAAGACCTTGTACTGCACGTCAACTCCACCAAAATACATTATCAGTTTCTGACAGACAGTTCGAGTCTCATCTTTTACCCTTTGTAGTTATTAATTCCTTTGTTTTAACTCCAGTATTCTCACCTCTCTTCTGTCCAGAGATTTACTTTCTGCTGTGCAGTCTGAGCAGTGTAGGAGAGTCTGTCGCTGCCGTGCTGATGCTGCCTTTCTGGAGAGAGCTGCTGCCGCAGCAGCTCTAACTCACGTTCATACATCAGCCGCTGCTCCTCAAGAGCACTCCGCTTCTCTTCCAA
>VYZM01018749.1:15578-61814 GCA_013398915.1 Dromas ardeola | reverse complement strand
GGGGGGGGGTGTGGTGGTGGAGAAAAAACCAAACACAGAAAAATGAGAAAGCGCCATTTATGCCATTTCAGCATTACAGAACATTCATTATTTATTTGGTAACAGTCATCACATATCCCAGAGTCATTGCAAACACAAGACGGCCATTGCTCCCCAAAACAGCCAAAATAATAAATATTGCATTAAGTAAATAAATCCAAACAAGAAAATACGGCATGCAAAGAGGCTAGAACAATGGTTAAGACCCTTGTCTACTGCATACTTCAGTACTGGGAAGTTATAATATGTTCCAGAATCCCAGTAGGAAAAAAAGAATAGATGGAAAAGGGAACAAATTCTTAAGAAGGAAACAAAGCAAAATACAAGGGAAGATGATGTTAACCAGAGAAGGAAATGATTTAGGGAAGCAAAAAGCAATTGACTTTCTCCATTTTGGCAGAGAATGAAACATGTTGCAAAGCTGCAGATGAAAACTAAGACAATCAAATTGACTGACTCGTCACGCATTGCATTGCACTAAAGCGCTTCACAGCACTGGAACTGGCAAAGCACGTTCTGGAGGTGACTCCCGCATTGAGCTTTACAAACCACATTTCTTCTCAGTTTCAACCCAGAACAAATACCCATTTGGATACTCTATCCTGAAATAACAACTGCTTATGTCAATCAGCTACAGTTAAATCTAAATTGCATTCAAATTAAAGAAACATTACTCTGTCTATTCCTGGGTTTAGGTCCAATGCCAGACTGTGCCTCTGAAAGAGCAATTAAATTGAATAAACTCCTTCTATATACTACCAGTATGTATCTGCTTCATGTATGTACATCTAACAGCTTAAATAGAGCAAAAAAAGTGGTTTGTAAGAGGACCAATCTAGATTAATACATCACCTAACAGATTGCCGAGTCTGTACATCAGAAGGGGAAGGGAGAGAGGGAAGTTCCACAGTTGGAGTGGTGGAATATTAGGGTAAATTACATTGCAGGCTTAGGACATGCCAGGATTTTCAAATGCAAAAAACTTCAGCTTTGAAACAACTGTTTGTGACACCTCTTGCATTTTGCAAACATAAAAAAAAAAAAAAAAAAGCTGCTGTGACTTTTAAGGATGACAGTCTGTCACAAAGGAGGGAGAAAAATAAACCTAGATTTAACTACACTGTCCCACTTTGGAACTAGAGGTGTGCTTCTCCAAAAAAAACCAAAAAAACACAACCAAACATGTCAGTGTGATTTAGTTATGAACCATCTTGCCCTCATACCAAAGCCCGGTCCTGGTAAGATTTTGCACAAGTGTTCCTGATACTACAATGCTCCATGAAAAAAAAGTCTGAGTTACCATAGCATGCAACAGAGGACTCACATGAAAGGTTCTGCAGGGTTTTCACCCGCAGTAGTGTATGTTGGTCACCATAACATGCACATACACTCTCCCAAAAACCACATCTCTTGTGTCTTCATAAACAAATGTATCATTACTGTATTCAGCAATGTAGAATAACTTACTTAGTACTAAAACTACTGAGACCAATTTTGCTAAAGATAAACCAACTCACGGTCTGTGATTGGACGTACACAGCTATTTAGGCAAGTCACTTTATAAAACTAATCCTTCCTATTCTAAATGCCAGAGGAGCAAGCAGAATCTCCAGGGTCCTGTTGTTACACTGGGTTTGTATTTACCTCTCAGCATCCTTATTTGAAATATTAAGACTGATATAAAGCATCTCTTTAGTTTTAGCAGAAAACAAACACTAACGGAAGCTGCTACTGTAGCCCTAGCCTTATCCAGGGAAGAAATCACTGGGTTCACACAAAGGCATCATAAAATACCACCACAATGGTAATTTTAAAGCACAAAGTTAAAAATCAGTCAGCATAAATAGCAACCAAATAGCAAAAGAGTGAAGCATAAAAGTGTCTTAAAATAACCAGAAATATTAATTTTTAGCACATGACATTCTCAGACAGTTAGCTATTTTTAGCTTTTAAACAGACAGTGCAACAAAAACAATTGACTGAAACAAGTTCTAATATTCTAGACTACAAGCCATTATTCATGTTGATCTGCATCATCATCCTCCTAACTTCTCCAGATAATACCAGAATTACCTTCACATACAGAGATTTTACTGGATAATCCCTAAAATCGTTTTAGTTATGTGAAGAAATGGTTGAGAAATCAGGTTATTACGCAGAAGATATAGAAGAGGCATGGAAGAAATTAAAGCCCTCTATTGTGTTTGCAAACACAGGAAATGAATCTAAGGCTGACTCATTAAGACAAGACTTTCCTAAACTGCGCAAAGACCAGCTCTGAGTTCAGGGAGCAGATTTCCTTAATAAAAGTGACCTTTTCAGCCACATATATTTACAGGTTCACAGCCACCACAAGGTCAAATATTTGGAAACATGCAAAATATTTGCAATGAAATGCAAGAGTCTAGTCTAAAAATTCTTAATTTAAACGAAATCCATTACTGTTTGGGGGGAAAAAAAAGTATTTGCTTGTATTGAAATCCAAAATGAAAATTAACACTCCTAGAAAAGTCTTCAATTTAACTTTTGAAAGACTTTACACAGAAACCCCCAAGCCTTTCACAGTGAAAAAGCAAAATATGGTGTGAATTATAAACATCTAGTTAGAAGATTAAAAAATAAAGTCACTTTTTCACAATTCAAAAGAACTACAATAGTGTTTAAGTTTGATTTAAATGCCATATTCCACAATTTTGGATTTCTCATACAAAGTCAAATAAATTAGGGAAGATTCTACCCAAAGCCTGCCAAATGCACAGCAAATTCCATACCATGTTAAAAGTCTGAAGTCCCAATCTTTTACATAAATATGTAACAAGAGTTCAGGGGCCCTAAGAAGACCATTCATACGCAGTTAATCCTCTGCAAAGTGTTAGAATATTAACATAGAACCAGAAGAATGTACTTTCTCCATAGGATGAACAGCATTTATTACCTTGCTGCAATGTCACTTAATTCACATCTGGAACCTGTTAATCCAGTAACAACAATGCTGAATTAATTCCTTAAGAGTTCATGTAAGTGCATTTCTCTAAGCAAGTGAGAAGAAGGTTATGACACAGGCTGCTTTGCTGAGTTTCATCAAAATCCCCACCCCGAGCTGTAACAGTTTTGTTTGCTTAAATGAGAAGCTGGGTAACCTAATCACATTGTTTACTTAACCACTGCACTCTATACAGGAATAAAGTAAACTCTTTGCTGCATTCTGTGTTTGACCAGCATCACAAATTAGCAGTACCAAGCTGATCTGACAGAATCCCACAAAGAAAGTTAACATGCTGAAGGGAGAAAAGAATCTGCATGTTTTCTTTACAGCTGTTTTCAAAGTTACACATTTTCCTCAGAGCTTCTTTGGAGCCCGATGTAGTAGGTGACATTGCTGTACTGGTTAAATGCCATAAAACCAAATGTGCTTGCGCTCTAGAGAAGCTAGGCTATTTATTTAAAGAACGTTACTGTTCTCAAAAAGATCAAGGGGGGAAAAAACCCCAAACCCTCTTGCTTTGGGCTATATCAATAAAATAATTATCTAATAAATTTTTTTAAATACCCCTTTATACCCACCTAGGGTTTCTCCAGAGAATACAGATAATAGAATTAATTGTTTTCGGTTACTTAGTTATTTCTTCTTCCTGACCCATATTTATTTTTCATTTTAAGGAAGAATAAATAAATGGTATTGCAACAAAGCTGCTTTATTTCTTACCCAGCAAACTGGAAGCCTGTGCATGAAACTGTATTTTAGCTATACCATTGAGAAGAACAGAACCTGGAAGTGCTAGCTGGCTTCTAATCAAAAGACCAGCTGATGATCCTCAGTCACTTGTTTTGTCAGGGTTTTATTATCACTTACTACTCCAACTTAGTTAAGCAACACCTACATGGCAGGGGGCAGAAGAGACAAGAAGCATAAAAATTGGGTTCTGATGTCTCTGAAACTGTGCAATGCGTGTGACTGCTAACACTTGCTGTGACATAGAGAGGAAAGTACTCTAAAGAAACAGCAAGGTCTGCACTGCACACAGCAAAGACACAGAAAACAACCGACCGAGACAAAAATTGCCCTGGATCACCACCAGAAAAGCCTACTGAACTAAAATGTAAAAACACTTGAAATATTGTGAAGAATCATTTCCATCAGCTAGATAACAGCACAAGAAAACTAAAAAATGTTACCCGCCTGTTCAAAGAACACTGACTCATTGTAGACTGCTACAGTTTAGTCAAATCCCGGTTAGTGACAAGCAGATCAAGCATCAATTAATGCTTTCAAATTTCTCCAGCAGTCTCATGCATGAGCCAATCGAGTTCAAAACCTTTGTCCCAGTTTTGGCACAGATACGGGACGATCTGAGGCCTTAAGACAGGCAACAGAATCTTCACGAGGGACGACAACACTGAAGACCACCAGGATGGCAGATTCATCTGAAATTCGTTTCCTGGTACGAGTGAACCATAATGAGAATATTTCTGTCATCAAATAGTAATTTCACATCAACTTAAATGACCTGACCCTGTAACTCCCTCAACACAAGCAATCCCATTAAAATTAAATTGTAAAAAAGTTGCTAACTATTGCTAGAACATCAAGCATATGAAACCATCATGCTGTATTCAACAGTAAGACAGAGAAAGTTAAAGAGGATACCACGAAAAAAGAAGTAAATACTGTATTTCAACAAGTAAACCACGGCAAACAATGGAAATACTGCGAAGATATGAATAAAGAACAGAAAGCAATGAAACACCTACTGTGTCTTCTTGGTCAGTGACCAAAACCCATGTATCTGCCTCTCAAATTTTGGGTATTAAAAAAACCTGTACAAAGCATTCAGTAGTTTACCGAGTTTTTCAGCATTTCTTCAGACCATATTGTGTCATATGAACTATGACTTGCCTTTTGGAAACCATGAAAACACCATATTGCTTTATATATACCATACTATTACTTTACATATACTGTATTTTACTATACTGGCCAAAAAAAGGCATCACAAGAGGTTTTAACAAAGATTAAATAAAATATTGAGAGTGATCAAGCATTAAAACTACACTAGCTGACATCTCACTATTGATTTGTTATCATGTCAGTGTTTTCCTACTAAGGTTAAAATGGTGTCAAGTCATATTTGATACAAAAGGAAGGATGACATTAACTGAGCCGTATCTGGAGCACCCTTTTGTTTGCAGTAACTTGCAAAACCAAGATGTTAGTAGGACTGAGACGATGATTTGACAGGCATATGATTACAATTCAGCTGCACTATAACAGACAGCAGATGTACAGATAAAATTCTGTGTCAGGGCACAAACCAACTACTAATTTTTGTGTGTGTGTCTGTATTTATACCTAGGTGCACATATTTTTTTATATATATATGCCTAACATTGCTTCTGTAAAATATCTTTTTCTGAAAATGCTCCAAAGGCTCCTGGAGCTACTGTACCACTTGTTTTACCCAGAAATTAAGTTCCATGCTGAATTTGTTAGACAATCCAAAAGAACATTTTAATCTGGTAGTTGCCTTACCATTACTATTCAGTGTCTTCATAATAACTTCCATTTGTGCAAACTCATAGTTGTAGTCCGGTTCTGAAGAAGCTTCACTAGCTGCATCCAGATCATGCTCTCCTAATGAAGTTTCTTTCTCAAGGTCTTTCAGCCAATCTCGTCGTTTCCTCTTTGGTAAATTGATTCTGCGTAAAAATTGAAATTCAGTTTCTAAAAAGTTTATGCAGAACAGTGGAAGAAAAAAAAAATAGGCTGGATGTAAAGAGGCTGGAATGCAAATATCAACCCTTACCTAAAAAAGTGGTTGTTTCCCCATAATATTCTATCTCCATGCCATAACTGAGTGACAGAACATACCAGTGCACCATTTACACAGGATCTGAAAAAAGAAAATACAACTTCAGTGAAGTCCTAAAAATAAAAGGTTGAAAAGTAACTACATGATCTACTGCTTCTCCCATCTACAGACAGTGACTCGTATCACATGATGCACAAATCTGCTAGGTTCTCACTAAGAATCAACAGGAAAGTTACTGGTCTGCTTTCTACTGTCAGAATTAAACACAAAGCACGCTTCCCCTCCAGCTTTGGCTAGTACAACTCTTCAGTAAACATACAGACAACGCTGCTTTTAGTTGCACAGTTTTCTTTAAATGCCCATTTTTCAAACTGGGTCACTGCCTGCTTCTTATAAACAGTCTGCAAACTTAGTTGCATGCAAATCCTACTGATAAAGCTCTCCAAGACATAAGTTAGTCAACACACAGTTGTAAAAAATACTGTTAACATACTCTGTATTCAAGCGTAAGAAAAGGCCCTTAGATCCAAGTCTCATTCTTTCAACAAATGAAGCCTCTATTGTTAACAAGGGTCTATTTTGTGAACTGCTATATTTGTATTTAGGTTTTCTGTAATTAAGTTTCAATCATAAAATGGGAAAAATTGAGCTGTTGAACTTTTGCATATGTGAGTCACAACGCAGAACACTATTTGAAAGGGAAAAAAACTGAAGTAAAATGAAAAAAGCCTTTTCAGATGCACTGTTCTGAATTCATCTGTCTCTCACAAGTAAGTCAATACAAACATGTAAGCATTTGATTTAAAAACAGATTTTTATTTTTTTCTCCAATGAAATTTGGTAACTAAGTTTCTGTTGACACTAGTATCTTAAGAACTGCTACTTAAGCATTGCAGACCAGGCACTAGTAAAACAAAGTATGTTTTTTTCTACTGACACGTGCCTTTGTTCTTGCCAGTCAAAATGACTGATTTCCAGTACAGTAACTCTATCACCATAAGTCTGAATCCCATCTGTTTAAAATTTTGTACTGCCAGCTGCAGAAGAAGAACGCAAATGCTAAGAGGTATTTTACTGAAGGCAGAATGAAAGAAATGGGATTTTTTAAAAAGTGTGCCTCAAAACTTTTGTTTCTCGTTCTAATACTAATCTATACATTATTTAGATATTCAGATTTCAGTCAAGCAGCATGACTATTAACTAGGACAAAAGTACAGCTTATCACACGTCACAGGAGACGAAGTGAAAAGACATTCACAATTCCATCCAGTAAGCCACAATGCTCCCAAAATGAAAAATAATTAAGATACAGAAGTAGAAATAAAAGGTGAAATGTGACTTCACGCTGCATATTTACTAGACACAATAGTAACAAAAGATTTAAAAAATAAATTTAAAGATCACAAAAAAATTTAAAGATCTTCAGATCTTTAAAACACCTATTTCCCACAAAATCCTGAGCTTTGCAACAGGAGCTACTCACCAGGCACAATTTATCCTCCTCCATCACGACACAGACTACTATCCCATCGCATGGGTCGGGATAGCCAGCAGTGTCTCCGTGATCCTGTTACCACCCAAGATACAGACAAGCAATGGTCCCCCATTCCTACTGAATACCTTCTTGCGATGGTTTATTCTGAGCCAAACCACTTAATTGCCTGTTATGCTGCAGAGTGGGTGGGTGAGTGTGTACATGAGTGGGGAAATCTCAGTTTTATCACTTTAAAGTAACTGTTTAAGTCACTTATATTGAAGCTACTCATTGATCAGAATGTAAGATACTTCCGACTGTGAAATAAAAATGCATGTAAGTTATCTTCTGGTAAAGAAAAGCAAACACTTCACTGGAAAGTGCTGCTGATCTTCCTTACCTTGCATTTTCTTTTGGTGTGAGTGTGACTTCTCCATCTAAAGCAATATCAATCTCACAGTGTTCTGGTTGGATTCCTATACCAAAGAGCTGTATATCCTGAGAGGTATCTGCACCAACTCTTGTGTGATCCTAGAAAATAAGCTGTTACTAAGAGACAAGCAAACTATCACTGTTTACATAACTAAGAAAACATTAGCTAAAGCACAGACTGCACAATCTACATGCTTTCCTTTCCTAAGCACTTCTATAGAGCAGAAATGGTACCACAGCAGATTTGAAGACTGTAAAGGTCACACACAAGCTGTTCTTCTGCTCTGCACTTTATCTTCATATGGGTTTAGATTAAAAATATGCAAAATAAAGCAGTTGACACAAACTCTGATTTAAAAATATTCTCAGACTATGCTTCCATACAAGCAATAAATGCAAACACTGCAGAAAACCAGCCATGTCATATAGGCTCATACAGAGAGCATGGTCAGTAAAACTAGGTGCACAGAATTGGCTGCTTTTCATAAAACACCTATGATAGCAACTCAACTAAACATACTAATCTCTACATAATTTCAAGTCGCATTGTAAATTTTGCTGAAATACTTTGCTGTTGAAAGAAGCTGTGCTTTATTTGCTACTATTCAGACAGAAGCCCTATCTCAGCCACTAAAGCAGAAAAGTAACTATAAAAATAGACAGGATAGCCTTTCATATCTTATTTACAAGGAGCTCACATCTCCTTACAAACTCACTAGGTTTGTATTTGACACTATTTCACTCTTGACATGAGACTATGCTAAACAAAATGGTATGAAAGCTAGTGGCACTAGGAAAAGACATTTCTATAAATTTTTTAACAGTGCCTTTTTTTCCCTTTTTCTCTCAATCAGTTTACTCTTACTGATTACTACTAAACATCATCTCTTTATGGTTAAGTGATTGACTATTTAAAGTAATCCTCAGTTCACTAAAAAAAAGAAGGATCTAACACGAGGCTCTCACTTCAAGTTCAGCCCAAAAGTCAATTCTATGCACATCCTGACTGGAAATGCTGGAATTTATCTCAACACTGGCACACATTACGCACTTCTCCCACTGTTGGCAATCAGGAGATCAATTAGGAAAACAACGAAGCTGAACTGCAAAGGGAGAACAAAAGCCTAAACAGTAGGAGGCAGCCTATCCTATTTTGCTGCAACTAGTCTTAAAAGTCTAAATACGTGCTGAATAACAAATTGAGCCAGAAATTCAAAACAATAAACAAGCGTCCTTTCATTCTGTGTAAACATCCTGTTTGCCCTCTTACCTTTAAATAGTAAACCAAAAGCTCATTGAGCGCAGGGTCCGCATTCAGGTTCACCAGGTAACACTTATCATCCCCAACCTTGATACCTGAAGACTCAAGGGAAATTCCCATGCTCTCTAGCTGTCTTTGCCTCTCCTGCAAGCACAAAAATAGGTTAATCTTGCCTGCTGCAATATGTAGACACAAGTACAGCAAGTATGAAAGCAGAGCAACTAAAGATGAAGATGCACATGCTGTGAACATGCACTCTGTATATCGCAACGAAAAACAGAACTTAAGACATTGGTCGAGTAGCATACGTTTAGCAGAATTTATTTTTTTACACATCAACAATAACAAGTTAGATATTGTTTAGGTTTATTCTTTCGCAATATTACTATTAATTCAACTAAAGCATCTACTTGATCAGATGTCTTTTGCTTTGCTACAGTTTGAGTGGTGGGGGTTTTTGTCTGGCTGGTTGGGCTTTGGTTTGTTTTCCCCCCCTGCTTTTTAAAAATGTTATTTAAACAGTGGCTGCACCAAAGCATGCTCCTAGAACACTAGGACTAGAAAGGGAAACCAACAATACTCATTCTCCAAGCTATCGATGGTGGAAATGATGGAAACATACACTGGAATCCAGAAGTCTTACTTTAAGTACAATAATAACAAGTATTAGTGAATACACGTACACATTTTCCTTCTCTGATTAAGAAGCCGTTAAAAGCAAAACCAACAAACACCGTCCAAATTCTGATCCTTTTGCAATTTTTCATATTCTTAAGTCACTTCAAGGGAAACATGTCCAAGATCCCACTGTGGTCTTATAAATAAATGAGCCGCCCAAAGATATTTTGATGTTTTATTTTAAACTGAAATATTAGCTTTTATCAATGATATCACGACACAGCTACATTTATTCTAATGAAATTTAGACTTTAAAAAAAAAAGCCAACCAGAAACCAGGGGAAAAGACAAAGATCCAGAGGAATTCTAAACAGCTGGTGGGGAAGACAGTACAGTCCACTACAGCTCATGAAATTCAGCTGACTTGCACTATATGAGTATCTGGCCTTTCCTCCTCAAAACTTCTGAAATACCTGTGCAATTTCTTCTGTTTTCCTTAGCTTTTCTTCCCAGGTGACCGTTAGCTCTTTTATTAGTTTTTCAGATTCTTCCAATTTTTCCTTCAGTTCTGGTGCCTTCATGGCCTAAAAGACAGAAATTAGCAAAAACTTTCAGCTACTCTTCCCACTGCAAGTTCTGCTCGCACAAGGAAACTGAACACAGCAACATAATACGAAATGCAACAAGTGTAGATTTCAACTATATCCCCAGGTTTTTTATGGGCAGAAGATGAAGAAACAGGTGGCTTGCAAAGGAAGAGGACAGAATCAACCTATCGTAGCTCCAGGTCTGAAATAGATGAAGACTGACATAGCTCCAGAGGATAATGGAACCAACAAAATCCCTGGGCCTGGCCACTTAAGCTTCAGTGTCTTTATAAAAATATCTGAATATTTAAAAACTTCAAGTCTGAGCTGTCAGAAGTTCAACTGCAAAGCTTTTCTTCCAACAGTAGTTTCAAATACAAATTCCTCTCAATATTTAGCCTTCCATTCTATCTTGGTTTCGTAAGTGTTCCTAGAGTTGCATTAAAGCTTTCAGGCTGACCCTGTTAATTACCTTCGAAGGAAGGCATTCACTGGAGCTAACACAGGCTTCTCATTTCAGAAGAGGAAACAAAAGTAAAGGGTTTGAATACACCCAGTGCCAAGTAACAATGCAACAGGCTGGCCTATAACTCTGTATTTTAACAGAAAGTATAACAGAAAAAAAACTTTAAAAAAAATTTGTACAACTTTGGACACCTTCCTACTGATTATATACAGCCACAGTCTGCCAACATAATTAAGAACACACTACAGTAATATTTTCTGATTTAAAATATGGGATTAGAACAGATTTTTATTTACAAAAAAGTGAATGGCTCCTTTTTCTTAAAGCAGATTTTCCCATTTCAGCCTGCAAAGCTTATATTCCTTATATTAATGTGAAGTTTAAACAACACATAAATTTACATTCAGACACACTTCTATTCTTTTTTCCACCAGTATTTTGTGTCTTCCCCGAAAAGATCAAAAATATTTTCCTACAGTGCAGTATCTGATTTCTTTTGGTAATCACCAAGTAAACTATCCTACCCTGATACTTTACTCTCCAATTAGAAGTATAAGTCTACGATAACTAACTATTAAGGCACTAAAGCAAATTGCTGCTGATTTTGGTGTTGCAGTTTTGTCAACTTTTTATAGATTTTCACAAATGTCAAGGGAAAAACGTCTCACATATTTTGTGGTCCAATACCAGATTTACGGCTTTTCACACTTTTCCATTTGATGTCATAAAATCACATATTCCACCAATTCCAAAAAAAATATCTGCCAATAAGTCTACTCAATGAAGTTGTACACTAGCTCTTATCTTTGCTGCATCAATTCTTGCTTGACATGAAGTACTTCAAGAACAGTCTATTCTGACAAGGGTCACCATCAGTACAATGTTGTCCTTATTGAAAAGTTATTAAGAAGAAGCAAACGTTATGTTGGATTTATTTCAGGAAACAAGGTCAATTATCAAAAAAAGGAAAAAAATAAGGGGGCGGGGGGGGGAGACTCTTCCCTTCCTCATTTTGTGAGACTTAAAAAGAAAGCTAGTCTTCCAGTCAGAGGTTGACATTTCCTTGTGAAACTTGGTTTACGTTGTACTGTGAATAACGTTACCTCAGCTTGCGAGAGCTGTTCTTTCAGTTTTTCAACTTCTTCACGTAATTCTCTGATGACCCTAGCATTTGGATCTTCATTCACCACAGCATGATTAACTATCCTTTTGGCTCTGTCTGCATATCTCAGAGTAGAGAGTGTTTCTTCATAGTTGTCTGCTGCTGGACTAATTGTGGCTATCATGGCAGTTTGGCTGTTTCCTCCCAAGTTGTCCTGCAGAGTGCATCCACAGAAAGTTTCAGGGTTAAAAATTGTTCTGAGACTACACAATGTCTTTACAAAGATACTTAAAATACAAAGCTTACTATTTAGATGCTGAAAGGTACTCTGGATGTAAACTAACCAGTATGATCCATAACATTTCCAGCCACCTCTACCAGTTTTAATACCACTATAACTGAAAACCGAACTGAAAACTAAAAATAGGATTTTACATAGAATTAACACAAGATACATTTAGCTTTTCATGTTACTTGGAACAACTTACAGCTATGAGAGCTCCTTAGCTCATTTCTTGAAAAACAAGGTAAGTCCATGTACACAGAGGTATGCTACAATGATCCTACAGACTATTAAGGTGACATCGTGTGAACAGAAAATATTAATTACCTTGAGAAGCCAAGTGAGTACAGAGTCTCTGTAAGGCACAAACTTGTTTTTCCCCTTCCCTGCTGCTTGGTCAGCGAGTGATGATATAACCAAGCCCAGTGTTGAAAGCGATCTATAAATGCAACACAGCAGAACAGCTTTAACACATATTCCAATTGTGTATTTAATAAAAGACAGAAAAGAGAATTTGCTAAAGAGTTTAGCTTATGCTCTGCAGAACTTCACATTCAATTTTTAAAATATCATAGAATAATTCAAGTTGGAAATGACCACAGGAGATCAGCTAGCCCATTGCGCTGCTCCAAACAGGGCAGGGCATTGTTACATATTTGTTACATATTTGTATGTAAAAAAACTGGATATCTACAGTGTTCCATCTCATCTGGTACTAAATTCCAGGAAAACTAAGTTGAAATACTCAGGTATTTAAAATAGCTTGAAAAGTGCAAAGCAGACTGCTTCAGTGCCTTTGATTAGGTATCTACCTTCTCAGAGACTAAAAATCTTTCTGCCTTGGACACTGCCTCATGACGCTGTTACAAGACAGCGTTGGCAGCACAGCAAGAATCCCCTGTCTCTGGAAACAACATTTTAAGAGCACTGGCTCAACAACAGACTAAAACTGAACAATGCCCTAGCCATAAGGAGGCATCCTCAAGACAGCTACGGCCCAGGAGAACTAGTCTGCCTGGTGAACCAGTAACTAATCAGCCATCACACGACAATGGAAGACTGCTCACCAGAAGAGACCAATGAGGAGGTCCCTTGACAAATGGGTAGATTTATAATTGAGGTGGAGCCTCACTAGCTTCTCGTGAAGGGAATAGACCAAACAATCTCCCAGTTACAAAAATGTACAAATGCACAAGCATGAAAGAGAAAACCCCCCGAACTGCTAGCCCAGATCCCAAACACGCTCTAGAATCATGAAGAAAAATACAGATAACTCATTCATTTTGGTCCACGTACCACTTCTACCAACAGGGGTAACTGCATTAGCAATCTGTGCAAAGCATCTGTGCATTATGTAATCCAATTGTCATACAAACCTGTGTAAATTTTAAGTGACATCGGGGCTCTTGGGGTGAGCATGCTTAAGATAATGAGCTGGTTCAGGAGCCTGAGAACACTAAACAGATGCCTAAAGGGTTTTAAAACAGACAGCGCTGAAGCCCAAGAGCATACTGCTCTGTCATACTTATGCCCAATTATCCAGCTACTCTTTGTAACTACCAAGGAAAACTTCATCAGCGTCGCAATTAGACAGTCAAATAAATCTTTAATTGTACTGTTCCACTCCATCCTTTTGACTTTCCTTTTCCAAGGAGTTGTACTATTTTAGTCAATGGGCAGTGTTTGCACAATATTTGTAACAGGGCCTTAGTGCTCCTTGAAACTACCAGTCGTTCAGAAATAACATTTAGAAAAATGACAAAATTGTTGCAGAAGAATATTTCAAGGAAGACATCTGAGGGTAAGGTAGTAAGAACCACTACACGTGTCACAGAAGATGGCCCATATTGCATATAGCACAAAGTGGTATGAAGATACAGCATAGATCTGAAAGCAAAATTAAAAGAAAAAGAAATTTAAGGAGAGGCTAGACAATCTGATCTCCCAAGAGAGCACTTTATTTTGTAAATGTGTCTATAGGATAACTTTCCAATTCACCTCTGAAAAATTCACAGCAAAAAGGACACTTAGTTTTAGTTTATGACCTAAACAAAAGCCTAACAACCTCTGAAAGCTTGTGGGGCGAAGATGGGGGAGGCAGAATTGCTTCTTGCCCCCAGTCTCTGGTCCCCGGCAGACGGAGATGGCAGGGTGCTAAACATGCGAGAACAAACAGCAGGATGCTGTATGCTGCTCCGTAACAACCTCCTACAGCACACCTGAAAAGCACCACCAGCATATTCCCCAATAAAGTCCACCTTCAAGGAGCATAAAGTTAAAAAAAATCACCCTTGCCTATTTTCCTCCAGTTCCTCTTTCCCTCTTTAAATGAGGGGAAATGTGAAAATCAAAGCCAAAAACAGAGGGAGGGGGAAGAAAAGGACACTCAGAAGGGAGATGAGAAGAACAAGGATTCAGAAAGGCCTATCACTGAAAACTATTTCACAACAGGGCTGACACACCAATTCAAGTTATGGGCACTGTATTTTAATGAACAGGAAATTATAAGCTACAGTTTATTAACACTCTTAACTTTATTAAGAGATGTGATAATATTTCTGCTCCTTGTAAATACTGGTTTTTATTTTAAGACTGTTAACATCTGCAATAAAAGCCAAACGGGAGTAATTTATATATTCTGCTTGAGATTTCATAATACAAAGCTGTTTAAAAGACTTTAAGGAAAGCAGTAAAAGAAACGGCTGCCCAACAAAGTAATTACAGGACTCATCGTCTGCTTTCCTTCATGCTAAGCGATGCATCAGAGATCTGTCATTACTTTGATCCTATCTCATGCTACTTTTACAATGAATCAACCTTAAGCCAGCAGCGCAGAGCAGCAGACTGAGCCGACCTGGTGCAGAAGGTGCCATTTCCCCGCGCTCTCCGTCCCTGCCCCTCTTCCCCAGGCACGACCAAGCTGCCCTTGCTGGTGAGCACTGGGAAGCTCGCACGTTCCCACCACGGGCCTGAGTTCTCAGCGTTTTAGGGGAGGTGTTGCTTCCTCACCACAGGGAAGAGCTCTGTTCCTAAATGACACCCATTCAAGCTATTTCTGTGCAATTTACAACCAAATTCTTCCGTGAGCAGAATCCACCTTTCTATTAGTTAAATCTGCATACAAAACCCCTCCCTAATACCAGTTTGGAGCCAGACCTGTCCCAACCCATTCCTTCCCCTGCCTACATTTTAAAGGCTTCTTTTTGCGTTCTCAAGTTAAAATGACAACAGCTATGATTTTACTAATCAGAGCTAAAATTGCACACTGCTCACAGAAAGTATTTTTCTTTAGCCTCTAAGTGACAGCTTGTTTATTCAGCTTCCTACTACTACTGCATCCTAGAAGTTCTTTGACTACACCACAAAGTTAAGCACCTGTGTTTCGACCTCAGTATAGGAACCAGCACATCCTGGGGAGGAACAAGCACATCCAGCTTTCTTATGAGATATGGCAAGTCCCCCAAAACCCTCAATAATATGGAAAGCAGACACCCGGCACCTTTACCAAGGCAACCTTACATCATCTCTAAGAAAAAACAGAAGTAATCTTTATTACAACTTTATGAAGATGTTAACAAAATGACGCAACTCTCAGTTATTTCGGTAAGTGGAAGAGCAATCCATTGCCTCCCCACTGCAATACGCTGATCCAAGATAGGAAAGAGTGTTTAAAGCAGAATGAGTTGAGGGATGGAAGCGGCAGCTGCCAGAGCCCTAGCCAGGTTTCATGCAAAAATTGAAGAGCAGAGAAACCTGCGGAGACTGGCTGAATGTCACGCTACGCAGTTTTGGTATGCACAGCTGAGAGTACATTTTCCCTGTCTCGTAAATACATACATAGGTATGTTATTTCCACATTCTTCTTTAAGGCAATAAAACACACCACAAACAGCAAGTTTATTTGCCAGGTAATTTCAGCAACTCTATTTTTTATTTCATTAAACATAGCGCATTGTACCAATCCAAGTTACTGCTTTTTTCTACAAGAGTAAAAAATTAAAAGGAGCCAACATAGTAAGGTATATGGTTTAAGCATTCTGGATTACTCCAGAAAAGATTATTGCCTTTCCCAAATAAGTAAGGGGAATCACAACAAAAAGATGATCATACACAATGTCCTCTGAAGAACTAGTCTACTAAAACATGTATACCAACTTTGAGGCTTCCAGTAAAAGTCAGACTTCATTAAAGCTCCAAGTAACAACAAAAATCTAACTGAAGACACCAAGGACAGGACTAAGAATTACAGAATCACAGAATGACAGGAGCTGGAAGGGACCTCTGGAGATCATCTAGTCCAACCCCCCTGCCAGAGCAAGTTCACCTAGAGCAGGCTGAACAGGAACGCGTCCAGGCGGGTTTTAAACGTCTCCAGGGACGGCGACTCCGCCACCTCCCTGGGCAGCCTGTTCCCGTGGTCCGCCACCCTCAAAGTAAAGAAGTTCCTCCTCATGTTTAGATGGAACTTCCAATGCTCAAGTTTATGCCCATTACCCCTTGTCCTCTCACTGGGCACCACTGAAAAGAGCCTGGCCCCATCCTCCTGACACCCACCCTTTAAGTATTTATAAGCATTGAAAAGATCCCCCCNCCATCCTCCTGACACCCACCCTTTAACTATTTAGGGACATGGTCCAGTCCCCTCATCATCCTTGTGGCCCTTTGCTGTACCCTCTCCAGCAGTTCCCTGTCCTCCTTCAACCAGGGAGCCCAGAACTGGACACAGTACTCCAGATGCGGCCTCACCAGGGCAGGGTAGAGGGGGAGGATGACCTCCCTCCATCTGCTGGCCACACTCTTCTTGATGCACCCCAGGATGCCACCAGCCTTTTTGGCCACGAAGGCACATTGCTGGCTCATGGTCATCCTGTTGTCCACCAGGACTCCCAGGTCTCTTTCCACCGAGCTGCTCTCCAGCAGGTCAGCCCCCAACCTGTACTGGTACAAGGGGTTATTCCTCCCCAGGTGCAGCACCCTACACATGCCCTTGTTGAATTTCATAAGGTTTCTCTCCGCCCAACTCTCCAGCCTGTCCAGGTCCTGCTGTATGACGGCACAGCCTCCTGCTGTGTCAGCCACCCCTACCGGTTTTGCATCATGAGCAAACTTGCTGAGAGTACACTCTGTCCCCTCATCCAGGTCATTGATGAATATATTGAACAGGATTGTTGCCTATCAGTTCCAAAAGAGACTGCACACAGAGAATGCTTAATAAATGGACTAAGCAGAGATTTACACCACATAAAATTTTAATTGATGGGAAAATGTAGGACTGTCCACTTTTGTTTTTAAAATATCTTTTACAGAAGTGAAAGTTTGGTGCTCACTTCTGAAGTCCTGTATTGTCAAAGAGGTTCAGCATGGGCAAAACAACCTTCCCTTACTGCATCAATACCCTAAGTGTTTAACACTTAGTAAACATTCTAATAGAAAAAAAAAAAAGGAAGTCTTTTTGTTACCTGTAGCTATACTTGGAATTTGTTAATAGCCACTGGGAGAGCTGGCATTTGAATTCTTCCCCACGAATTAGAAAGAAACATTTAATCTCATCTGTGTTTATGCAAAATACAAATACACTTTCTAGTAAAACCAATCTGAATTTAACTAGTAACCTGTGGGGTAAAGGTACAATACCTGCCATTAGGCAAACAGAGCCACTTCATTTTGTTTCACAAGGACTACACCAGCATGGCTACCAATATGATGCATTAATTACAAAGTAGATTAGAAATCAAGCTAGAAAGAGCAAACATGTTCAAACTCTAAAAAGAGTAATTTAAAATCATTTTAAGCATTAATACTGTTCAAACACACTTTATGCCGTCATTGTTAATTTAAAATACCACAACATTTTGTAATATTTTAAAATTAAATTGAAAAAGCAGTAGCTTTTAATATAACAGTTAAACTCTTTCTTTCCCAGGAAAATTAGTATGTTTAAGACAGTGGTAATAGTGTGCTAAATTCTTGCTTTTGGGCAATAACACAGTAATTACGGTAAAAAAGTGCCTTGAAACTTGTCATTGCTTGAGTACAAATGCCCAAGGCAATGCTAAACTAACACAGCTTCATTCAGATCTGGTTTTCTTAAACTGTGAATTATATTCTTACATATCTTAATACATGTTGGAACAAAGCCATTCAACTCTGCAACTTTGCATTCTTCCTTGAGCAGATGATGAGACAAACACATAAGCCTGGGGACAGGGTGTATAAATGAATCACAAAAGGTATACGCTTAATTAAAGAGTGCTGCTGTCACTTTTTCCAGATAAAATTCATATAGCCCTCAACTGAGTCAGTATGAATCAGGGTCCCTACACCAATGTAAAGAAAGACAAGGTGATTAGCACAGAGCAGCTGAAAGAGCCATATCGAACTGCGGCTGCTGAGGTCTATCATTGGAAATGACTTGTGAGAAGCACACCAAGAGAAGAGGCCAAGGAAACAACAGTCATTCTTACAAGGTTAAGCTTTGAAACCTGTGTATGCCAATGTCTTACTTGTTTATGTTGCTGCCTTCCTTCAGACGCTCTCCCGCAGCTCCTGTTTTGGACACTCTCTCACTCCCAGCCAAATCCACCAGGCTGACCTTGCTGACCTTCTCTCCAGAATTCTGTGAAGACCGGAGAACAACAGCTAAGAAACATCATCACGAGGTGCTAGCATGTCTGACACCAGCACCGTGAAACACTGTTCTTCACAGTAATGTGGTTTAAAGTATCAAATTCAAGATATGAGAGAAGAAGGAACTGTCAGAGTTTTTACAGGTCTTAAAGAGTCACTCATATATTTTATAGTAAAGGGCTGAAGTGCTAACGAACCAGAACCAGTTCTGTGGTAACATTAATAACCTTACTGGCAGAATAGGCAATTAAAACATATCAAGTTCAGCAACATTTAAGACCTAAGACGCGTTTCATGGTGGCAATATAGTTTTAAAAAGTGATCCAACTATTTGCTTTATCTAGTATGCTTCCTCGCTCTTCCAGGGTTCTCTCAATCTTATGGTCTTGCCAACATTACTTTGATTACTGGACCCCATGGCATTAAAGGCAGAGGCACGGCTAAAAAGATCATGTATGTAGAAGAGGAGGGAAGAAGAAGAATTCACCACAACTTCATAAATTAATCAACAGAAATACATACACCGGTATGCAGGTCATAAAGCGTCTGAGTCACTATAATATTGAATACAGCATGAGAGCGGCTGCTTTCTTCATTCATGTTGGTTGCAGCAACTGTTCGTGATTTGTTTCCCTCCGACATCAGTGACTCAATATCCTAGAGCAAAAAGAGTAAAAAGTGATGCTAGGATAAAAGCAAGTATTGTGCTTGCTGAACAAAATCCCCATCTAGATGGAAGGGTGTGAACGCGTGGGAGAGAGGAAGAAGGGAAGGTAGAAGTAATAAGAAAACTCTTTGCACATTTTGAGATGTATTGGTACAGAGGGTACGTAATTCCACAGAACGACATTAAATCACATCTCTGTATTAAGTGCTGCGCTTAAAAGCCCAGCAACTACATTCAGTGCACCTTCTCCTTATCTGCTGCTGAAATATGTTGGCAATATCCACATTACAAATCATACGCTTAATGCCAGTAATCAGGTCAGCACAGATCTACTTACACAGGTGAACACAATGCGTCGTCTCTTTACTGAATTGCACTAGTACTATCTTCACATAATTGGCTCAAAGGTTACCTCACTTGGAGCCTGTACCTTCCCGCATACGTAAAAACAAAGATGACTATGCTGAGTCTGATACACACGCTTGCTGAGACTTCCAAGACAGTTTCATAAAAGTCATTAACCAAAAACTAGGTATGAACAAAATTTCCTAGAATTTGAACAAAGATGATGTGCTTTCAAAGTATGCAATTCACCATAAAAGCTGCAAAAGCAGTCTTTGTAACTCTATAATATGCACGGATGCTTCAGAAAAATAAAAATCCCCATAAAAAAGCAAAAAGGTTCCCACACAATACTACACAAAGAATGAATTTTTAAAAAAAAAAAAACCAGCATTTTCAAATCAGCTTCCTCATAAAAAGAAAGGCCTACACAATTCATACAACTGCACCACTTTAATTATTTCCATTGTAGCTGTAGTAGTTCATTGGCTTCTATGATACTGATTTATTTGAATGTGTTTTGGCAACTCAAGTGGACTCAGATGCTGTCACGATTTAAATTATGAATTATATAAGCCATGTTGTAGCTCCTCATGCAATACACATGTATAAAATAAGAGGTCATATTCAACAACAAAATCAAAAGGAATTCATGCTGGAAGACTAATATTCTTATTTTGGAAGCCTCATATTTCCTTTGTCAAGGAAACATGGTGTTCTTGGTGTATACCATATGCATTGAAAACTGCAAAATAAAGAGATACCACTATTATATTTTTAACCAACATAAAGGCAAATCCAATGCTTTTACATTAAATAAATACTCCCGAAGCATTAGAGAGGATCTTTGTCATTGCCAGAGACCATAAACACTCAAGAACCAAATTGTTTGGATAGACACTAGTTTATCCCTTATAAGATCCCTATTGCTTATGTACATAGGTGTTATTTATAAACTTGTCATTGGTTTAGATTTACCTCAAAATTTGTAACAGCCAGCTGAGACAGGCCATCTACATATGGTCCCAACACTTTGTGCTCTCGAACCTTAAGCGACTGCCGACTCCTATGGAATAAAGCAGACTTTAGGCACAATCCACTAGTGTGAACTTTATTGAAAAACCAAAAATATAGTATGAAGTGATAAGAACCTTCTATATGGCAGAAGGCAATTTATGTCTTTTAATTGCAACAGGAGGAAAAAAGTCTTCCAGATTTTTTTAACTCAAATTAACAATAAAGACTCAAATTAATCTAAGCAGTTTTATTCTATATACATGAATTATTTTTAATGCGTCCTCCCACCCCAATATTTGTGGCTGGAACAAAACCTGAAATGCCTTATTTGGCAGAAAGAATGATGACAAAAAAGAAAATCAAAAATCCTCCTCCCTCCCCCCAGCAATTTGCTAAAGCTTCAATTCCACTTACATGTCAATGAAGTGTGGAAAAGGCATCAAGTAAGTCTCAAATCTACCTTTTTGACTAACTTGCGTACTTCTTCACCTAGTGCAATTATATTCAAGAATCAAAATATACACCACAGGTATCAATGGTCAGCTGAAAAAAATCCTATCAAACTACCTCCTGTCTAGACATCTCCAAGACAGAGAGCCTAAAAAGTATTTTTGTGTAGACAAAACAAAGACAGAATGCCATGAGTGCATTCTGAGGTGCTACCCTTCCACATTCAGGAAGTTCAACATCTAAACCAGGAGAACCAAGTTGTAAATAAGCTTCAAACTCCTCCTAGTTGATGAAAATTCTTACCTGAACATGGTCTGGATCTTATGGCAAAACCCCTAGATTTTACTTATACATAGTCTTGCTTTCTGGTGGTAAACTACTTCATATAGTATTTATTTGCATTATTACATTGGTATCCTAATATTTAAACTGATCCACACCTGTTACTACTTCATATAGACGGATATACTTTCTGGTGTTCGATATCTAATCCTTTCTAAAGAAGTCATATAAACATACATTTTGAAAAAAACCCTTTCAAGGACTTCCAAAAGCGATTTCTACTTTTACAGGTTCAGACAAAAACAAGGAAGACTGTGGGGCAGAGTGAAGCTACTCACCCTTTTGGGTCAAGCAGATCTCTGACTTTCTCATTGTAGATTTCCATATAGGACACTTCGACTTTAAAAGTATGAGATTCATTTTCTTCCATAGAGATTCTCTGAAATAAAGCACAACAGAGCCGTGGGATCAGACCCAGCTGCTCTGCATTGCCCATCATTGAAAAGGACTTTCCTGAACCTAAAGGAAAAAAAGGAGAAGAAAACGCTTTAGAATGTAATTTCTGAGCTACTCATTTGTTCATGAAGCACACACACGTTTTAATTCTCTTTTTATTCCTCCAGAAGCACACATCAGAAGAACATGACATGCTATTCCAGACAGATAGCTTGCTCTTTGGACTACAAGGTACAGGCAAACAAAAAGAGAAATTATCTTAAAGGTTTCTTTCAGCAGGGCCATTACTTGGGACCCCTTTGAACACACTCAAACACAAAAGACTGAATGAGCCTTCCATATGAACTACTCCTTTCAGGCTTTGAAAGCGGCCCCAACAGGTAGTACCTAGGAATGTATTTAGAGCTGCTTTAAGAACTTTACATTGTCACTGGCTGTGCTAAATGTTTGACATTTAACATCATGATATTTCAAAACACAATTTTTAAATATTATCTAGCGTAATATTTATGTTTTGTTCTTCCCACTTCCCATGTGCACAAAAAGCGTTCTTCCCCTTTAGCGCAGGAGACTCACCTGTCTGTCCATAGGCAAAAATACAAGCATTATATCCCTGAAAGGCCTTTTCAAGAATTCCTTCTCCAAGGCACTTGAACACCACTTCTTGACCTAGAAGATAATTATTTTTAAGTTTATTTTAAGTTGAACAACAGACTAAAAATTAATGAAAGCAAGAAAAAAAAAAAAGAGGTTTGCAAATTATTGATGTGCATTGAACAAACAATAAAACTGAGGGCCAAGTTGAAAACTGTTGCCTGAAGCTAGTGTAACAGCTACCTCTGTGTTTAAATATATTGCTGATTTTCCTGTGAAGGGAGCGGTTCTTCAAAAGGCATCCTAAGTTGAATGCTTAGAAAATAACATAAGATGTCTAAATTTTGTATTATTTGAGTGTAAATTTTGCAGTTAGCATAAATTCTTTAATCACAAACTATACCTAAAAGAGTTCTGTAAAAGAATTGCAATGAATCTCATTAGTGATCTAGGACATTAGAGGTACAACAAATATTATGCTAGAAATAGTAGTAGTTGTTCTCTTGGGAACTGGCCTCGAGTTTCACCATAAGCTATTATGATTCACCCCGTGGCAAGGTGATGCTGGAACCAAGATAAAAACATTCCGATGACATTTAGGCAGGAAATGCATATTGGGAGGCTGTGAGACTTCAAAAAGAGCTGTTTGAGGATATATTTCTGTCAAATCCATAGTTTGAAACATCAGCTGCAGAATTTCATAGTCTGAAAATTGTCTCTCTGTACCAGGCAGATTTTAGATGAGCTTCAAGCTTTTAGATGTAGAAGATGAAAACGGGCATAGTGGTTGTTTTTTTGGTTTGGGTTTTTGTTTTGTTTTGTTTTTTGGGGGGTGGGGAGGGGAGTGGGTGTTTTGTTTTTTGGGGTGTTGTTTGTTTGTTTTCAAAAGGAAAGCCCAGAATTTGTACACCACAAAGAAGGTCAATGGGTTGTCTGCTTTGAGTTCTGATCTGAGGATTACACCATCTGTGTGTGTAGCCAAAACAAGCAGATCTGAGCTAAGGACAGTATTTATACACCTTCAGGTGTTTGGTTTTAAATTTACATTTACTGCCTGGTAACTTTCTGAACAGCCGTGATCACTTGCATCTCTCATTTAGGTAAGTTAGTTTCAGCAGCTGTCAGGAATTCTATTGTACAGCGGATGCAATAGTGACTCCCATAGTTCTCAAAATGGAATGTACTGGCATAAAAAAACCCATCTAGCTATACGTTTATAGACTGCATGAGAATATTTACACTCTATGATCCTCGAGTAATTGGTAGCCCAGAAAATTCCTGCAGAACAACCTGTGGAATGATTTGCAGGCACATAAACAGGACTAAAAAGTACTACACCACTTTTATTTTCCTTTAACCTAATCTCTCTTCTGCTGTAAAGGAAAAAGTAGTACAGCAATGCCCTATCAAACGGTCTTTGTGTGTCTTTCCAGTTGAATTTTTGAAATTCCAAAGTGTTACTGCTCCTTGGATTAACACAGTTCAGAATTGCTGAATACAGGAATTAAAACCAGAGGAGAATGTGCTGCACCCTGGAATAACTCCATGCCTTTCCCCACACACATGAATTCAATTCTCATTTGATTTATGATCATTTGGTCATTTTGTAATATCTATGTTGAGAGCGCACTGTTCAACAACATGGAAATAGATACAGAGAACGTTAAACTACTGAAGAATGAATGAAGAAAATTTATCAGTGGAAGATTTTAATAAGAACGTACAATACACAAAAATTTGCTTCCCAAACAGCTCCTGAGGGCCCATTTTGAAGTTACCAAGTATCAAAGAGGCAGGGAGACACTCTGTCTCTTGCTGAGCAAGAACGCAAAAATCAAGCAAATATTGCTGCTGTGTATAATTATTAAGAGAAAAAATCATATATATTCCACAATGATTGTGAGTGGAGAATAAACCCATTTGTCAGAAAAGGAAAAAAACCCAAACTTTTATTGCCCGCTTCTGACCAACAATAAAACAGTAACCTCCTCCACGTTTCCCCAGAAAAAACAGTTATCAAAATGTTATAAAACTGTGCACAGTCACAGTCATGATAAGCATAAGATGACCCACAGAATCTCTTACTGCTAAATACCAGGAAAGGAACACATTTTGAATCTCACAGGCAAAGCTGGGGTTTTTCTGGTTGGCTGGTTGGGTTTTTTCAGAAGAGATTTAATTTTCAAACGGTCAATACTAAAACTGAAAGTCAAGCAGACACCGATACATAATTCTAAAATTATGGGTTTATTACAGTTTTTAAGAGCTCGGCAATACAAACATAGACAAATGGGTCCTTAGAGTGATGTTTATAGTAACCAGTCAAATTATCATGGGAGAAAACAAAGTTTGTTTTTAAGTGCACTCACAGAAAAGAACACAAGATATTAAACTTCAATTATGGGTATTTTATTAATTTACTAATGCAGTGTACTGTTGACGGTAGCAGTATATCAACCATGAGATTTAGATATTTTTCATTAAACAGCCTCACTGCTTCCCTCATGAATTTTATTACTGTTTTTGCAAACTGATTATAAAATCTGTATTATACAGAATTATGTCTATGTGCACTTATGGTCAAAAGAAATAATGCAGTTCCATTGTCTACACTACTGCATTTTTGTTTTGCTAAATAAACCTATACCGCCTGCAGTTAATACTTTTGCTTATTTACAGGACTGTTCTTCCACAGATACTTAGTGTTTGGAGAGGTGAGCAAGGGTTTAAACTCGATTCTAACTTAATCTATAGAAAAAGGAAGAAATACAGAAAAATAATTTAATTTATTTAGTTAACAGAAAGATAACCCCTACACCAGCCTTTATTGTCTTTAAGACAGGGATTCCCAATCTTCCAGCTGGATAAAACCAATAGAGCCTCTTACAGAGGCAACTAAAGGCCAGACACTGGAACACTTGTCCCCTCTCCTGTCTTCTGCTCAGAACCTGGGCAAGCCTTAGGTGCCGACGGACACGCAGTCAGTCACGCTGGAGAAAGCATACCCAAGGCCGTCAGGGAGCCCAGGATGAGTGTACGAGCTGCTAATTCTCACAGGCAAGGATCTCCTGTCTGCTCATCCCTCCAAGGAAAGGGGAGCGAGTCTGATGAATTTTTCTTGCAGACCACAGTCTAAATAATCTTGTTTCCTTTACTTCAAGGAGTAAGACTGTTAACCTGGAGTGAGAAAGATTATCAGACAATGTTGCTGGATGCTCTGTAACTCTACTTGCAGCGCATGTGGCACTGGCCCTAAAGCTACAAGGTAGGAAACCTTGTCAACCCAGTGTTAGGGATGCTCTGCTAATCGAAACCTGAGAAACACTGGTGGATGCCCACTCGGTTCTGCAGACGTACTGGAAAGCAACAACAAGACGATACGGAAACCTTTTCCACTTTCACCACACAGCTGTAACTGTCTTCATAGCTTCAAGACATTATCTGCACGTTTTGACAAGCGCATCTGGAAGCCTGATGCCAACAACATCATCTAAGAAAGATCAAATGAGTAACTCTCAATCCCTCAGAAGGCCACTTCCAGCAGGAGACTAACCCAAGAATCTTTTCCATTCCATTCCAGTTTTTAGGACAGAATATTTTCACATGTTCAGCACTCTGACATGCTCTGACATTCTTCCATAAACACATAAAACAAGATAATAAACATTTATTTTTTAGCAATAACTGTAGTAAAGATATTGAAGATTACAGCATTCAAAATGGTATCTGTGAGTTACCTGAAAACTAAGGGAAACCCATCCTCCTCTCAGATTCACATTTTTAACATACATATATTCCTGGGACTTTCAAAACCCATGCTTGTGCTATTACCATGCATCAAGGGCATTTAGTATTGCACTCTGAAGCTAAAAAGATTTTTCACATGTTCTCTACCTACTGAAATGGCTGGGTATTTCAATGGCAAAAATATAAAACAAAAGTAGCAAAGTATGGCAGTGCACGTTAATAGTGGCTATTAAATTATTAACAATTCTAAAATAAAACATTCACATTAGCTACCCACAGAGCTGCATATGAAAATCTTGGTTGGAATCTCTGAGCCAGCATAAATTATTAGAACATTTAAATTTGGAAAATATGTAAGATAATAAAAAGTCCCGGAAAATAGAAAGATAAATACATACATGCAAGAATACAACACACATCATTTTCAGAATGAGATACTTAAGTATTCTCTCTTATATCTCTATGCTCATTCCCCTTCTCTCCCTTTATATCATCCCTTTACAGTTTCTGAAAGTCCAATCAGGAGACACGATTTGACAGTGTTCCTAGAGAAACCAACACATTGCAGAGGAACCCTAAGACCTCACAATCTGCAAAATGAAGCTATTTACAAATACAGTTTAGGCATTCTCAAATTCGCTAGACTGGTGCCACTGGACAGAAGAGAAGGGAAGAAAAGGGAGAGGAGGGAAAAGGTCCACACCCTTTCCACCAAAACTCCCTTTAAAAAAGGCAGTTATTGTCTTTCCCAAGATCTGCTCATTTAGTGACAAACACATTCAAGATGTACTGTAACAAAAAGTAGTTCCAGTGCCTGGTTTTTAGACGCCTGGTATTTCTAGTTCATAACAACTTGTCAATCTGAAACAGCGATAAATGTCTCATACTAGCATAGATTCATTCAGCCAGGTCATGACTGCAACGTTATGGCACATCGCTGCCGTTCTTGAAATCCCCTTCCTTACATAGCAAATACAGCTAGCACCAAATAACAACTTGTTGTGTACAACACTGAAAAGTCAACTCTATGGCTTAATCTCTAACCCGGAACGTTTTAATAAGCAAATCTTGACAGCAATAAATTGCAGTTGGCTCCATGATCTAATAGTCAAAATAAAACTTGATCTGCAGAGATCAGAATTATTAAAAGCTCTGCTAGATAAAAGTGTCAAAACAGTCTCTCTAAATTTGGAAAAAAGTTGTCTGTGGTTCATCTTAACAAGAACCTAAAAGCACAACAGCTACCAGCAACATCTAACCACTACAACCTAACGCTGCAGTATTGACAAAGCACTGGAGTCTTTATTGTTCAAAACTTTAATCCACTAAAGGGTATCAAGTACTTCAAATTAGATGCCACAACATCTACATTTTAAATGCCTGACTCGTACAGTGCTAAAATCATACTGAATAACTAAGTTTCCCCAAAAATATACAGGTCAGGTGTCAGCTGTGTGACACAAAATCAAGTCCTACATACTCTACATACAGTCCTCTTAAAAAAAAAAAACAAAACCACAAAACCACACAAACAAACAAACAAACAAGACCCACAAAACCCAAAAAACAAGAGTCAAGGGTAGTAAGAAAGGGATAGGCTCCCCCCATGTAACAGCTTAAACGGGTATGCCTGAACTACAGACAGACACTCCTGTCTGCTCATAATCCACAACTTAAAATCTTTCACGAGGGCAGAAGTGTACAGTTCTTTAAGCCACTTGCCTGCTTTGCTTCCTTTTAAAACAGATGCTGGAAGAGCAGTAGTCAGCATATATACATATTTCATATAAAATTGTAGCTTAGCCCAAAGTCAGGTGTTTAGCTTCTCAGGACAACACAGCTTGCAGAAACACAGATCTGAAATTTCAGGCCAAACGTGATGCAGCTTAGGGGGTTTAAGAAAAATCCATGGTTAAGTCAATACAGTGTGGGGTCCTTAGAATGGACCTGCCTAAGTGTTACTGTAGTTATTTATATCATTTCTTGAATCCTTCCCAAACAGAAGTGTTTCTTTCCTTCCTTTTAAACATCCACTTCAGTGCGGACTTCAGTAGGCTCTTGCTGTTGTCTAAGCTTGTTAAAAGACTTCTTTGTTCTTGTCTCTGAGAATTTCTCAGTGTCCTCCCCCTTCACCAAAATGCCGAGCTGTTATTTGTGACTGTGAGCTTTTCAAGGCAAGCAGGTGTGTCCTTATCCATGAAATGACTCTTGACCCATTCAAGAAACAAATGGTAATAAGAAGCTATTTTGCATACTCTCAAAAAACCTCTCCTATAGCCTATCAGGCAAAGCTCTTCCCTCTTCCAGACCAAGGCAAACTC
Source organism: Dromas ardeola (assembly GCA_013398915.1). NCBI lineage: Eukaryota > Metazoa > Chordata > Aves > Charadriiformes > Dromadidae > Dromas > Dromas ardeola. The sequence goes on along the minus strand of VYZM01018749.1, from coordinate 33,239 downwards.
ATTCTTTCTTATAACCAAATACCTCTCCCTCCTCAAAAATTTATTTCATTGACCCATTTTGGGTTATTTTTTTTCCCCCTTTCAGATAAGAGGGTCATATACTCACCAAATACCCAACTACGTCTTTCAAAATTAAATCATCGTAACAAAAGCCAAGAAACTAGCACGTGATGATCAGCACAAACCCAGAGGTCTGCAATCATTCCTTGCTTGGAACAATAGAGCCACAAACTGTATGGAAACACAAAGCCTCAGTATTCGGAGTAATCCTCTACCTGCTAATTGGTTGGATTAAAACAAAAAAATATTTTAACATAAACACTTCCTTTTCAGTCTTAAGAGCAATTCAGAGCGGGTTCTGCATCTTGCAATCTCTAAACTGGGATACCAGGTTGTTAAAGAGCCTCCATCTCTTGCAGAATCTGAACACAAAGCACCACGTTCACAAAGGTTTTGTGAATTAGCTCACTCGTCTTCTGTGCTCCAGGCTCCCTGCTGTCTTCATGGGAGACACAGTCCTGCAAGCACAGCTGCAAAGATGCCCTCTCTAGACGTTTTTCCTCACATAAAGGTAACCTTCATTATTTAGGTTAGTGATATTGCTGGATCATTTTAGAATTTAGAACCCAGTGAGGAAAAAACTGCTTCAAAAGAAATTATCCTACCAACAGCCTACTTCTGTATCAAAATAATAAAAAAAAAAAAAGGACAGTTTAGTGCTTCATGCATATGGAGTTATTGAAATGTAAGTTAGAATCTAAATACACAGCACTAGGTCTTCACAGCAATAATCCCCATGTCCCCATGTTTTCAAACACTGGAAAGAGAAGGTAACTTTCAAACTGGAATAAGATCCCTTGTACTTCCTGATTATGAGTTCAGAAAGAAAATTAGCGCGTACAAAATAAGCCTTAGCTTCAGCCAAAAAAAGATGAAGATATCTCACAGAATAAGTTTAGTGTAAGAGAAAGAAATGGCTAATCCCATTTCAGGGTCAGCCCTGCTCTGCTACATCCTGAGAATTTTTACCAATTACCCATGTGATTAAGTTTATCCAAACAAGAATCTTGCTCTTGTGCAAACAATATTAATAAGTGCCAGCAGTATTATAGATCAAAGTGAAAAATAAAACCAGCCCATAGTCATGAGTGATAGCTTTAAGGATCCTGTAACAAACGTGCATTTCCAGAAACGCAGAAACTTTGGTTTTGTTGACATTAAAAAAAAAAACACCAAAACATGGAAGAGTTATCCACATAAGTCAACACAGAATTCAGATGTTATGTTGTCCGTGGTGCACACCATTCCGTGGGTTTTCTGATGTCCCACATGTCAATCAACAAAATCTTTAATATAATATGATATACACAACAATAGATCTATTCAACATAATGTGAGATGAGAATGTTTTGGTTTTGCACAGAGAGCAATGACTGATAGGGTAACCTAGTACGTGAGAATCTCTTGTTAAACCTTCCACTGTATTTCTGTGATGCAGATAAAGAGGTTTTTCAAGTAATTACATTTGTCTCACATATCTTCTGTATTTCAAGAATTGTACTTAAGCTTGAAGCTTACATTTACAAGCACTCTGGACTTAGCTTTCAAGCTTTATACGTGTTTCCTCTTAATTGTGCAACTAATCACTGCTTTTGCCAGTGACATTAAACTTAGGCATCGACACAGCGTTACTTTGGGCAGGGAGTATTTAATGCATCTGTCTAGCTTTCGGATCAGCCGCCCTTCTGTAGTCCTGCATCCCACCTAGAAATTAAGGTTTAGCTCAAAAACTCAAGCTGTCAGGTGGCTTGTTTGGACTCTTTAAGCTTGTTAATTCTGTAACAGTCTCTGGTACAATCTCCAGACATAGACAGCATGTGCATTTGCAAGGTGCCTAGGACAATCAGGTTTTGTTCCATGAGATAAAGGAATTATCAAAAACCCCAACCAAAACCAGTTATCGTATTTTTTTTGTTTAGTACAGTAATTTAGGCCAAGCTGTGAAAAAAACTTAGGGCACCTTAATACTACAAATACATAAAAACTGAAATCTTGCCATTTCAGTATTTAGTTTGTTGGGTCTAAAACAAGATACACTACTACAATATAGGATATAGTATCAGTTCATGCACAAGCAAGTGAACAAGCCAATAACCCAGTAACTTAGGCCTGAAACAGTTTTGTTTTGGTTTTTTTTTTTTTTACTTTTATTTTGATATTCTGCCAAACTCATTATGTTCTAGAACACGAGGGCTGGAAGTCATAAGTTAACTTCAAGACCATACAAAAAAAAAAAAAATTAAGTGAAAGCATTGTTTTTCATATGCAAGTCTTGAAGCTCGCATTCTTATCATATTTAAGAAAAAAACCCCAGGAAAACAGTTTGTTTGGTTTTTTTTTTTTCCCCCTAGCAGGAACATTATCTGGAATACGCAAAGAAAAGACCTTATAGCTTTCTGGCAGGCAAGAAAACGCAAGAGATGTGAGTGACAGCTTTCTAGAGTCCAGTCCAACAAGAGGTTCATCTGCATACCAGTGATAAAACTTCAGTTCTCAGATAAGACGGGTTCAATGACAACTTCTGAAATAGGCTAGAGAAATCTAGTTTTGACTCAAACAAAAAATAAATAGATGTAGAAGCCCACTGAATTCACCTGGAGATGGGCTAAGCCGAGACAGAAACAAGTTTAACTGGTTAGGGGTGTTTCTCTGGTCTGTCTCTTCTCTACAAGTGGGTTGGCACCATGGTGCAGCTCGCACCTGCTCACTGCATGGGGCCAAGATCTGGGTGCGTACCATCACCTCCTTCCATGAAAAGCAAACGGAGGTGTCCAGGCACAAAAGGAGATGTTGCGTGCTCCGATGGCTCTACCAGCCTGAACTACAAATACTGTGCAGTGCATCTGTTCAGTGCAAACACCTTTACTGAAAAACGAACTGAGGCAGAACTTTTTTCCTGAAGAAAGTTATCTTTGCTCAGGCGAGTAAGAAATACAGTAGAATTTATGATCAAGTGCAACCCTCTAAGATTTGGAAATTGATACCAGAGGCTACGGCAGTCAGAGGTATTTTTAAACACAAGTACATGACAGTTCATTTATTAGACCACTGATCCTAAACTTTGAGATAATTAACCCTGCCAACCATCAAGATTTCTTTTGGGCCACAAAACTTCATAATATGAATGAATATCTAAACTGAAGGCTATTTTTTTTCTCCTTTCCACGAACCACAGCCTTGAAATCCCCAGTGTTCAGAGATGTACTATCAAAACAAGTCCTCTTATAACTATGAATATGCTAATACACAAATCCAATTATGAGAAAACTAACCACTGGGGTTACAATCTTGTCTGGATTATCCAGCTTCTGAGAGGAAGGAGTCACAAAGCTGATCACTCAAAAACATTAGGGATCCGAACAACCAGACTATGAATGACTTGAAAGACCTTAAATAACCACACCATCTGAGAACACGCTTTATTCCTCTCTTGTTCACAGGAACACAGAGCACTGGAAAACACACACTTTCATCACTAGCATTAATCAAAAGTAATTTCTGATGCAGAACTGAAATTTCATTTTAAGTGACAGAAACGATCCTCACAAGAGGCTCTTCCAGGACACGGGACAAACAAACAGACAAAGAAAAGAACATTATAGCTTAGATGTAAAAGAAAAGCATCCCTCCTGAACAGTGCATTGGGCGCCTTACAGCTTGCATTCCTCCTGAACTGAGGTGCTAGCACTCAGATGACTCAATCCTTGTGAAAATGAGAAGTCTGCTTTCATAAAGAAGTCACTTGAGCATCACAGTACAAAATGCAAAACAACCCATGAAACAAAAGCCCAAACTCTCGTATGTTCTCAAATTATTTAATCCAAATGTATGGAAAATAGTTTACCTGCGTATTTTGTGGTGTTTGATTCATCCATGGACCAGAAGCAGTGATCAAAGGCAAACACCTATAGAAGCACATAAAAAGACAAATGAGTAACTCTGGCTGCAAGACATTTCTCTTAAAACAGTAAAAATCCATGACTGTTCAATTGCAGTTAGACTCTACTGTTTCTAGAGATCCTAAATCAGAGCTGTAAAAAGGCTTCATTAGCAGGAATACTTTTGGGAAATCTTGAGAGTTAGCAGAACTGCGATACTTCTTTTCTAACTGTATTTTACACGACACAAAATACTGCCTACTGTATCCCTTAATACAGGCTTCAAAACCCAGTAATTAGCTCCACTCCAGGCACTAATGCTGACAAAAGTTTCTGCCAGCAGTAATGAAACAGCACCAAAAGGGCTCAATATACAGAACTCAGCGAGATGACTATTTAGCAGACATCAACACAAGACGCACAAAAGTTTTACCATGGGTTGGACTTCTAGTGCTCAAAGAGAAGCATTGCTACTTACAAGCCTTAAGGAGCAAATAAATAGTATCAAATTAACTGCCTAAACTAAGAGCACAGTACTGGATCTCAGTAGAGGAAGCTCAAAAACTACAAGTAGAAAATGTAGCTCTATTAGACAAGCTACAGAGCCTGCTGTAATGAAATGACTTAATATCACTTCAGTCAAGAGTTCCAGCTGGGTAGAAATCGAATGAGATTCAATATTGTGCTCAGTGGGCTTGTGGACCTGGAACAGCGTCCTGTAAAACCACTTAACATCTTGGGATTTGATCCAAGTTACTTTTTCTGCACATCTGAGAACATGGTATAAACCTTTAACACAGTTGTTTTGACAGATTTACATCATCACAAACACACCTTAAACTGCACTATATTTTCCATGTTTTACCATGGTGAACTGACTGTGGATGAGTTAATGATATAGAATCTATTTATTTTTTTCTGGGATGCCAAGAGGTGGGGAAAAAACCCGAACAATCTTCTTTATTAAAACTTTGCCTGAGCCAAGATATTCTTTGCCTGGTCTTCCAACAGCTGATCTCCTTAGTGAGACAAACTATGCAGGTCAATGTAGAGCACAGGCTCTATTAGCAGAAACACCAAATTCCCTGTGAGACAAACCCAGAAGTGAGGAAGAAGATTGATCATTTCCTTTCGTCATTTGGGACTGTAGAACAACTTGGATTCCCTGCTATCGCAGAATTACTATGCAATCTAATCTACACATATATTGTAGCCTAACTCTTCCCAAAATGTCTGTTGCTGTAAATATTTCAGAAGGATAAAAACAGGTAGCACAGTAACCTCACCTTCTTCCCTTTCCCCCATCTTAATGCAAAACACATCAAATGGCCTGAGAGAAGACAAAATACTGAGACAACACTTAGTCCACAAGAGCAAAATGAGTTCTGGAATTCCCTTCTAAAGAGAAAACAAACAAACAAAAATCCCCATAATAATAATAATCTAACAGGGAGCTCTGAGTCACTTACTGCAGCACAAATAGAAAGAGACAACTTCACGAGTCAGGACGTTCCCTGCTGTGACTGAGTCACAAGATGTAGTTTTGCCACTGAACTGCAAGCAAAATGCAGCAGTTACTTACTTCACCTTATCTTCAGACCTCCACGTAAATAGGGGGCATTTTAAATTATTTCCGTGCATTTATTCATCATACTTCAAATCTAAGCATAAAGAACTCTGTCATCAATAAGAACGCTCTAACCCTTTCCTAACTTTTACAGGTCAAGAAATAGTGTTTTCTCACATCCCACTTCTATAGTAATTTTCCTCACAGGACTTGGTAACAATACCTAATCTCTCTAGGATCAAACAGCAAGCAGTTCAATTACAAAAGAAAACCCAATTGAAAGGATCCAAGTCTACCAGATGCCTATTCTTTCCCCTTGAAACCAAGTATTTTCTGCAGTGGATCACACATCCTAGTACAGAAAGGTCACCCAGCTACACATGCTCATCTGTAATTACTTAAACGTCAATAGAGCAGTACTGTAGCCCAATTTAATCTATTGTCCTACACATTTTCCCCTTGGTTAACATGGTAAATCACGACAGGATTATTCAGTAACTCCTAATTTAAACACTGATCTTGTAAAGAGACTTCACAAACTAAAATATGTGCTTGCAGCCAAGTGTTTCTCACAGAAAAGTAATTGCTATTTTGGTTTGGTTGTTTTTTTTTTTAAACAAAAGGCAAAAATTGGTCAGACTGATTTTTAAAAGTTCCAAAATGATTATGCAATAGGAAGAGAAAAATTCTGTCTCAAGATAAAACAAATGTAAATATAGCATTTAAGTATATTTTCATACTAAACATAAAAAGCCAGGACATAGACTTAGGTTATTTATAAAATCTGCTCTGGAAAATTGCCAAATCCTTCTAACAGAACTAACAAGATCATGTTAAAAAAAAAAAAAAGTCAGGCTAAAAAAAGTGGAAACTGCTGAGGCATGCACTATCTGCAAAACGTGTCAAGCAGCTACAGTAAACTTCCTTCTCCGGTAAAACAGGCGGGCAAAAATTTAAAAATTACTTTGATTGGTGATGAAAAAACAGTGAACTTGAACATTCCCAGCATCGATAATTTAAGGACGCACCAAACCAAAGCAATTTTCAGGACAATTCAGACCTTTGGGAAAACAGATTCCAAATGCAAGAATTAACAGAGTAAGAAAGAAGGCATACAAGAGCAAGAAACTTGGTCCCAGTCAGTGAGGCTCTTCTGCACACACATAATGAAGGCATTCTACAGGAAATGCCCGTAGGACAGTGTCCCACCTGAAGGATGACCCATTTAATCATATTTTCTGTACAAAGACAACTCACTAGTCTATATTTTCCTGACCTCCAGTGCTGGAACTGCGGGACATGCAGTCCCAAGAACAGCACAGATGCATACTTGGGGTCAAGATACAGAACCTACGCTATAAAAATACCCTCTAAGTCTCATCTAAGGTGCTCTCTTCCTTCTCCCATCTTCACTAATAATACTTCCTTGAAAACCAAAATGGTGGGTATTACTTTTCATTTGATAGGAGTATGCAGAATAATAATTATTTTCTTCTTATTTTTTCTCCCCAAGATCCATTTCCTTGAAGAAGGTATGAAACCCCCTGTCAATATCACTATCAAAGCTATCAGAATTTCTGTTAATGCTAAAGTCTCAGACTCAACAGCCAATACTCAAACTGGACATTACTGGGCACTGAAAATGCTTTTTTAGCTTTTTAAAGGACACTCAAAAGCAAAAATCTTTATCAATTTATCAACCATATCAATATCAAAACTACTACTGAAATGTATTTGAACAGTCAGATCTGTGACACACAAATAGAACTTTTTAAACTTCAAGCACCCTCTGTGAATTAGTTTTTAACTACATTTTGGAAAGGCTTACATTTAAGTGTTTTAACATTAAAAAAAAAGCCAATATATTTTGTTTGAAACTCAATGTTTAAAATTGCTACCTGTATCTCCACTAAGATTTCCTGAACTTTCAGTTATTCTTCTAAGCATTTTGAGTAAGTCTCTATGACTATATGGACAAGTATTTCTGCTTTTCTACTGCTCTGATGTCAGTTCCATAGCCACTGTACAAGGAAGCTTAACGTATTTTCAGAAGGTAAGCATGATGGGAAAACCATGAGAAACAGGTACACACCTGCTTCAAGCATCTGCACAGGTTGGCATTCAACCACAAAGCAGACATACGGCGTTGGCCAGTTCTCATAACCAGATGCAAAATTATTCTGGGCTTTTAAATTACAGAGGGAACGAACAAACAAGCCTTAAATCTTCCTTATTTTTCTAAGATTCTGTACTTCATCCTAGCATCTAAAAGAGAAAAGAACCTGCCACACTAGGGTAGTAGCTTCTAAACCTAAGAAATTTTTAATGGAGCTAAAGGACCAACAGGGTGGGGTTTTTTTCCCAGCTCTATTATTGCAGTGTTTGACAGGGCACAGTATTTTCAGTCTGAGTGGTGGGACAGCTGGAAAAGAGACAAAAATTTTATTTTAAAAATCTAGAAATAGTCAAGTAACAGACAGAGCTGCAAGTAATGGAACGTGACTCACCAGGACAGATCTTGCACAATTGGAAGTCCATAGCAAAAATAGGTATATGAACTTGAGTATGTACTCACTGTATATTCATTATAAGAATTTTAACTCACGAACATTACAGCATAAACATATAAAAATGGAAAATTATGAGGAAGAATTAGCCAGGAAGTGACAGATCCTGGTTCTACTGTATCCAGAGTCATCATAAGTGTGCACATTACCCTAGGTAAGAGAGTCACATAGGCCATTTCTAGGTTAAAGAGAACGATACTCAGAGTGTTAAAAACTATTAGAAATTAAACAAAATACTTGTTCTGATAATCACAAAGTTTAGGTAAAAAAAAATAAAGATACGGGGCTTTGATTCAGATTTCTTCAAATACCTACAGCAGTTTAAGACAGCTGTTGGTTATTATTTTGCTAATGAGGCAGCTAGAGGCTATGGCTTCCACAGCAAAACAGTGACACAGGTCCATGCATCCACCACTTCAGGGAAAAATCTGGGGTTTTGTCCCAAATTCACCTGTGGCTTAAACTGAGATTGCAGATTTTTAAACACCAATTATGCCTTACTGCTACACAGCAGTAACTTCTCACAGAATCAGAAGAGACAGCCAAAAGGTATTCAAATTTTAAATACTAATCAACATCTTGAAGAATTAATAATTTTAAGGCTTCATGCATGCAAGTATACTTATGTGAACTACTTACAGGTAATGCGTACCATATCCAATATTAACTACTTGCCAGATCAAGCCAAATTACATAATTAGTTTAGAAAGGAGTCTAATTTCACATTCATTATTAGTTGTTTTGAAGCCTAATCCTTGATACCATACGGACTAGACAGAGTCTGGGGCTTCCAGCATTTAGCAATGCATTACCCAGACCTAACATAATCCCTAACATACTGACTGTGTAGCTATAAAATACTGTAAATGCATAGCTAACGTTTAATAGCCATTTCCATCTGACCAACAGGTGGCCAATCATGGGGGGTTTTTTAGAGAAAAAAAGTTATGCTGGACAGGTGTGAATATGCCTACATGAATCTCAATGAAGCAGTCAGTCTGACAGGCAGGGTGATTTACAGGGCTAACGACAGGTTGCTAAAAAGAAAAACAAGGGAAGAATTTTCATTCAGCAGGCAGTTGTTCCTACATCACATAATCATAGAAAGGTTAGAGTTGGAAGGGACCTTGAAGATCATCTAGTTCCAACCCCCTGCCCTGGGCAGGGACACCTCCCACTAGAACAGGTTGCTCAAAGCCCCATCCAGCCTGGTCTTGAATCCCTATTACATTACATCCCTATCACAACTGCTGGTGGAGTTAAGTGATAAAGGAGATACATTAGGAAATGGCAAACAAAGTCTACACCAGTAGACTTAATGTAAGTGGAAACCATTAAAGAATTGAAGACGACAGACGTTGGTCACAGTATGAAAACACAAGACCTACCACAGAGAAGAAAATGTGAAGGCAGATGAGGGTACAGCTCACAGAACAGAACAACCGTTCTACCTCTGTCACAAAATTACACTAAAAGCCCAAGATTAGTAATATACTTAAACACCATGTTTGTAGAAATAGCACAACACTCTAATATCCTTATATACCATTTCCTAACACAGCTTCTGAGCTACCAAGTTTAACCGGGATCACAATTCATCCACAGCTGATGAACTAGCTCATTAACCTAAAGAAACTTCAAATATTTATGAAATTTCATTTAAAAAAGAACCCTAATTTGAAGATCAACTACATGCAGTGCCCTAGAAACTGTATAAATGAAGAAACATCCAAATCTCATACCACACCCATACAAACTCTCAAAGCCTATTTCCACTGATGGTAAGAATCATATTCTGCCTCAAACTGATAAACATTTCACACATCTTTTTCAGCATTACAGCTCCAGGATGTTAATGACCACCTATATACCTAACACTGATGTAGCATATATGCACAAGCTTGCAGCTGTTATGTTTTTGTCACAGAAATGCAAGGCCATAATTGTGCTTTTACAAAGTGTCAAGAATAACTTTATCTGCCTATAATGGAACATGAACGATGTACTATAGAAAATGAAGGCTCTTGCAATTTCACAAAAAAAAACCCCACCACTTTCTTACAACAAGAAGGAGGTTTTTTTGCTTTTTTATAAAAAAAAACTAACAATGATCAAACTTTTTTTTGTATTGGCTATATTGACAGAGCTTGATAGAAGAACTTTATTAAATGTTTTCAAAAAACCTGCGAAACTAAAATTCAGGTCCAGGAAAAAGAAATAAATCAGTAGCATGTACCATTTTAAACTGCAATATCAGTGTCATTCATTTGCACCTGCTGACCTTACATCACATCTTTTTGTTTGTTTGTTTTCAAATACGATTATTTCAATTCATGTTAAAATAGTTTGTTCCATTCTTCCCTCCCTATTGGGAATAATATACATCATTTACTGACAGGAGGTTTTCTTCTGACACTTAAAAAAATTATTCAAAACAATAGATATTTAAATTTTATACATATATATACACACACGTGCACACACATATAAAATAGCTGTCTGAACTATGAAGTAGACAGATACCCATATGAGACTGATACATAGATCAATAACCATCCCAACTTCTATTCCCATAAGGCCTACAGAATGCTCTGCTATACCTGCAGAAGTCACATCGGACTTGCCTACACTATTTCTTGAAGATCTACAATTCAAAGAATAATGTAGAATAAAACGTCAGAGCGAACTACAATTCAGAGCAAACTACAGCTTCCTGCTGTAAAAAAAGTACAATCCAACAGAAACAGAAAGGATAAAATTATCATTAAAATACTGAAGCAAAATACCAATAGAGTTTTTCATGTGCTGACAAGACATAGTTCACACCTTATCATTGCTACCAGCCCTATACCAATACTGTATTTGTCATCCCATTAAAGCTCCTTCTGTATCCAATAGATACATAACACTCATTCTCCCTCCCTTCCCCTGCATTACAAACAACCCAGAGCATCTTTTCTAGGCGAACTACAGTGCACTTTGGCCACTTTTACACAAATTATTAATTCCTGAAGATCATAAATTAGAAACAACAACACTTTGCTTCTTACTATATGTATTTTGCCACCTTTTAAATAGAGTATTTCAACTTCTAAGCAGAATTATGTAAAATCAAATGTTTTACACACAATACTACTTTACTCTTTCAAATGTTTTTATGAATGCATTAAAATCATGACTTGTCCTGGTCACAGCTTTAACGAGTCATGTGCCTTGCCTGCATGTCAGTTGGAATAAAACGTATTCTTCCGGAATTATGAAGTCTTTAACTCATAAGTATGAGGAATAGATTTTTTTTTAATGTATTTGCCTTTATCAAAGCTGTATTGATCACATACTACAGGAACACGCCCAATATTTCTGCATTGCTCAACATTTTCAAGTAGATACAAATGCAAGAAGAAACAAAATACTTACCTTAGGTGGTTTTCTTGATGATTGGCAAAAAAAAAATAATCAGCAACGATGATGAGAAGTACGAATACATCATTCACATAAAGGGAAGGAAGCAAAGAAAGAGAAAAGAAACAAAGTCAGCGTACATCGTTATTATAATCTGAACTTTTTGTAATCCACAATGTAGTTAAGAATAATCAGATCAGAAAATATTTATATGATACACCACAGCTTTTTAACCAGTAATTACTTAATTAGTAATACAGCCCCACATTAAAAAGAAAGGAAAATGTCAGATTCCTTATAGGTATAAAAATCTAACAGCATTGAGGTCCAGAAGGAAGACAAGCATCTGCTTTCTTTGCCATGGAAGTCAAAACACAGCCCATCTTTTCTGGAAAACAAACTGAGCCTGCAAACTGGCAGACCAAGGTGCCAGGGTGAAGCCCCATTGGCTTCATCAGTGCTGCACAGGCAAGACCAAGGTAAGAGTCACATAAACGTTTCTTGTAGGGATTGTAAAGTGTGAAGAAAAACAAGCCTGCATTTTCCCTAGCCACAGAAAGCCTACACAGAGCATAGGAAGCCAATGCAAAAACACCATTACCCTTCACACACAACTCCAACGAGCGCTCTCAGAAATAAAGCAGAGACAAGAAACCCCCAAACTAAAGACACCAGCTCAGAGTACTTTAACTTGTCCCTAAATACTTTCATGCTTATGCTGGTGGCCATATAGTATATTAAAATCAGTATGGCTTTTTTTGGTGGGATTGATTTCAAGTGAGATCGCTGCCCTGTCTCAGTGCGCAGCCCTGTGCTTACTAATGCCATTGCAAGAGAGGAGGTGAAAACATGGTGCAGAATTACGACTGACTTAGGCCATTCATGAAAACTACAACCTTAGGCGTATGTATAAATTATGTATTGAAATAAGCCTGAAGTGACACACCGAAGAAATTTCCACTCGCTCTTTACATCAAGGGAAAAAAAAAAAGCGATACAAATGTAGATGAAGAGAAAAAACACAAGCAGAAAGGTCTAAAGACAAAACAGCATAAGCAGAGAACATAGTAAGGTTTATAAGATAAGGATATGGATGAAAAGTCTTTATCTACCCAACAGACACACTACACAAAATTAAAAAAAATTAAGCGGCTACAGTCGCAGTGCAGAAACACATGGGATGAAGCCGTGCTTTCATCCACCAGACCACACATACTAACTCCACCAAGTCAAAGCAGGGAAAAAAAAAAAACACCAATACTTCGTGCAGTTTTCTTAGCAACCCACAATACAACGGCTCAGCAAAAAAAAAGCTGAAGGGAAGCAAATCCACAAACACATCCTTACGCAATCTTTTCTGCCTACTCTCAGCTCGTACCTTAGATGACATGTCTGCCTAGACCAGAAGTTACACAGCTGGTACATGGTACTGGTATAATGCAAACATACTTTGCCTCAGAGCCAAACCACTCACTGCAGCCTTACCCTTTCATTAATGGTGGCTACACCGCCTCAGCTCACAGCCAGCTCATGTCCAGGTGGCTCAGAACTTGCATAGAACGCACTCTTATCTAACTGAAAAATACATTTAGCTGTACCTCGAATATTTTTCACTTCAATCGATTTTCAGATGTGGTGAAAGTCCAACATTATCAGCTTGTCTAGCCAGAGTTCCAGCACCAGCTCTGAACTTCCCATTCCTACTTGGAAGAGAAGGTCCTACCGAAGGAAGTCATCCAAGGTTTTTTGGAAAGCTTTTAATACACTCATATTTTGAAAAATGATTCCAGAATACATCAGCCTTCCTAGGGAATTCCTGATAGTCTGCTGTAGAGGTTCACCATAAGCCCTAAACAGTTTAATTGAAGTAAACACCAACAGAAAGTTTATCAACTGTTTTTTTCTGAGATCATTCTTATAAGCCCCAATTGGAAAAGGTACAGAACATCACTGAAGTAAACAGATGGTTTGACATATTATTTTTTTCCCCAAGATATTTACTTAAGCAATGCAAGCCACTACCTTTTAGGAAGTTTCCTCTTATTTTCCTCTGATGCCCATTTTAAGAAAAGCGTAATAGCAACTTTTTAAACCACTGGTGGACAGCAGAGCTTCCCAGTTGGAAGATCATCACTGATCTCCTGGATTTCAACGCACAAGGAGCTGCAGCTTCCTGCCATATGTCACATCCTACTGCTCCAAACTCTTTGGCTATTAAGACCAAACTAGCAACTCCACAAGTGACCTGCTAGCACCACCAGCAGCAACACGATCAAGGGCCTCTGGAATAAGTCAGCTATATTGGCTCACAGGATAGATTTTTAAGCTATTTGGAAATTCCAGCTAACCAACTCGCTGTAATCATTATCCTGGCAGTGGTTCAGATGGAAACACTCCAAAATACTATCTTCAATCAAAGGACCCAGACGAATAAATAAAAAAACTGTTTACAGTTTACCAGAAATCACATCTGTATCAGCTTGAAGACGTGCTATAAAACCTGCATTAGCCTCAATCAATTTTTCACTTAGGTTTTTTGTTTTGCTTTTTTTAATTTTTATTTTTAATATGTGCTTCATGCTTTCTTTCCTTTCCCAGAAACCAGCAGCTTTCAGCTTCATAAATAATTGGATTTGTCTCAATTTTTGACAGATACCTGACCACACAAATGTGGTGATTCAGTGTCACAGCTGGGGTGGGGAGTGATGACGACAGGTCAGAGAGCAGATCACAGAGATACAATCAGAATTTTTATTTCCCAGAATTTTTAATTCCACGTCTAATCATCCATGGTGTCAGTGACAATGCACAGGTATACTTTTTGAATGACAATAACATCTCCTCTAAAGTAGACAGATAGTACACTTCAAGAAATTATCACAGAGTTACCTAACCTTGTAATGCATCTGCACAGCAGCAGATTTTGGTTTAACCTGATGAAGGGAATCTTCCATCTGCACACTCAGATGGAAGACTGACTTTTCTCACATGCCTAGTACTCAAAACCAAAGTAAATACCACCAAGAGTCTGAAAAATATTCTCACGGGTCAGAGGAAAAATACGAATTTCCATGACCACAAAGCCCGTTGAGCTTCCGAACTTCCTCGTGCCTTTGTCCTTAAGCCATCATGACTTTAGTAAAATATCACTAGAAGGATTTTCTGAGCAGATTTTTATGGTGCAGTACATGTGCTGAGGTCTGTTCCTAGAATCTACTCAGGCTTTACCTTTCACAACAGTATTAAGCCTCTCCTGTTCTGCTTGGCTAACACACACCAAGACCATAGAATGTGTAGCTATCTCAAATTTTTATGTAGATGGAGAAAACCAATTTCTAGAAAGCTTTGTGCTAATGCAAACACATTTTTCCCCCATGTTTTCTCTTGCAAAAACTAAACCCATAATGCTTCTCACATTTGCTAAGAGAATTAATTCACAAAATACCAGTTCTAATGTTCTATACTAGTACATGAACGAGAAGTCATCCTCACTGCACCCACACTATCTACTCACTGCCTGTGACAGCATATGATGAGAGGAGTGTGCTTTTCTAGTAGTTTAACAGCAGCAAAGGTTGTTTCTGCTGTGTTTTTTTTAACTACCTACACTACTTCACAGGAGTCTCCCTTTGTCATATAAAAATTTCATATAAACTGGCATTACACATTCTGACTAGAAAACTAGTTCCATGCAATAGGAAGCAGAAGACGACACTCTTGCACTATGAGTATCCAGAAGTACACAATACCATCATCCTAAAGACTTAATCATTTTCACAACTACACCTGGTTTTTGTCCCTTAGTGAGGGTTGTTAGCATTCCCAACCAAATGTCACTTCTACCGGAAGGAAAAACGTTTTATACATCAAAAAAACTTGAAAGAATTGGTTTTTCTCCCCTTTTCATATAATGGGGTTTCTACCACCTACCCCCAGTCAAGAATGTCACCTTCAGTAGGGACAAGTTATGTTTAAAAATGAGAACGGAGGTGTAAAACCAGGTACTCCACATAGAAAGACACAGAGGAACAAAGCATCTTTGAAAAACAGGTCTTAGATTCTTTGGACAACACCTACACAGCCCAATCTCCAATTCAGTTGTGCTAAGAAGCCAAGTAGGTCACAATTGTGCTATAATTATGTCACATTTTGGGAAGTATTTGGTGGATTCTTTTCCTTTCTCACAATTAGTTAATGAAGACAACATAGCTGGTTATGATTGCTTTAAGTAACCACACATAGTACCTATAGCAGATGATGAATGAACCACATCACTTTGCAGCTTGCTCTTCTAAGCTGACTACACCAGAAATCATCACTTAAGACAGAGAGTCTGAAATACCTTTTTGCTCGTCACATGTGCAACCACAGCAAATTCATGGTACTCGCTGTTTTCCCAAATATATAAGTGTCTACATGTAGTGGCTACATAGTCATCGATGCACTCCTCAGGATCACTGGTCAAATGTAGTATTACAAGCAACTACCAATATACTAGATAAGGGAGAGAAGTCTTCAGACTTTCATGTGAGGAGTTGAAAATACAGTCTTCCTTCTTTCCTCTGTAAGCATATAGATCAGCAAATTGAAAAGATCATCCTGATAGATAAAAGGAATATTTTTTACTTTTATTTTTGATCTCTCTCTAACAGCATTTGATTCCCAAAATTTGGTTTCCACATATTCCTCACGTGCTGTTTATTCTGTTGAGAATTCTGCAGTACTAGAAAATTAATGAGTTCTTTGTACGAGTCTACAGCCTCTTCTCAGCTACATCAAGTCACAACAAGTTATTGAACTTGTTATGCTTTTATGCATACGCAAGGTTGTAGCTTTGCGCTCTTCCCCTCTGATTTCAGCATGATCTCTTCTCTCACCACTGCTCCAGCACCTCTGGAATCTAAAGACCAGCTGTTCAAAAGAAGTATTAAGTATTTTTGGAGCGTTTTTTAATTTTGTTTTGTTTTTTAAATCCGGCTTCCTTACAATTCAGGCTGAGAATATCACCAGCAGTGTGTGTTTGCCTCACTCAAAGGCAGAGCACAAGGGAATAAACCAGCAGTAGGACCATCATAATAAGCGCACCTTGCTTTAACTCCATCAAAGTAACTGCACTGTTTGTTTATCCATGAATATAAGGCTTCCAGAGTGGCTGCAGCAGAGGCAGCAGACATTCAACACTCCTAACTGCAAACAATGTAAATTATGTAGAAGCAAAGAGATGATGTTTCTCCTGTCCTTCAGTGTAAGATCATGCAGCTCTACGACCCCTCGTTGTCTCATGGTTTATCAGTGGAGGCTGTTACTTGCAGGCTTGATACCAAGCATCTTAAAAAGCACGCCTATATATTATTAATGGACACTGTATTACTTAACAAAAGCACCAATCTAGAAAAAGAGCACCATTTGCCACGCTAACAGTTTCAGATGATGATGTACTGCAACTACTGGCAGTACACCATTTTCTCTACAAAGAACACAGAAAATGGACATGTATTTGCCCATTTTCCCCTTCCATTTTTTAAATGCAAAAGAAAATCAAAGGAAATGGTAGGGGCAATACCCTGAAGGGGAACACTTTTGTTTCCTACCTTTGTGCTTGGCTGGGGCACCTCCTGCAGAGCTCCCTAATGAAGCTGGCATCACAATTCGATACTAGGAATCCTGGCAGAGTTACTTTACATACTGTATGAGCACACATACATACACAAATATAGATAATTAGTTATTTCATATTCTTGCATAAGGTGGGCAGCACATGCCCTGTATCTGTTTAATCCTCCTACCCAGCAAAAGTCTGTTCTATAGACAAAATAATCCTTTGAAGAACAGCAAGAGAAAAACATTTTAACAACTAAAGCAATTTGAACAAGTGCCTGCATAATAAGGTAGGAGCTGATCATAATCAGAAACACGACTAGAAACAGACGCATACTGTAAAAATAGGTTGTTCTCTCACGCTTTATGGAAACAGCGTATGAAGAAGCTGTGCTACTCACTGCAAACCTACCACATGCAAGAGAGGAAAGTCAGACACTGAAATCTGAATGACAAATACTGCAGCGCAAGTTAAACGAACTAGACACTACAATAGCAGTGTGACACAAAAGAAATCTAGAAAATGCCTGGATATTTCACCATACCAGGGTTCCATTCCAAGAACTTAGGGTTCATTCACTACAGCAGT